>CM076409.1:37423965-38023965 GCA_038363315.1 Mugilogobius chulae | reverse complement strand
ATTGCATCCTCAGAGTTCCCATATTCATCTTATCGACGCCCTGATCACGGCTTACACAGAGGAGATGATCAGCGTCGAAAAAGTGGTGTCTGCTGTTCAAGGCTTTGCTGAAACCAGTGAGTCCACGGTCCCGCCTTTGGACCTGGAAGATGCGATGATGTTTTGGATCAACAAGGTTCAAATAAATACTCTCACTGCCTAATGTCTATTTACAATACATGTTTTTAAATTACTGTTAAATCTGACTGCAGGTGATCTTAAAACTACGAGGATTCACACAGAAAGAGATGAAAATGAAGCATCTACTGGATTCTCCGTGTCATCAGAAGGTAATACACACCGGCTTTTCCACTGTCATGTTGTTTTACTGTTAGAATTACATACATCTGCTCTGCGATTTAGACTTACTAAACTTACAACTCTAGAGCTTAAATTTAGACCTGCCCTTGTGTCTGAGCCCCTGACCTGTGTGTTCTTCCCTTGTGTCTCTCCACAAACCGCTTTACTCCACTCCTTGCACCATAGTGTCCCTCCAAATGGTATTGGAAACTTTTACCTGTAAGTTTTAAAGATTATATTGTATTTTATAGGATCATCAGTAAAACACTACTTTTGTTCACGTGTTATTATTATTTATATATTTTTTTTACTTTGATCTTAATAGTACTTTATATCAAGTGCCGACATTTTTTATGGTGAGATTTGTTTTTCTCCATCATTTAAATGCACACATAAGTTCACCTTTTCTTCTTTTCATTTCTTCCAACCTCAAACTACCACCTTTTATGTTTTCTTGTATAAAAATGTTCTTTCTTTTTAGGTACGTTACCGTAAGGACCAGCTTTCAGGACGTTCTCATCCACACGTTCCTGTCTTGGACAACTTGTCCAGTTTTGTCTGTGTCGGTACTTCTCTGTTGGTTGTGGTCCACTTCTATTGCCCAGAGCTGATAAGACTTGAAGGTCAGTGATGTAACAGATTTATTTATTACTACATTAGTGTGATACCAGCCTCACGCGGCACCAGATATGTAGTGGTTTGTTTTAATATAATAAGCTAAAAATCGGCTAATTGTGGCATGGCGCACTAATTGCTGATTATTAATTATTATATTGTGTAGGCGATTAATAAAATTAATCAAATTTGGGGCACCAGAGTTAACATTTAAAGTCTAACTCAATTTTTTTTTAAAAAGAAACCTACTCCTCGTTGTCTGTCTGAAGGCGCGCTCTCTCATTACAGTGACAAAATCCTAATTATAAAACCATAACCAGTAACATTTTGTGTGGTTTAATAAACAAAAACAAACATAAACATTCATCACTCATTTCCAAACAGTTACAGTAAACACTAGTTTCAATGGTAAGATCGGATTTGGTTCAAATTAGGAGTAACAAGACTTTCCTAACTACCCTTGAGCCACTCTGTTCAGCCACCATTTTTGGTCTTACGCGTCCCATTTGAGGCCGGAGATGTGTTGCTCCTTGGTGTTCCTCGAAGTTGGAGCCTTTCTCTCGTTTGGGCCATGATCCAAGGTGCAGCTACTGTTGTTCGGTGGTTTTAGCAGTAGTTGGAGAGTTCTCTTTGTAGCATGTTGGTGCTGGTTGGAGAGCAGTCTACATAGGCCTGATCTCAGCTCTTGCAGCAGGGCGGCTGACCCCGCAGGGGGCCACCAAGGGCCAGAGGCCCTCACGGCTTTTCCAACCCCCGTTCAGCACGTGAAGGAGGTAGATGTCAAGAAGCCAGGAAGTTCCAAGTAGAAGTGTGTCCCACCGTGTGTGTCAGAAGACTCAAGTTGGGGGGTTTTGTGGAGTCGAAGAGGCGGACTCTTATGACCTGGGAGTGGCTTACTTTGAGGGCAACATGTATGTCCTTACTTAAAAATAAATTGGTAAACAGTTAGCTATTATTAACTTATTCCATTAACAAGAACATACATACTGTAACATAACACAACTGAAAACATATTGACATCTCAATTGCTAGATCTTCAATTGTGTTGGCAGATTAGATATGAAGCATGACTTTCACAATCAAAAATGTATGAAGAAATGACAAAGGACAGAACATTTCCAAATGCATATCTCAACAAGGATACAGACATGAGAACACATGAAAACACACATGAAAGTAGATGTCCTTGTAAGAGTTTTTGTCCTGCCAGTGTCTGTAAAGTCACAGCAGGGGGCTTTGAGGTAGAATCAACAGCCATTTGTTGATAAGACACAGAGGGTCGTAAAACTTGATCAGTTTTGGGGGGAAGGACTGCATTCCTTTTGTCCCTCTAAGATGATGGAAAAATACAGTTCAAAATGTCTCTTTGGTGGTTCATAAGGCTACAGTGAACACAACATGAACAAATGCAATATTGTGTGGTGCTAGGGTCCACAAATGGTGTTATATTTGTCATGCGTTGTATTCCTGGAGATGCACAGACATATCTATAGAAACATACTTTCTGCTTTTGACTGACGTCTGTTACTTGTCTTTCAGACATTTGTCTCAAGGAGGTTCTTTCCACTACAGAGAGTTTGTCAAACATTCAGCTCTTGAGGGAGTTTTCAGCTGAATTTCTGAACAAATGTGTCTACCTCAGGCCTGAGGACATGCTGTATTCTCCTCCTGTGCTCAAGGTAAAAGACATTTATGACAAAGACAAATGTACTGAGAAAACTGCTGTCACTTTCACTGTGTCTTTCTTCATTCATAGATTAACATAATGCAGATTATTGCTGATTTGTTTTGGATTTTTGAAGTTGTGAAGCCTGACTTTGTACAGCCTCGAGACATTCCTCAGAACAAAGATGGTATAGTTTTTATTACTACAAGATGCAGTTATATTCACCTGTTTCTTATTCAAATATTTTTAAATTATTTTGACTGTAGTAAGAAAACCACAAAGCTCATCAAAGCGAAGATTTTGGACTTCAAACTCTGAAGAAACCGTTGCTAGAGCAACAGGCTCTCTAAGATGGTGTGTACTGTCTTGTATTAAGTAATAATAGTCCAACAAATCATGCTGCGAGAGAATATTAACAAAAACTGCTTGATCAGTTTGAAAACAGGCTCAAATCCAGCTGTGCTTCCACTGCGCCAGAAAGAACAGAACGTTATTGATGATCACACTCTGGGTACGGAAAAGTTTCATTAGCTTGAAAATGTTCTTAAAATTGTTTTTGACATTTCTTTTTTGTATTTTGTTTTTATCCAGGGCAGAGAACTCGGTCTCATTCATTTGTATGTGACCAGCAAACTACAAACTTTGCGTGGCCAAGGAAAAGACAGAGGTATTTTTGTTATGGAAAATTCACTGTGATGTTTTATAAAATAATATTTTTGTTATTGTTTTGTCTTCCAGGCCAGTGTCTCAAACCGTGCCTTACACTCTACACTTTCCCATGAAGGAAGATGCTGATAGTTTAAGCATTGCTCGCTCAATGAGTAAAGACAGTTTAGCTTCCAGCTTTATGTGCACAACGCCCAATGCTTCTGGACTTCCACACAGACTTAGTGGGCAAATTTGTTAAATTATATTCGTATTGAAGACGAGGAGGAGGAAATAGAGGAGGAGGAGTTGGTTTCTATTATCAATCCTACTGCATTGTCTCGTCTCCATCATCAGAGTGAAACAGAGCACAGAGACATTCTACATTCATTGAGTCATCCCACTGCAAAAAATACACACACCTCTCATGGTTTGGACCGATGCCCTGCTACCACAGAGCTATCATTGGACAAATATTATCTGGAGCCTTTAATGCCTGCGATTCCAAAACCAGCCAAAGAGAAGACTGTCCGTGTGAATAAGAAAGAGGAGTGTGGTGAGTCAAACTCCAAAGGAGCCTTCACTGTGAGAAAACCATCCACTAGTGGTGCAGGTGCTTTTCACAGAACAGCCCTGCAGTCAGAGTCCAGCTCTAGTGCTGGGATTCCCTGAGAACAGGCGCACAAGGCTGCACTAAACAACCTGATGGGTTCTTTCTTCACTTATCAGACGCACCAAAAAGTGATAGTCCTTGTCTTCGTTGGACTCTGACAATGAATACTTCTTTGAAGACAATGAGGACGAGCTGAGTGAAAACATACTAGGATCTCAAAGGAAGCATTACAGAAAAGAGCAAGCAACTTTGGAGACGGAGAATCACTCAAGCTGGGGGAGGATCAAAAAGTCAGAGAGTGGGATGATAAAGAGGACCACAGTGGATGCTCAAGCCCATGTCTCAGCTCTGCTTCCTGGTCAAGCAGTGGCCCTGGTGTCAAAATGACAAGCTTTGCTGAAAAGAAACTATTGAAACTACATGGTGGATTTTTCAGTTCTCCCAGCACTCCGGATGACTCAGACTTTGCACTGTGTCCACCGTGGCAAATGAAAAGTAGTGGGAGCTCTCACTCTCTTGGTAAAGATGTCTGTTTTGGGCCCAGAGCTGTGACAATGAAAACCTCTTTGACCCCCAGTTCTTCGGTGCCAACAGAACTCCTGGAGCTTCACATGCAGCTGGAGGAAAGGAGACATGCCATTGAGTATCACAAAAAGAATATGGAGACTTTGTCAGCACAGCAACGACTCAAGTTAGGAAAAACAGCTTTTCTAAACATTGTGAAAAAGGAAACAGGGAGGAGTGACACACTTCCATTGCCTGTGAAACAGAGATCATCAGAGCCAAGAGCTGCAAATCAAGAACAAGTGAAACCACTGAATTTCAAGGATGATTCTTGTCTGGAAACTTTAAAAATTAAGGCACAATTAAATGAGGGTGCACCGCTGAAGAGAGATAGTGAGGTGTCAAGGACACTGGACAAAGTTCAGCCTCAGTCGAAGTACTTAATGAAGCTATAGCGTCAATACAGCAGCAGATAAACAAACTTTCCCTACAACAAGATCTTTTGATTAAACATCGTTCTGTGTTACCTTGTGAAAGTCAATCCCCTGATCAAATCAGTCAATCAGATGTAAGCACAACTCCTAACCTTACACAACAGTAAATCCCTCTACTGAGCCCAAAGCTTTTGTTGTTAATTTTGTAAATAATGACGACAGCAGCTTACAACCTTTGAGATGTCCACCCAAACTCAGCTCCAGTCAACGAAAGTCTCCAATCAAAATCAGAATAAAGAAATAAAAAAATCAGATAAAGATTCTGAAGAAGAAAAAAGAGAAGCCGTAGAGAAGTGTAAACCCGAGCAAAACCTGTTCAAAAACTGTTCCTTCAGTATATGTCATGATAATAAACAAATGTTAAACTTGAAAAGGGACATTTGTCAGTTGAATCACAAACTGCAGTTCAAAGCAATGCATCAAAAGCTCACCATGTCATGCAGACAAAGAGCCGATGCCCATTGTGGACAACAGTAACAAGATAAAGACACAGCTTATTGAAGTCGATCTGTCAGAGATTAAGGAACCTGAGGAGCAGAATTCAGGAGACACAGAAACGAAGAATGCTCTGGGATTCTTTTTTAAGGTAAAGAAAACAGCACATGTATGAAATATGCGCTAATAAAACATATCCATACTAATCACAATTGTTTTCTAGGATGAAGACAGAACAGATGAAATGGCAAAGCGTCGAGCTGCGTTTATGATCAAACAGCAGCGTAAGGCTGAAGAGGCAAAGCTTCGCAAACAACAGCAAGAAGTTGAAAGTGAAATAAAGCGAGACGAAGCAAGGTAGATGGACCAGATAACATGTCTCTATAACAGGGGTGCCCAAACATTTCTTTCTCAGCGGGCCAATTTGAATGAATTTGCAAAGTGCTAAGGGCCAACCCTAATTTTGTGTTGCATCTAAAAAGTTTATTTGCAATAAGAAAGTGATTAAATTGTTTTAGCAGAGTGTACAATCTTTTCATCTTAAAATGTAATCAGACAGACATTTTCAACAAGACTTAGTACCTCTTTGCAGGCCAATTAAATCCCTTAGAAGGCCTAGATTGGCTTCTGAGCACCAATGTGGGCACCACTGCTTTATAACATTACACCGCAAAAAGTTAATTTCAAGACAAGTTAAAATGGCTTAATTCTAGGATTTGAACCTCATTTCAAGCATTTTGGCTATTTTAAGCTTTATTTATTGTCTAGATCTAGATCATTTTCTTGTTTCAAACTGTCTTGTACTGATTTCAAGACATTACTTTCCAATTTTGCCTACTAAATTTTTTTTTTTTTTTTTTTTTAAATTTTTTTTTTGACAATATGAAGACATAATTTATTGTTCTGTACCAATTGACTAAACATTGAAATGAATATTGATTTGTTCAATGTGAAGATGCCTTCATTAATTGATTGGACAATTAAAATTTATGTAAGTCCTAGTTTTGACCTATGTAATCTTCATTGGTGTATCTTAATAAAACTAATACAAAAAGATATTATGAAAAAAAAAAAAAAAAAAAAAAAAAAAAAAAAATAATTGAAAACATTGAAATCGTTATGGTAATCTTCTACTCTTTTTAAGCCTAGTCAGAAACGTCTTGAAACAAGTGAAATATTCTACATTTCATTAGCAATTAATCTTAACCAGTTTAAAACTCAAAATTTTCCAGATGATGATAAAATTCTGAATCCAAGTCACTTTAAGTAAGTCTAGATATATAGTTTTTGCAGGAAAATGATATTTGTCCACGGCTTCACCTGTTTTATTCTTCAGGCGTAAAGCAGAAGAGGAGCGTATTCGTAAAGAAGAAGAAAAAGCCAGACGAGAGTTTATTAAACAGGAATACTTGAGGAGGAAGCAGCAGATGCTCATGGAAGAACAAGGCCTGGTCAAGTCTTTACCGAGGACAAGATCTCACAAAAACAGAATCAAGTCTCTTCACCGAGGATCCAACAGTCTCACCAAAGGGCCACCACATGTATTCTTTTAACTTATTTGTATGTTATTATTCAGTATGTTAGTGACTATGTTTAATGTTTTTTTGTGCATTGTAGCTGGTCTGAGCAGCAGTCACCATGGATCAACACAATCATTAGCTTGGAGGTCGAAAGTATTGTCTCTGTGGATTCTCAGCGGTAAGGCTATTTTAAATGTTTTGAGTTTAAGATTTGAATGTATTATTTTGTTTAAATTACTTGTCGTTCTTTCCTGCAGCGCTGAGTCTGTGTGTTCAGTGGAGTCTTTTCCCGTCCTGAGCAGGGCGTCGAGCAGAAACATGGAGAGAGACTGGGAAATTGGATCCATCGCTTCTTCAGTCACTTCAACCGAATACACTGGTGAGAGAGAAAATAGCACACTGACAAGAAAATGATTTAAATGACTAAACACATACTTTGAAAGAGTACAATTGAGTGGTCTATTTTTCAAAACAGGTCCGAAGTTATTCAAAGAACCAAGCTCCAAATCAAACAAGCCAATCATCATAAATGCCATTGCTCACTGCTGCTTAGCCGGAAAAGTCAATGAAACCCAGAAGAATGTCATTCTAGAGGTTGGCTTCGTTTAAAGTGTCTTTTTGGTAGACATTTGTTTTAAAATCTGATTGAATCTCATTTTTCTTCCACATTTCTCCCTGTAGGAGCTGGACAAGTGCGAATCCAATCACTTTATAATTCTGTTTCGAGATGGTGGCTGCCAGTTCAGAGCCATTTACGCTTATTCTCCAGACACGGAAGAGATAACCAAAGTCACCGGCACCGGACCACGCAACATCTGCCATAAAATGATTGATAAACTTTACAAGTACAGCTCTGACAGAAAGCAGTTCAGCATCATTCCTGCAAAGTCTGTGTCTGTCAGCGTGGACGCACTGACCATCCACAATCAACTGTGGCACGTCAAAAGACCAGGAAGCGCTCGCAGGAAGTGAAGAGTTTGGATTTCTCATTGGCAAAGGGCTGGACCCAGTCGTGAGAAACATTATTTACTCAGTGCAAAAAACTATATATCTAGACTTGCTTAAAATGACTTGGAATCAGAATTTTAAGCCAGATTTAAGCTGATTTAACCGGATAGGATTAAAGTTGGGGTAACTAGCTTTTTACTTGTAAATCTGTAAACTTTTTGTGCTTTCCACTAAAAAGTATATGGTAAATGCAGCACTAAATGCAGCACAGTAGTCTCACGAAAAAATGAGACTACTAGTCCTCTCTGAATTTAATAATCAACATTTTTAGTTCTATTTTTAGCTCTATGATTGGCTGTGCTTGAGTGGTCCTCTCCTGTTTCACTTTGTTGTTTGAAAAAATAAGTTTTGAAGGCATACTTGCTACCAAAAATGAATACATATCAATATTAATCATATGTAAAGGGTTTAGGGAAGAAACTATCAGATTTAACCTAAATTGTGGAAAATCAGCTACCCCACCTTTAATTGCTTCTGTATTGTAGAATATTTCACTGGTTTTAAAACATTTTAACTGTAATAAGAGATTTTGGCTTAAAACAAGAACAAAAAATTGCAGTTTTTGTAACCCATTGGCAAACAATTTGGCTTGAAATAAGAAGCAATGTTTTGAAATCAGTTCGAAACACTTTAAAACAAGAAAAATAATCTAGATTTTTCCAATAAATCGAGGTTAAACGAGTCAAAATGCTTGAAATTAGGTTTAAATCCGAGAAGCAAGCAACTTTAACTTGTCTTGAAATACATTTTTTGCAGTGTATCTATTTATTTTTTGTAAAGCTAACCCTCTAAACTGATCTCACAAACACATTTCAAACAAAACTTTCAGCTGGAAAAGCATTAGGAGAAGGTGAAAGGAGGGGCTGAGGGTGGAGAGCAGCAGTGATACTTTTTAAACACCATATACACAGTTAGCAGATGAACACGTTGTCTTTGTGTTTAGAGGAGGGGGTGAAACTAATAATTTATTTTTTCATGTACTTGAATAACGTTTGAATGTGCTGGATTATGATTGGGGATTGTGTTGTCAGGCACTGACGGCTCAGTTGTTAAAACTGTAATTGATGGACTTCTCTCACAATAGTACGTCTTATTCAAAATGTCAGCAACAGCCTCATGTTGAATCAAAAGAGACTTTCCGTGTGACAAGTGCCACTTTTGTGCACTAAGACAGTAACTTCATCATATTTTGCTGCTATTTGAAGAATTTTAGTAGCACACGTATTGTAGACTTTTAACATGTTGTCTTTTTATTTATACAAACAAATTGGTTATTTTCAGTCAACTTTTATGCTTAAAAAGTATTAACTGGTATTTATGTGTTTTTTATGTGCATTGTTTGCAAACCAAGTAATTTTTATGAAAATAAAGAAGTACATTTGGGTCTTTTTACTTGGGTTTTTAAGTGTCATCAAGTGTAAATATCAGGCATACATCATTGGATGTTTTATCCTGGTTTTGAAGGGTTTATTTTATAACATTTACTGTTATAAAGAGATAGCTTACATTTACTAATTATATATTGCAAAACAGACTATATAAATTTGTTATTAAGGGCAATAACACAATGACACTGTAGTGTGAATTTGTCTATTCTAAAAATAAAAACATAACAAGTCTAAATGTTATGTAAAAAAAACTTAACACCATCTGTACATAATTTCTAAACAGTTTAAAGTGCATAATTTACATAATACTTTACAAACAAGAGTAATGAACAATCTGACAAAAATATTAAAGTCAGGAGCCTGTCTAACTCAACCAAACAGTGAAGTGTTACTTCTGTTGTACCTTTAACGCAGCACTTCTAAAACTTTGACTATTCTATAACCAAATCTCAAGCATTTTGAAAACACCAGTCACTGTTTGTGAAGGCTTAAAGGTAAAGTTAAACTGTACAGTATTATCCATATTATATTTGGAGGCACTGGTTAACTTAAGAGGGACAGTGGCACAGAGCACTGATTGTCGTCTTTGAGGTTCAAGGTGATGTGGGGCACCAGTCAGCTCAGAGCTGGGTGTCTTCCTTGTTTTCGTGGCTGGGCTCTCGGCGCTCTTTGAGGCTGCTGCTGTGAACCGGAGGCTCCTCGGGCACATGGGCCAAAGGGTCAGACCGGATCAAGTAACTAAACCAAGAGCAAACAAGTTTAGAAACTCCAAAAAATACAACATAAGTTAGAAATTCTCTTTTTAATCTACCATTTTCAAACAATAGAAAATGGAGCTTACACAATATCATTAAGCTCCAGTCTAGTGTCCGGGGAAGGGTTTATTAATACATAAGATAAGGTGTTCTGCTGATCATTCTGCTCATCTGTGATCAGAAAATCAAGTGTTAGTATTTCAACAAGACTGACTCTTACTTGAATCTCTTACCTTGCAGGTAGCCCAGATTAACTCTGTTCATGACATCGCTGGCTGTCAGATTTGTTAGATCTTCTGTGTGCGATATACAAAGACATCATACAAAACAAATACTGTTTTAAAACTATATTAAAGTGCTCACCATATCCAGAAGTAGGCAATCCCAGATGTTTCATTCTGTTGCGGACCAGTTCTGATAGCTCCTCTCGTTCAGATCGTCTGTACAGATTCAGGCGCTGTTGGGCAATGCGCTGGGCATGGTCCTTGGTTGAATCACGGCTGATACTTTGCCACCTGCTGCTTCTTCTGCTCAGGCGTCGAGCCCACTGCCTGCTTTTCTTCCTCTTCAGAGGATGATCTGCCTGGTCAACACTACGGAGTTCAAAACCTCGCTCTTTAGTGTCCTCACAGTCGTCCATGCTCATTGACACCTGAGACTAAGAAAAGAAAGAAAAGATTTTAAAGAATGCACTAAAACACAATCATTATTTCATTATCACTAAATTACTTCAGTCGTTGAAAAAATGTGTGATTCTGTTCGATAAATCCCAATAGGAATTTCAGCACTTGAAGAGCAAAGCTTCTGAAACAGCCTGCCATAAGTTCCAATCCATATATCCTCCTCAGTAACTTTCATCTGTCATAAAAAAACAACAACACACATTTAGTTCACCAAATTATTGAATCTGTAGATACAAGTCAGAGCCATTTATAAATATTACTCACAGCACATAGATAACCTGATCCAGGAGTTGTGTCCAGTCCTAAGAGCAGTCTGGCAATAAGGATCATATAGTCTTTCACAAAAGACTGAAATGATAAAGATAAACTCGATCAGCCAAGCAAACAGGCACAATGTTCTTTCTTTTGACCAGAAGATGGCGCCAACGACAGGGATCTTGACATTAATTCATATAATTAGTAGTAAACATAAATGTATGAACCTGATAGAGAAGTGTGTCTAACATGCTGATGCTGAAAACTCTCCCTGCAGCGAAAGGAAGGCGAAACATGAAGGCGAGATTAGACCCTTTATCTCTCTCTTTCTGTAAACAAGAATAAAACAGATGAATTATCAACAGTTTTTAAGTAAAGTAAGCCTTAATCTGGAAAAAAAACACTACCTTCTCTAATTTGGAGAGGGCAAGTGAGTAGCAGTCTTTAGCTCTGAACTGCATAAACCTCATGTTGGATGGATGAGTAAGCTCTGTGATGATACTTAGACTGGGAAACAGCCTGAAACAAAGACAAATGTGGCTTTGGTTATCGCATAGTAACAAGATTTTCACAAATATGTTTTTTGCTCCAAGTCACCTGAACATTGTCTGTACATTGACAATAGTTTTGGCATCAGCCATGTAGTCTTCTTCTGCACTCATGGTACTTTCTTTATCCACCACAACCAAATTATCAGCGTAAATGATGCCACACTGCAGCAGGCTGTCCAAGCTGAACCACAAAAACAAACACATATCACTAAGTATTTTTATTATTCAATTGAACTCTCTCAAACACGTACTGCACTTCTCTCTTACTTACTTGTCTATTGAACCTGCCATGTAGTAAACCATTGGAAAACAGCAAATTGCCTCTAGAAAGTGATTATCTGGCCTGCAAGACAATGTATGCGTTAGTGCATAAGGGACATGACTAAATGTGATTCATGGACAACACTAGTGCTGATGCATAAGTCACTCAGACACATTTAGCTGCTTATTAACGCTTGTCTTCATCCAGCGACCATGACAGAAGCCCAGTCCTGCTGACACGAGGCTCAAGGCTGTGCATGAGCTTGAACTGCATGTATGAGTGAGTGGGCGTTTGTATTGGTGTGCGACAGACGAGAGTGCTACAGGGCACAGGGAGAATGTTGATGAAAAGGCACAACAAGCCTTGAAAGCTTCCATGTATGGCGCTCTACAATATTTCAGGATACATCTATTTTTTTCTCATTGTAGCAAAATACATTATATCCAAGTTCAAGGAAACACAAGTTGCCATGGCTACAGTCTGGAGCTACAGAGTGTTTTATTTTCTTTGTCACTCAAAACACACCGCCACGCTGAGCAGTAGCTGTAACCTAACATCAGGACTGACAATGGCGGCCCACCTCCACTGCCTTTGCCTAAGTGCTCTGCTGACGTGGAGTTTTTAGAATACATAATGCTGTCTGTCATGAAATGTGAGCAGCCGAATGAAAGACAAATGAAAGAAAATTAACTCACGGATTATCCAGTAACAAGACAATGGGATTCAGCTCTTTCCTCGGCCTGTAATAAGCCCTGAGAGGCACTATGAAGTTGTAAAGACCATTTCCAGCCGTTTCAGCAGACACAATGATGAGTTTGTTCTTGAACCCGTATGCCTTGGCGTCTTCAAAACTGTTGTGTCGGCATCCCTGCGAAACAAAACAAAAAATCCTTATGTAATGAACTGGCAGTGACTAATTCAAAATACAGCGAAAACCCACCTGGTCCAGCCGCAGACAGCAAAACGGGGCTTTCTCGGTTAACAAATGGCATAATGTGGGCGAGCTTCCGATGTAGGGTGAGTTAGGTGGATAACCTTTCACATACCTGGGAGGAAATCAAACAAATGAAATGTGTGTGGGGCTTGATACAGTTATTGCCTGGTTTTGTTGCAGTCTGTTTGTCTGTGAAAGTGTGAAGAGTTAGATAAGGAAAACATATTATAATTAAAGCAATATTTCTGATTTTAGAGATTATCATTTTTAAACTATCAAAAGTTGATTATTGACAAAGAATAAAGCTACACAAAAAGCCAATTGAAAAAATAATTACATTTCAAAGGTGATGCTGCAAACTTTCAACTGAAGGTACGGTATAAGGGCCTCATTTGTCAAGCATTTGCTCAGGTACAAATAGGTTAAGGGGAGCAAACATTGACACAGCTGACATTTTTGCCTCACACTCTTGAATGTATATTGATTGTAAGTGTGGGTCTGAGAAGCTCATCTTGAGGTCAAAGGTGTTAAACAGCAGGAACACTGGTTAATGGTATTTTATTGCATTGTAAGTAAGGCTGAGTGATATTCAATGTTGGGTGTAACCTAGTTACTGTAGCTTAGTTACTGTAATTAGATTACATTTTTGAGTACTGGTAACTAGTTAGATTTTAAAAAGTAATGAGTAACTAACTACTTTTTCAATACTTTTTCTCCAACACTGGCAATATTGAAAAAATGGTTAAATCGATTTTTGGCACATCTCGCTTATGATACATGGGCGATATTATGTCAGTCCAACAGAAAAATGTTCAGACATGTCTTCAAACATATTAGTTAAAGTTTAAACATGGCACCAGTTAGTCGACTGAAAGGACACGACTCGTTTTTAAAAATGTGTAATGTCGCAATGATTTGATGAAATATTCATGCTTAGTAATTATTCTTATCCTCGTAAAATAATGCACATTTTGGTCAACAAAGACACAGCTGAGTTATTGTCTAAATGACTCAAGACAAAATAAAAATTAATGAAAATGTTGGCTCTCTATTTGGAAGTTTGCGTTTTCAAATAAAAGATATACTCATATTTCAATTTTTACATATCTTCAATGATATCTAATACTTGATATCAAATGTATGCATTCAAAGTGCAGACCTTTTATTTTCATCCTGTAAGTGTCATGATGATTGTTTGATTACATCATCTCAGAGTCCGGCTGTGCTCCTTCTTTTTATTGTCTAGTGTGAATGGTAGGTGCGGTCTTACTCTTTTCATTAATGCTGTGTTGTGGGTGACTGAAGGAGGGACTTTTGGAAACTCTTGAGACAACAAGGATGAGGTCGGAGAGGAAACTGGACGATGGGATGCATAATTGTAGATACTTCTAACTGAGTGCAAATGAGGTGGTGCATATGTGTTTTGTGTGATAAGTTTTATGTGCATGTTTCAATAGTAATTGAGTGCAAAACTTCCTGATTCTTTCAGTTTGCAATTAAGCACCGGGTTAATAAATGTGGTCCTAATGGTACTATTTAACACTTTTGTGATTAATATTACAAACATTTGTCTGACAATATTCTACAGTCAAAAACATTCACTTAAGATGTTAAGCAATGCACAGTACATTAAAGGTGGAGTAGTTGATTTTTACACTGCAAACACAATTAGGTTTTAAATCTGACAACTTCCTCTCATAAATCCTTCGACACATGGTTAATATTGAAATGTATTCATTTTGGTTGCATTTATGGCTTATAAACATCTTTCTACAAACAACAAAGTGAAACTGGAGTGACCGCCACAAGCTCAGCCAATCAGAACGCTGCATTCAGCTCCTGATTAGAACTAAAATTCGTTATTATTCAGTTCAGACAGTACTCAGAAGTCTAATTTTTTCCACAAAGGGCTGTATTTACAACATACCTTTTTGTGGAAAGCACAAAGTTTACTAATTCACAACTAAAAAAGTTAGCTACCCACCTTTAATATTGTCTAAGTGAATAGGCGTAGTCACTTATTGAAATCAACAGACTAATGACAAAGTAAAATATTATTAGTAGGAAAAACTGGCTTTTGTTTGTCATCTGAACTTGACATGATCACATGTCAAGATCACAAAAACAATTTAAAGAAATGGCTGTACACATTGTTGTTGGACTGACATAATGGCGTTTGAATTTTGTCTTCAGATAAACCAAAAAAAAAAAAAAAATCGATACATACATTTTGTCAATATGGCCCAGCCCTAATTATAATTGAAAACATAATAAAGTCAGAGAAAACCTCCAAAATGACTTACTGTCCCTGCTCTGTGGATGATTGATCTTTTTCATCAGCGAAAACAGAATCATCTTCGGACTGATCACTCAGAAGGTCACAGGGCAAAATGGTGGAAGAATCTGCAATTTCCTGAACGGGTGCGATGCTCTGCCGCCGCCCCCCTGTCCCGTTGACAGTGGGCGGGGGTACAAGACTTCCACTTGTGGGCGGACTTGTGTTTTGGAGATCTATTGCAACGGTGCCTGCAAAATTTACATTCGAACAGAGGCACAAAACAAAAAACATTAACATTAACATTAATAACAGTGTAGTTTTTGGTAGATAACAGTAATAGTTTTTTAAAGGTATTTGTACTTTACTTTGGACATTTTAGTGGATACTTTTTACTTCAGCACATTTCAGAACGAGTGTTTGCTCTGGAATGTATTTGTAAGTATGAACTGAAAAGGGCTGTAAAGTAAATAGTGCTTTTCTGTAGATTTAAAAATTTGCCAAAGCAACTACTTGCATAAAAAAAAAAAATGTAAGAAAGAAAATGTTACACAAAATAAACTAAAATTACTACATAAATAAAGTGATCAATTCAGATGCTTACTTTGACCATTTTTTTATAAGATCACTACATTTGACAGGTCTTAAAATTTCTGTGGAAAAACTTACTTTGTACTCTAAAGGCACATTTTTAAACTGGTTCTAATACTTGTACTTAAAGGTGCACTGCGTAACTTCTTGTTTTTTTTTCAATCAGATTTCTTTGTTGCAATAAAAATCTGCTTATTTACTTTGAGAAAACTTATATGGTCACAAAACCATTTTTTTTTTGCCTTGAGGAGGGCCTCTTTTGTATGTTTTTATGGAAAGAAACTATTTTTCCACAATTTGGCGTAAAAATGGTAAATGGTCTATTTATATAGCGCTTTTCTACTTTTCCAGGCACTCAAAGCACTCAAAGTGTACGCAGACACTGAGACAGTGTGGTTAAGTGTCTTGCCCAAGGACACAACGACAATCTACTCCTGTCGTCCCACTGTAGCACCTGGTGTTCTACCGGTCTCCCATCCAAGTACTAACCAGGCCCTTTCTTGCTTAGCTTCTGAGATCTGACGGGATCAGGCTTTGACAAGCAGGTATGGCGTAAAACAACTTTCTTCCCACTCAGAATGTCCCAAAGCATGGTTTTATCAGTCTTTTTCTACTGTATTGTGTAGTTGCACAAAATGGCAGCGTCCCGTCTGTCAGTCTGCCCCGGGGCAACTGTGGCTACAACAGTGGCTTATTACCACCGAATGTGGAGTGAATGAATGTATAAAGTGAACTGTCTTTGCATTATTATTTAATATTATTATGCGATACTTTTACTTCTGCTGAGTAAATCTTTGCCCTCGTTACAAAAAGTTCTTAAAGCTGGGGTACCTGTTTTTCATATCACAAAACAGGCGAGCAACTACTTCCTAGCTCTCAGAAGTCTTTTTCACATGTCTAAATCCATAAACATTAATTTCTAGCTGCAATTACGGCTCAAGGGCATCATTTTACAGCTAGCAAAGTGAAACTGTAGGGGCCCACTCAAGCACAGCCAATCAGAGCGCTGCTTTCTGCTCTGTAAGACAACTAAAATACTTTCTTTTTTCATACAGACAGACAGTACACAGTAGTTAGATTTTACCACAAGTGCTGCATTTACAATAAACTTTTTGGAGGGAAAGAAAAAAAAAATCTGGTACCACAGCTTTAAGTATTAAAATCGAGTACTTCGACCACCACTGCAGCTTACCCATGCTGGCGATGATGCTGTGAACAGGAAGTTGTGCTGGTCCATCGTAAAGCCCTCCAACTGATCTGCCTTTCTTTTCCTCCTGGTTGAAGATAAATGCTGAGTTTTCTTCTTTGGTGATGTTAATGTAGTAACAAGTGTCTGTGGCAGCCATGATGTGGCGTGGACCCGGGTTTAACAGGATGCTCTTATTGTCTTCTTGCTTAATACCAATCAGGCACACTCCATACCTTAATGAGATGCACAGAGTAATTAGACACTTAATGGTAAACAAGCCTAATCACTTTAATGCAGCAGTGATACAATATACAGAAGAGGTGCTTTGGAAAGCCTTGTATGAGTAAAATGTTCTGACTTACTTCTTATGAGCATGAAACGAGGCATATGTGAAGCTTTTGCCACTATATCTCCAAAAAACTTGCTGTCACACAGTCGGATATGATAGACTTCGTTCCCAGAGCAACATCCGTACATCCTCTGCCAGTGCTCCGGAGACTGTTGCCCTTCTCTGAGATTGCAAAACAAAAACAAAGCATGTGTTAAAGTATTGTTTAAACAAGACTTGTCAAACTACATTTCACTTTCCTGGCATTTTAGAAATAATTATTATCAGCTTTCAGGCCAGAATCTACACCAAAACACTACCTTTTCCAGTCATTTTGCAACATTTGTGTGTTTTTGTTAGTGGTTTTTGAACTGCTCCCTTGTTAAAAATACTGTACAGATGCATAAAACACTAAAATTAAAAATGCCTGAGATGCAGTGTTCTAATGAGACGACCTACAAGGTTTGTAATCAGTTTCAATATTGCTTGACTTTCAAAAAACGACTGTGAGAACTAATGCTACAGACAATTGATTTCCTTTCTAGCTTCTAAGCAATTGATAGTACCATGTGAAAGTGTAACGGTGGCATGCTGGCAGAAATCATTTTCACACTGAGCTTTTATACTCTTGTGTGAGGACCAGATCCTTTTAGCCGCTGACTGCTTTCCTTTTCATTTAATGCACTTTCCCCGACTCTCGCTGTGGACCACAATAAGCTATGGTCCACTTTTGATTTGTGTCTCTGTGTCACTTTCCTGGGGGCATTATATAAATATGTAGACATTACAAAGTGAACTTTTAAACACACCACAGAGAAAATAAAAAAGCCCGGGGGCACACATTCAATTTAACAAACCGTCCACGTGAAGTGTGCACGAGCAGCGTGACCAAAGTGGAGGTGGCCGGACACACACAGTTCAGAGCCAACATGGCATATTTGAACTCTTCCTCACACACAACATGATCTGAAACACAATGAAAACAGAAACAAATCCCTTACAAATGTTTGTAATTATTAAGATAACATTGCCCAATCATTACTAAACGATTACGTAGTATTTAATAATGATGAACAAACTGTAACTAAGCATTTACTTCCACCTCCTGTTCTAAAGTGATGAACAATTGGTGGTTAAATGATTTGTATTTTTAGGCAAACCGGAGTGGTATCAAAATGTGCACCCTTCACTGGCTTTTGTGACCGTTTCTAAAATCACAACCTCACTGTGGCGAATGGTTAATAGTTAATTTGCCTGAGGTTAGCAACAGTAATAAAAAAAGTTCCTGATTTTCTAGCACTCACTGTAAGAACACTAACCTGGCGACATGATGGCAAAGAAAATTGATGCTGAGAGTGCTGAATACAGGATGAAATATGACCAGAACATCATTAGAGGTAGACATGGGAGAATCAATACCGATATCGAGAGTTGGATATCACCATATATCACCAAATACATTTTTTCTACAACCTCTAAATTGTCACTTTAGAAGGGGCTGGAAGTAAATGATTAGTTCATGTTTATTTCATTATTATTAAATACTATCTAATCACGTATTAATAATCAAGTTAATCCTGTACTCACATTTGTAATCTGTTCATTATTATAAAGTGTTACCAATCATTTTTGTGGTCACAACATATGTTATCTGCTGTTACTCAGAAGTACATGCTGTTACTATTTTCTCGCTGAAATCTGCCAAAGGGTGAAATGACTTCTGTCTTCACTCGTTGCTTGGCAACATCAGAGTGACTCCATAAACCCATGTGTCACTAAAACTGTGCCGTTCAATCTACTGAACACAACTTTATCCTCCACGGTTTATTAGTCAAGGTCTAAAACATTATCAAGCACTCTGAGGTTATATGTATATGGTATTTTAACATCCTCACTCTCACCTGCAAATTGACATGGAACTTGTTTTCTGGTTTGAGAATCTGGACATAGAGTGGACAGTTTGGAGCAAGTCTTTGACTGCCCAAGCCCTCAGTATTGTCTGATGATCCTGAGACAAAATAACAACTGTTATATCACTAATTCTCCAAACAATTACATGTAATCTCTGTGATTGACAATATAAATCCCATTAATTTTATTCAACTTCAATAATGATGGCAATTGTCATACCGCAGCAGTGCGATCCACCTCGTTTCGACTGCTGAGAATAAAACAGGCTTCAGCGTCATCCATTCTGTAGAGACATTTTTAAAACTATTATCTATCCGCATCACTGTAAATAATGTTATCATGAAGGCCTACTTCGTATGATCGGGGTTGACAAACACAAATCCTAAAAAGCTGTCCTAATACACGCTGTTTGCAGATTAGAGAAGCGGGCAGAGTGCAGAATGCAAAACAAGTGTGGGTGGATTTGAAATAACGCCAGATGTAAGATGTGAGTCTGACACACTCACAGTCTACAATTTAATTGCTCTATCAAAACACAGATAATCTACACAGGTATTTACATACATTAGTTCAAATATAGGCTCAATTCTTCTGGTAATTTTAGATAATAACTGTGCTAATAATGTAACCAGTCAAAATATTTACACAAATTGAAAAACTAAGCTTTTAATGGCTAAAATACACATTTAACTCTGTGTATTCATCAAATTGTTATTTTTACATAAGAATGAATTTGAAGCAAAAGCACAAAACATCATTTCTCCAGAATTAACAAAATCATTACTGAACTTTCCAAAGCACTTCAGCGAGAACAAGTTTCAATCAGTGGGTCAAGAGCACATTGAGAGTAATCTTGGTTTTGTTTACCTATAATAACACCACTTAGAGCAACTGCATCAACATGTAATTTCCCAGACCAGCTTCACATTTATAAGCTGTGTTGTGTAAAGTGTGTGCGTTAAAAACCAAAACACCTACTTGGCTCTGAGCAAATCCTGGTCTTTGAGGACAGATCCTTGTAGGTAAATAACTCGCTGTGACCACAGAGGAATCTGAAGGACTCTCCGCACCTGCAGGTCCATCTCACTCGGGCACAAAATCACCACGTAGTAATCCTTATACAAACAAAACAAAGCATAAGGATGGTTAAAGTGATGCAAAGTACTCTATATAGGTAGAAGCTGAATATAGCCAATTTTGTCTAGACTTAAACAACACAACAGGTTCTAGTGCAAAGGTCTCAAACTTGAGGCACGGGGCCATATGCGGCCCTCGAGATGATTCTATGTGGTTCCCAGAGTGATTTCTGAATATTATGTGGCATAACACATAAATAGAGGTTATGCAGGTGATATGACAGATTCTAAATGTGAGGTCTGAGAGGCAAGAAATGCATCAAAGTCAATGGAGAGATAAGACATTTTCTCCTGTAAAAGCTCAAAAAAAGTTAAAATAGGTAAAGGAGGCTATATGAAAGAAAAAATTCAACCTACTGCAACTCTGCAGGACACTGGGTTTAAAACTAAAGCGAAAAAGCATGTTAACAGTGGCAGAAAAAGCAGATAAACATAAAGACTTTAGCTTCTCTTACATCTATCACAAACTTTGAAAACTTTTGAAGTATTTGCCTTTTTTTCCTGAAAAGATGTTCTTGAGTCTTTTGATGAGGATATAAATTGTAGTTGTGCATTAAATGTAAAAAAACTCAAACTGCCATTCGTAAACAAGTTGTGAAGCGCTACAATATTGCCAAAATTGTCTGCAAAAGCAAAGTAAATTTTCCCCATTGTGTTGCCCACTAGTTTTGCCACAATTTTCAAATAAATTGATGTCAGTGCATAACCTCTATTGTTGAGATGTGTTTATACAATCTCTAAAATGCAATAGAATACATATAATACGGTCGTATTATTGTTGTACATTTTCTCTTTTATTTCATGTTTTCTTATTGCATGTAATCTGTTATTTGTGAAGGACTACAGATGGAAAGTAGCTCTGTGCTAACTCTGGTGCAGCCATCTTTTTAATGTAACTGCTCATTGTCCTTTAAATAAAGTAAACTAAAGTAAACTAAACATATAATTTGTCCAATTTTTGTTTATTTTCCTGGGGAGAGTCTGAAACAGGTTACCCACTTTTGATTACTTTATCACTTGTGTGTTTATGATGTAAAATATGACTGTCAGCATATTATTAATATCCTCATAGCCTCATGTAAATAGATTATAACATAGGTAGAGCTATCCTTTATTGGGTGGCCTTCGACAACTTTGACCTAAACATTTCGGCCCAAGGTCCATTTGTGTTTGAGACCCCTGTTCTACTGGTTTTCTGATCATTACTTTGTTTGGTGAGACAAAAAAAGCAATAATTGATGTTACATATAAATAACACATTACACCAGTCAAGTTGCAGTTTGTGAAAAAAATGTGACAAATACAATTTTAAATCTACCCTGTCATAAGAGTTGGAGAGGCAAATCAAGCTAAAATCTTCTATTGTGCAGAAGACTTTGCTCTAAATGTGAACTATTGAATAAATCTTCAAATAAATAAATATTCTGTACATCAGCCATGTCACTCAGACCTCCTGATTAGCTCAAACAGCAATAAGTAATGGCTTTCACACCAAGGCTTAAAAATCTGCCTTTTTAAAGCCAAAAACACATTTTAATTGGCACTTTTGGGGTTTTGACAATGAATAAATGTAATTTGGCTAAATATAACTGTGACCATGTTATAACAGTGTTTTTTTTTTTCATTAGCTAAGTTTTATTTGGATTGATTCATGCATGTTTGAGTAATCTTGTATTGTCTTGCAGCTGATGCTCCAGCTGATGCTCCAGTGCTCAGAATCCCTCTTTACACATACCACCCACCCCCACCCACTATTACTTGTGATTACAAAAAAAAATCGAATTGCTAGTCAAACTTGGGGTTTTCAAAATTGTCATGTAATCTAAAATCTACTGTTTGGTAAAGTTAAAGTCTACAATAAAGAGGTGGGGCTTGTCAGTTCTGCGACATTTTGAACAGGAAGTCAATGCACCTGTTTTTATTTCTAAGCTGTTTTAGATCAATTTGAGGTTTTACAATGAACATAATGTACATTACTGAAATACATACAGCATGGTATTGTTTTTTTTGTTTTTTATAAACCACACATCTCTTTTAAAGGGGACCTATTGCACTTTCTGTATGTACATAGGAATAAACTATAACATATGTTGCTTAGAAATTTATTATTTGTTTTTTGTAAAATAAAAAATGTATGTAAAACAGCTTGAAAATAGAAAGAGGTCCATTTACTGTGTCTAAAATTGCAGAACTGATAAGCCCCGCCTCTGATTTTAACCCTCTTAAGAGGGGGTCAATCTGTCTGATTGACTCTTGTTTTAAGTAAGAAGAACATCAGGTTTTAAAGCCCATTTACCAAATTTTATTGGTAAATGTAAGAATCAGTATAGCTTGTGTCACTAGCCTTGGACAGAATGACACTAGACTTTGGCATATTTTGGGTTTTGACAGTTTATCTTCAAAAGCTGAAGCTGTTTCTTAAAAAAAAAATAGTTTTAGGGACCTGTATGAACTTAAAAAAAGATTAGGCCAGAATGGTTGATTTGACTGTAAATAAGAGGGTTTACATTTGATTTTTATCTTTAGCATGTCAGGGAGCTTCAGAGTTGATTTTTATTAGATGGGTGGCAAAAATGAATTAATTAGGGAAAAGCGGGAGGGCCTTCCACCTCATAAGGGTTAAATTTGTAATTTTATTGTTGTAAAGTGGCTATGTGACTATTTTGAACCAAACATGCTTTATATGAATCTGAATAATATGAATAATTACAAATAATTACAGAAATGTGGGCGGGGATAGGTGGTAGGTGTGGTCAGGACTTTTCTGAGTTGCAAAACTAAACAAGATTACTCAAACATGCTTGAATCATTCTTAATAAAACCTTGAGTAAACTAAAGATGAGAGAAGGCAGTTATAACAAGTTTAAAAAGTAAAAAAAAAATAATTATACAATAGTTCTCTTTTAAAGCTTCGTAGAGTTTGTAGCATTGCAGACATGGTCATCAAAGCTAACTACCTGTAGTCTGGGATGAGCGTAAAACTCGTTAAGAAAGTCCATGAGCAGATCAATTTTCAGTGAGCTGACACACAAGACCACGTGTTTCTCCGTCTGCGCTCGATGGCGGCTGTAATTTCCTCCAGATTTTTGTCTCTCCATCCACAGATAGATTAACTCTTCAAACTGTCAAGGAAAGGAGCCAAATTAACAGTGACATTCACATAAGCATTTCGGTGATTTGAAAATGTCATTTGGTTGCGTAATGCAGGATCTTATTACCTGCAGAGGGAGAACCACCAGCGCCACACAGATCATGATGACTACCAGCAGCTGCGACGGCCAAATGCGCGGAGTGACGTCTCCAAAACCCACGGTGGAGAAGGTAACAATGCAGAAGTAGAAGGAATTAAACAGAGACAGGTTTTTACCAGCTCGCTCCAAATGCTGGATCCCACACGTGCTGCTCAAAAGGAATTGTACAAGATTAAAGAAGAAACAACCACAAAAGTTTAATTTAATTTACCCAGTGAAGACGAGACAGAGCAACGTGCAGATAAGAATGAGGACCTGGTTAAACATGGCTGAGTTTGTCCTTTGAATTGCTCTGTGAACATCATTCTAAAAAAATAACAAAAACATATATAAACATAATAATACAAAATCAAATAAATAAATACATTAAACAAATATATTTTTTTAAATCATATGATTTAAGGTTTTTTCTGTATAAAAAGCTAAAAAAAGAACAGAAAAAATATTGGTGGCATGTGAAATTCGCCATGTTGTTTGAACTGGTGCAAAATGTTTATAGAAATACAAAACAAAATCAAAAGCTAAAGATCAGATTGGATCTACAGTACTTGATAAACGGCTGAATGAACATAGTTATCACTCTATAGCCTCAGAATATTTCTGAATGAACCCCAAGTTAGGTTATGCATGAACATTCTTTTATTTGAAAAATCCTCCTCAACATTTAGAATGAGTGTCAGGCAAAATATTGTACTTCTTTGTTGTCATGGCAACAACTTGTTTGCTATGGTTGCTGGTTTAGCACATTTTAACTGCAACAAACAGACACAAAACTGATTTTTAAAGAAGACAAAGGTAATTAGATTGACTGTGTGTTATCTCAGTGTCTGTGATAAATATGAGAAAAGCCGAAGTCTTGTGGTTTATCTGCTTTGATATCACCTTATTTTCTCTTTTTACATGTGATTACAAACCCAGTACTCATGGTGTGTTCTAGGCAACTGGGATATTCCCACTTCCCACTTGTAAAAATGCACTGGAATGCCACTCAAACTGGTAAATACCACTTGCGAACTGGGACCTGGTCGAGGGAGTCGTACTTCACATACAAGATCAACAATCACCACAAAAGTGAATCTGAGAAGCTTAACTGCCACAAAAACAGTGTGCACATTGGTTATGGTTAATTAACGTTACTTTTGTTTAGCCAGAAGGTTAGCATTAGCCATGATGTTTTCAAACAAGTTGATAAAGTTGGAACGCTTTAAACTGGGAACTGATATTTTTCAACGGGAAAAATCCCTGTTCTCAGTTGCCTGGAACGTAGCATTAGTAGACTTGTGGTGGGTTGAATTTGTTCTCAGACTGTAGTGTCTTTTTCCTGTTTTAGCTGTATTATGACTCTTACATGTGGAAATTGTCCTTCATTAACTCTGATTTCTTGTCACTCCAGTTCAAACATTTAGAGAGCTGTGGTGTCACCTGCAAAACCTCTATTTCTACATTGAATTAACATTAGGCTAATTGAAAATTTTGCTGATGTCACAACTCGGTGCTCTGAAGCTTTGATTTTCAACCAGTGTGCCGGGAAAAACCAGTGTGTCTTGAGATATTGCCATGCCAGGTGTACCTTGTAAATCACTCCATGAATGTCAGACTCCATGAAGCCAAATTAATTAAAGTGCAAATCAATCACTATACATACAAAAGCTAGTAGACAACATGGAGAACAAACTCAAATCAGTTTTGCAGTCGCCCATCTATTCTAAGTCTAAAAATAAAGCATTGTGAAAAGCACTTCTAAACTCATTGGTAAATAATTTGGTGTTTACAAATGTGTTACGTCAGCGCTTACTGTGGACTATGGTAAAAAGATTAAAAAGCTCTTTGTTCTTTCATTTGGAGATGCGCAGTAAAAATGTAGTAAAACATATTTAATTTGATAGTTTGTTTGTATGAGGTGTGCCCCAGTATAATTTCAACCAATATAGTGCGCCATGAAAAAAAAAGTTGGAAACATTGCTCTAAAAAAGTTGTTTATCATGCATATGTCATCATTGTATCTGAAAATGCTTTTTTTGTTGTCGTGGCAACTGTGCATAGCTTATGTAGCCTATATAGTTCATTTACAAATTGCACTTTTCAATTGACACAAAACATATAATTTTCTCATTAAACAGGCACAAAAACATCTTATTTAAGGAGAGAACGGTAATGAGTTCAACTGTGTATGATCACAAAGTCTGAGTGGGTGACAAATGTGAGAGAAGCAGGAGTGTTCCTGTTGTTTATCTGCTTTTCTTCTTCTATTTACATTGTACAAACTTATAATTCATTAGTATTATATCTATGGTAGTTACTGTATGTTTCTGCTCTTTCAAGTTGTATTTTGACCTTTACATTAGAATATGTAAGTTTTATCATTGAATCTTATGCATTTTTGCGACTCTGTGCTAACAATGACAACAAATTAAAATGCTGTGATGTCATCTGCATAACTTCAACGCATATTTTAGGAAAAAACTTTCACTTGAGGCTCCAGAGCAGGCGTTTCGGGTGAGCAACCAAATCAACGTCTTTATAGAAAAACCAAACGAGTGAGTGGTGAGTCAGAGGGTTTTGATTTAACTCATTGAGACACAATTACTCACAATCATGTTTTCCAAAGCGCATTTAGCCAACCAGCAATTAAGAAAGACTGGGATGAAGATGTTCCTTAGAGACGGCCAGAAGATCTAAACAAAATGAGATTTACAATGAAACTCTTCAGCTCCGCCAGCACAAGCCATTAACATTTGCGACTTCCATTTACCGTGATGATAAAAGGGACGGTGTTGATCATCTCCAGAAGGAAGGACACCTGAAATATTTGCTCCCAAATGTTTCCCTGGCGAAAAACAAACACACTTTTTATACCTGAGCAAACAGCGAGCCCCGGGTTTCCATAGAGACGTACATCTTCACTGTCACATGTCACTTTCTGATAGCACTTAATCTTTTACTTCCACCCCACACTGCAATTACCATCTATCCTTAATACAGCCTTGACAACAATTGAAGTTAATTACTCCACTTATGGATTGTCAGTCGCCCAGGCTGAAAGTGACTAATTGTACAGAAGAGAGTAATCATTCAGATGAGCTCCAAGGCCACTGTCTCACCTTGTAACTCAAATACATCAGTAACATGGTCTCCAGAAAACTGATGATGGCCACAATCACCTGTATGACACGCAACACAAATACAGTGAAGAAAAGCAACAAAATACCATGATATATCAACTATTAGGCTTACTTGTATGGCCCAGACAGGCACTTTCCTATCCACCCAAAAGATCAGCTCCCTGTCCCAATAAACAGAGTAAATCTTTATGTAAAAGCTTAGTTAGGTAAAGTGGGCCCTCAAAAACATGTCTGCCAGCTCACCAGTTAATAGCAGTGTCTTGAATAGATGCATTAGACAGACAGTCAACGCTAAATATTTTGGGAAAAGACCAAAAATAAATACATAGCACATTATGATGCCATGTTGCTTCTCCAGGTACATACCATTTAGTGTTGGTGCTGGCTGTACCCGTTTGTGCACCGCTGTAGCCGCCGTGGCCGCTCTGAACCGGGTTGTCTGTCATCACTCTGATTATGTACAGCAGACATGTGAGCAGCTTCAGGCAGAAGTTGAAAACACGAATTCTCAAACCTTAGATTCGAGACAAGAGAATAATATTGTTGATGCAAGTGAGGAATTGCTGCATCGCATTTGAAAGTACAATCGTCTACTTCTAGTTAGATTAATTCATGGTTTAAATCACAGTGCCTTTTCTTCAAAACTTTCAACTTCTGTCTTTTGAACTCCACAAACAGTACTTCTTTTTGTTGATTAAAAATCGAAAAGTGTGTTAAAAATAACATTTTTTGTCACTCTTTAAAAATGGCTAAGTTCAACCACAAGAGCAGCGAGTAAGACCACGGTAACCATGGAAATGGACGCCATTTGTAAGACAAGAAACTATTTAAAATTCGGAGGCAACAGTCACTTGGAGCACAGGGATAAGTGGTATCTTAATAAAAATGTAAAAAGCAGTATTTTTATGTACTTACTTGATCTTTGGTTTTTGATGAAGAACAATTTCAGACGCTCCTTAAATGTGTTTTCATTCACATAAAACTCCACCTGAACCTGAAAATATATATATAAAAAGTGAAAGCAGATAAATACATGCATACAGTACACACTGTACATATGTAGACTGCATTAAGGCATTTAACAATGTTGTACTTCATTTCCAAAAGAAAAAGACAGTAGTAGACTGGCCAAACCGTGAATCTAAAGAAGAAGGCATGACATTTATAATTTGTGACAGCAGCACAGTAGTGGCTGAGTGGTACAGCAGCGTCCCAGGTTTGAGTTTAAATAGCATAAAATCTTTCTGTGAGCATGTTCTCCCCATTTACTAAAGGCATTCTGGTTTAGCCATCAACCTAAAACATGCCCTATCGGCCAAATCTTCAGGTAGAAAGTTCCCCAGCAGTCCTTGACAAGTTTCATTAAATGCAGCAAAGGTAGTATCATAAGAAAACTATTGACAGAAGCTCACTGTTGTGATGTTCAGAATAGAAGCTAATTTGGTTTTAAACTTGAATCCTTCTTTCATACTGTAGGTACACTTTATGTGTAATAAGATACAACAGTGTCTTTGTAAAGTCATGTGGATAGAACGACGTTTTAGTCAAACACTTTTAGAAAAGTCAAACTAAACTAACTTAGTTTGTTGTGATAGACCTTGTGGTAAATTGTATTATAATTGTTTACAGCAGTTAAGTTGTATTTTATGAAAAAAAATGACAAGTAAAATTTGAAAAGTACAGGATGTAATTTAACTTCTACAACATATGTCATCAAAAAGTGGCACAAAGTACACAAAACTGACAAGGTTTTCAGTGAACTTTCACATTTAACAAACTTGTTATAAAGTATAATTATTGAATAATAATGTCTGTATTACATATGGATATTTGTGGATGTGGATGCTAAGTTACAGCTGTGGAATTACCTCTACATTAAGTCGTATTTGTTAGACAAAAGACAATATAAACTTCATTAAAGTAGCCAAATTGAGTGAACCTGCTAAATATTTAGTGACATCCTGTTCACTTACCGAACCTGTCATGAGGACTTTAAGTGCAGAGTTTTAAAGACATGTCCACATTATGTGAACTGTGTCCTCCGCCCACTCAGAGGTGTGTGCGCATAGGTGCATAATGGTGTGTGTAATGACCCTTAATCAGCTCCGGTTGAGAACTCTTACGGTTTGAAGAGGTCTGACATTAGTCACACCGCGGACAATGAGGTTCGTTATTGACAATGTTGTCTATAAATAGAGGGTTACTTTTCAGCGATTATGGATTGCATTCCAAACACTAAAGTATGGCAGGCATTACATTTTTGATGACAGATTCTTAACATTTCTTATATTTTTGGTAACCCTGGAGTCCTACCTCTGTCCACAATCACTACCGAGAGCCTCAGATCTCCACGTTCCCACGGTTGTACTGACCCAGGTCGAAACGATGACTCCGGGATCCATGAGACTTGTGACTGACTACCTGTGGCTGCGTCGTACGAATAAAGCACTCTTGCCGTAATCCTGTGTGAAATGGCAACTATTCTTTCAATTGTTTTTCTTCTGTACAGCAGTAAGCAACAACAACACGTGCAGAAAAAGATTTAGGCAATAGGCGTTTATGTAAACACTTTATACACACATTTTTCTCCCTCTCCCACTTTCTCTCTCTGTCTGTTTCCACAGCAACGTTTCAAAGACGGGAATAACCGGTGCTGATGCAGTTATATGGCCCTCTGCAGCAGCAAAGCATACTGTAACAAACTGTAAACACTCCCTGAGGCAGATAAAGGCCGTCATGACAAGTGGATGGCACACAAATACTTCAGGTGCCACCGGGTGAACCACGACTCATCATCGCCTGAGCGTCAGTGGGTTTGCATGTGGATCTGTTTATACAGACAGAGTGTAGTGTACAGACCCCTCGGACAGTTTCAAACAGCAGATGGCAAGGGAAAAAAATGCAGTCAGTAGAGAATTCATTGCCTACAGATCCATAACAATATCAGTCAAAGGATTCATCAGTGCGTTTCTACTTCTTCTACTTTAAAACAATTATGAAACACTTTTTCCTGAACAAAATGGTGCATAGCGTGTTGTTGTCTCATGGTAAACCTAAAAGAACAGATGTTTACTTGAGAGAGGGATTGTTTGTGTTTTTTACGCATGCATGCCTTTGCAAAGAGAACATTTGAGTAACAGATGAACCCTGGGCAGATGTGACAGTGACATTTTAATGTTGAGTCACAGCTGTGAACACACACAATATAAGTCTAAAACCTAACCTAAATCCCACACAAAGAAGACAATCATTAATAATTACTTTAAGTTGGTATAGTTTTTGGGCAAGAATACAAAACTACTTTTATTCCTTAAAATAACAACATTCAGATTTAAGTTTATCCAAACCAGTGTATTCTAAAATGTGATTCCAAGTCTAACTTATTCATTTTGCAACACAAAAGTGCAAACATTCACCACACTAAACTCAGTCAAAATGAATCCAATGCTGGTAGTTTCAGCACCACGGACAGCAACACACTCAATATGATGTTGATGTTCCTACTATTCAAACTGTGAAAAAGGAAGATTTAGTTGAACATTTCTAACTCATCCTCACTGTCACAAACTGTTTGACACATCACCACTTCTCTCATGCAAGGGTTTTTTGGCCACTGGCACAGCTTTAGAACCAGTTTTTGAATACAAAAGTGAAGCAGGCTTATCATCTTCTGCACAGCCTGTCAGCTTTCACCCCAAAGAGTCTTGTAGTGACTCACATGGCTCTGTCTTGTTGGTTTGAGAAGATTTGAATAACTGTATGAAAACTACATTTAGAGGTCTGAGTTTTTTCACAGAAGTGTGCATTTGTAATAAACGTTCTGTGATTATGTCTTTTATTACTCCCTTAAGATTATATAAAATGATAGTGTATAATTAACTAATTTATAATTGCTATATTAGATGCTGATCCCTGAACTGAAACGAAACTATATATTCTAATTTGTCTTTAACATAATTCTTCTGAGGTTACCACAGCCTCTCACCTTCAAGAGAGCAATGGCGTTAAATTTGCATACTGTAAGAACAGCCCACCCACTCCCAAATAATATTAGGAAAGAACCATCCAGTTTACAGTATGTAAAGAGTCAGAGCATCGACGGGGTCGATGTGACTTTTTAAATGTTGTTTGCAGAAGCAGCAGGTGAACAGGTAGGCAGTCAATACAAAGAATAGAACAACAAGTCAAGAACACCACCATTATACAAAGGGTATTTAAATACCAAAAGCCCCCAAGAAGCATTTATTATGCAAAATACCACTTAGTCATAGGTCACTTTTATATGGGACAGCTGTCTATTGTATTTCAAAATGATTGCAGCAGAAATATCAATTATTCTGTGTAAAAATCCTCCATCTTAGCCCTACTCTTGCATTACATGAACAAACAAATCTTCAAATACTCAATACTATATGCTACCAAACAGTATTAAAACAAATCTTCACTACAACTTAGACCAGACACGTCAGACGTGTGCAATCCATGCTCCAACCTACCTGTCGTCATTCTGGAAGCTTTGGTCTCCGAGCAGAAGATCTCTGAAGCGAAACCTGGGAGGCAGCGGGGGCACCTCACTTTCCACCTGCTCCATCTTCAGGCTGGAAATGTTCAGGATGATCCCACTGTTGTTTCTCTGAGAGGGAACTGAAGAAGAGCTGCATCACAGAAAAAGTAAAAGTTAAGGTGTGAAGAGCAAGACTTTGAAAATACGATGAGCAGAACCAATGGGGAAAGAAACATACCAAGAATACACACTATCAGTGACTAAATCAGGTAAACCTCAGGACAACAACACGGTTGGATGAGATGAGTTGAACATAGATATAACAGGGACTAAATGATGGTTACCTGTGTCCAACAACACAAGGATGGGAGCAAAGACCAGCTGTGGCAATGGGGTGAGTGAGAAACTCAAATTCTTTGCAATACACTGTAAAGAAAGTTGCAAAAGTTATACACCGACCTGACCTTAAAAATTACATTTATGCTAAAAAAATAAAATAAATAATTAAATAAGAAATATCCTTTCACTGCTTAGATTTTGGTAATTTGCAGATGGACCTCTAGTTCATCATGTTTTTAAAGAAATGTAAATAAATAAAAATCAATGACATTTACTACGACTCTATGGATGAATTAATCATTTAGTTATTATTATGATTATTTGATGCACATTTATGACGCGTGGATGCAGAGAGAATGACCATGTTGAAGCTCAAAGCACACTTAAACACAGATAGGTCTAAACGAGAAAAGCACAATAGCACCGAAAATGTGAGATCTGTTATTTCATTTAAAGGAAAAAAATAAATTAAATAAAACATAAACAAAAGATAACTGGTGATCCAGATATGAGTCACACAGAAATCTGCAAAATACAAAACTGAAGCTGTTCTGTGAGTATATATCATCAGTGTCTTACCGAGGCTTGTGGTCGTTCACGGTCCCATCATCGTTGACAAATGACTGATTCACGTAACATTCACTGCACATTTTGGCCGGAGAGCCGGTGCTGGCTTCGGATTGGAGAGCAGCGGTAGTTGGCAAGGAATCCCCTTTTCCAAATCTTCTTGCTGGCTAAATTGCATTGGACTGACATAAGTCTCCCCCAAAAGCTCAGGTAACTTGTACCAAGTGTCAGTCACTATAAAACAGGTGCATCTTAAAGCTGAACATTATAATGAAGTTACTTTCCAATGCAGATGAAAACAAAAACAGATGTGAAGAAACGCAAGGACACAGCCAGAGCGCTCTGAAACAAGCTGCTGTTCCCAGAGGTAAAACACCTGAAATAACTGTAGATTGAACAGTTAAGACCTAATCAGGGATTAGCGCTCTCTGCTGGACGCATGTGTGCTGTGCTGGCAGTAAAGCACTTGGAGCTCAAACTGATGAAGGACACCTTTTTAAATGAACAATAAATAAAGAGGAGAACGACAAGAATAACAAACTAGATTAAAAAATACCCAAGAATCTCTCAGTGGAGCTATAAATATTGGATAAAATAATAGGAAAAGGTTTGCCAAACAAATGAAATGAAATGCTTGCAGACACATTAAATCTCACTGATGATGTGAGAATCAAATAGAAGTGCCATGACCATGATTCTCCGGAAATACCTTGACACGGGGATGTTAAAGAAGGAACTGATAATGATTGACTGTTGGCTGTTTGTAAAGGTCTGTTTCTTGTTATTTTATAAGGAAAATGTGGCATGTGGGAGGTGTCATGAATCACCAGCGAAAGGGTGACACGGGTTGAGTGAAGGTTTCAGTGTTCAGGATCAAGTTGTTCTACAGCGGGAAAATAGCACCGGTTAAATAAATCACAAGTTATATTAGACAGATTTACCAATAGTATTAAAAACTTACAAATTACCAAATGTATTATCACCCAAACCAACCACCCAAACTTTTTCATTATTACTTCAGTCAATGAAATGTATTTTTTGCACTAAACGTAACCCTTTTAAAGTATCGTCCTGTGAGATATTTTGTGATCAGAGCTTGGGATTGTGACGTTACACATCACTAAAATACCCAGAAAGCATGTTAAAACAATGCACATTTTAAGATGATAAAACCTAAATATCTTAGCAAATAAAAAGTATTAAGTTGTACAGTGAGATAAGTTTTACCAGTAGTAACGCAAGTGTTACTACATTTGTTTCACAGATCTTTTGTTGTAGTTTTTTTAAAAAAATAATTTTGGCTAATGTGCCTCTCCACACAACAAAATGTTTTCATGGCATCGATATTCCACCTCGAGCTCTATAACATGCATAGTATTTGAAAAATGAGAATTAGTTCTGAATCATTTGACTGATAAAATAAATGAATGCACATTTTAGTCTGTTATCTGTTTATTATCTGAGTGTGCAATGGATGAATGAGAAAATACAGGTTATCATCAAATTTCAGTGAGAAAGGCAAACATAGAGAATAGAAGACTGTGGCACAAGTGAACATGTACAAGTAAACCTGTGTTACATATATTCCCGGGGTCCTCAGTTAGCACCTTCAGTGCCAACGGCAGCGACTGCTGTAACATAGTATGGTCCTTCTCTTAAGTATGTTTTCAGACGCAGACAGTTCTGGCTGCCAAGAATTTCTGCTGCAGATGATGAACTTACAAGAGCCCCTATCAGTTCAAACTTTGCATCTTTAGCATCCTTGGATGGACTTGTTGAGCGATCCAAAACAAACTCCATGAAACCAGGAGTGCTAATCATTAACCTCTGACCCCAAGGTTGAGAAGCAATGGCCTACACAACAAATGTTATGTGTAATTATCAGATCTCATGTGCTTAGAAGATAAATATTATTAAATAGATTTGCACTTACAGTAAAAATACAGAGGGCAGAGCAATGTAACTCGGGAAAAGGCTGTGTGCTGATTTGCTGAATCATGTCCATTGGATGTTTTGATAAAAGTTGAAACCAGGACTCTGTCAGGGCCAAAAGGTCATCCGTCTGTTGTTCTGGCTGTAACAAAGCAAGAGTACAATATATACCATAGTCATCATACAACAATAAATAAACCACAAATGTTGCATGACGAGCCTCATGAGAGACGATGACAGTGGGCTTCAGAGCTACACAGAGACACATTCAATTCTCAGGTGAAATACAGATAATTGTTTGCCTGGAAAATCCAGTCTGGCCACCATGACCCTCTTTTCAATTTTAGTGGGTATGAATGACATGGCTGATTACATAAAACAATACACGGAAAGACATGGAAAAAATATCACCGGTAACTAAAATACAATGCAGATTCACGCAGAATCAATGAGCGACGCAAAAAAACAATTTTAATGCGCGGAGAGTAAAGTTGGATTTTGATCTAAATCACTGCGGTTACATGATCAGGGAAATCAGACTAGGCTAGAAAACCGGACTCTACTTGGTTTTCCCCCAAACCTGTTGGACCTAACCTGGCCAGCCAGATGGTTTATCTCGCGATATTTGTGAATTCACAAACACGATATAAACCATCTGGCCTTCCAGCCGCTCGATTGGTTTGGGAGTCTGAAACGGCCGTGGTTCGGCCCACTCACATCACAGCAGCGTGGTTTTGAGGCCCAATCACATTGTAGCAGGGCGGGCTAACACGGCCGTTAGCTCCCCGGTGCCCAGCCGAGTCTGATTCAAGCTAAATAAAGATGGCTGCTCCCGTGGATTTACGTGTTGTCTGCTGCTTTTGATGCGGTTTTAGCACAAATACGGAGTAATTTCTTTTTGAAAGAAGAGCAGTATGTGTGGCACGTACTTGTTCTATCCCACGCGGACATGAGCTACTCCATTACGAGTTGTTGCTGTGATTGGCTAGCTCAAATAAGGTAGGCCCACACCCAATCAGCTCGAAGTATTTCACTAAATGCCCCGCCTTTTCTCGAACGCTTTCAGTGAGTCAAGTCCAGATGGATATAGTGAGAACTCAGATAGGAGTTCAACACATATCCATCTGGAGTGAGCCAGGTTAGGTTGGACCAGTTTTGCTCCTGTTTACATGTGAGAGAGTAAACCGATTACCCTGAGAGACTGGTCCTGCTGTGTCAGATTCACTACTGCATGATTGAGGCTGTAATTTGTTGAATTACTTTAACATTGTTAATGTTGTTTATTTTTATTAACTGTTTGTAATACTGTTTGTAAAATGACAACAGTTTTTTCTGGAACAGTTGTTGTGGGTGCTCCATTATTGCAGTGCAGGACTGATTGTCTTTTCATGTCTGAATAGCTACAACGTCAGCACGTGCGCCAACTTTTCCGAAACCGTTTCGCCTCATAGTCTCCCGGTTACATGCCTCGAAACCAGTTAAATCGACTAGGTGTTATCAGTTTCCTGGCTCCATGTACCTATGACAACGACCATCAGATCTTTGTTTTTGTTACGCTTTTTTTTTTTTTTTTGTTCTTTTTTTGTGTTGTACTATAATGTAGTGTTGCTCTTTTCGCTGGTATATGTAAGGATGCGCCGCAGCAGGAATGTCTGGTTGCTACAAATTCCCTAAACTCTCTCGTCTAGACCAGGGGTTCCCAAACTTTCAGCCCGGACCCCAAATAACCGTGTAACCAACTCGCGACCCCCACAGCAAAAAAATATATACTTTTGTAATCATTTTAAGTTACATTTAAATTTGGTTTAATTGTGTTTATTTTGATAGTGTATTGCTTTATGTGACCCCAATTCCCCCAAAACCTGATTAAATGTCAAGCCATAAATGTTAAAAATACATTTTGAAATCATCTCGCGACCCCCGGATTTTGCTTTGCGACCCCCCCGAGGGGTCCCGACCCCCACTTTGGGAACCACTGGTCTAGACTGTGGCTGCTGTTCTGTGGTCTATTCTAGGTTGATAATTAGTAACCTGGCTCATGGCAGATCAATATGTGCATCACTCGAAACTGAACCCTCACAAGAAAATATCAAGAGAATTCAGCTTGATGTAAAAGATTGTTTAATTATTGGCAATTTATAAACCATTTCAGAAAGCAGAATAAGCCTCAGATGAATCTCATTTTATCTTCCAATTTCAATGTAGATTTGTTTTAAAAGTTTACTTGTTATTTGTTTTGGTTTTTTTACAACCCAAGAAAAAATAACAAATACAGTAAGAGACATGCAATATAGATTTCTTCTAAAATGAAGTACCTGCAGTGTGAGCAGCTGAGCGATGGCCTCCAAGCTTCGAACTCTGAGCTCTGTTGCCCCTGTGCTCGCATGGTGGCTCATTCTTACAAGTACAGCTTTGAATTTTCTCCTGTGGAAACAATGCATACAGTTGAAGTAGTAAATCATTAGAACACTAACTAAATTATACTGGAAAAATAAATAAGATAATGATACCAGTTTTCTGAAGAACCTGTTTGCCTTCGACCGTAGATCCAAGTAAACCCAGTGTGTCCAAAGCAACACCAATCATAGCAGGATCCGAATCTAGCGCCATTTCAAAAACCTTGTTCTGAAAAGCTGGGTAGGTCTCACACACTTGCTGAGGACTGTCCATGATGGCTACGTTGCCAAAGAATTTCACCAGCCCTAATTAAACAAACTTAAGCTAATTGTTATCATGAAAAACACGTCTTTGATCAAAACAAGGAAACACATACCAGGAATGTAAAGAGAAGAGAAAGGATCGGTCTCTGCTCCTCTGATCATGTTTGAGATCTGGTCCATTATTCCTTGATTAGTCAAAAACTGCCTTCCGTGTAGACTTCCTGCCAAGTTTGTCACCATTTCCACTGCTGTTACTCTGGATAAAAAAGACTAGTAGTTAAATAGCTCACTCTTTAAGCAGTGACAACAATGAAACCTTAATACCTAATTAACACATCATCTCCTGTCAGTTCACTGAGCAGCTGTGACACAAGGCCACTGTTGACACAATATCCAAACGAAATGGGAGAGAAAGACGAGATTTCCACAACAAGCTGCGAGCAAACAAAAACATTACTGATTTGAGTCTAAAACAGTAATAAAGTACGACTTCTTAGACCAAAACTCGCCTCATATACTCTGTATCTGACGACATCACTGACTGCCATCACTTCCTTTATAGGTTTCAGAAGGTCAGGCTGAAATAGTTTATCCAAGCTGGCTTTTGAATGACTCAGCTTGGACAGACATTTAATCGCCTGGAACAGCAAAGTCAGTCATGAACATTTTCAGCACAAGTAAAAATGTTTGCTAAGAACACTGTACCTGTTTAGCCACAGACATTTTTTCCTCCCCAATGGCGTAGATGACAGCGCACAGGAGGTCATTGTTGTTGAGTATTTCATTGACAGCTTCTGGATGTTCCACAATTCTTCCAATCTAAAAAAATAATAATAACAAAGAAAGAATGAAACAATGAATTTGTGAACAAAGTTTTCAACAATTCAAGAGGAAAAAACGTTCACACTGAAAAGGTTAATTTCTTTAGGTCTACCTGAGTCAAGGCCAGTATTTTCACTGCTTCATTGTTGTGCTTGACGCCTCCTTGAAGCTCGGCTTTGTAGTTTTGGGCCAGAAAAACTGGACTTAAAGCCAATAGTATCCGCTCTAGAATATCCACGCATAGCTCCACCTGTTCCCTGTCAAAACATGATGTCACAGGTTTGAGAATTTTTTTACATTTTCAAAATACATTTCCAAAATCTGAATGTACATTTGATTTAATCTATATTAAAAATTAGAATTAGACTTTGGAAACAGTCTCTAGATCAGGAGTGTCAAACTCGTTTTCATCAAGGGCTACACTGGCATTATGGTAATCGCCAAAGAGCCATCAAAGGACGTGTTTGTAACTATAAAACAGTATATACAAATGTCTGCATTTCAATTTGTTTATTATTAAGTTACAAATACTGCATACCTTTACAATTTGTCTAAAATATGAATTACTCTTTAAGTTTCAGTCAAATCATTATATTAGTTTAGGACACTCTTACCTCTGATGCAAATATAAAATTAAAATAAACTTTGTAAGACCTCGAGGGCAGCAAAAGATGATGAGGGTTGCATCCAGCTCTATGTTCTCCTATCATTGGCTTACTCAAATTTGTATTTTGACTCTTGCTTGTTTTGATTCTTGCTTGTTGAATAATCCTGCATTGTACTGGAGCTGAAGTTTGAGTGCTCAGAAAAATCCTGTTTTCACCTACCACATATCCCCCACTGTTTGCACTTTAAATTTTCAGATTTTAGTAGGGCTTTATTAGAGTGACATACTTGCTTAATTAAACTAAGTTAGCAAGTTAGGATGTACTGCTAGCTTGTTGCAGTGATGATTATCTGTGAAAAAAGTCAATGGATCTGTTTCTATTCCTAAGATTGATTTGTTCTTTTAAGATTAAGGTTTTAAGAAAGTTTGCTAACCGGGTCACGGCATAAGTCCCTTGAATAAAACAGTATTCTCTGGTTTTAAAGTTAGATCTAAAGTACAAAACACAGCCCCACTGACTCAGCGTGTTCAGATCATAATAGTGGCGTACCTAGAGTTTGAGTTCAGCAGTGAGAAGATGATCCCCAGGCGCTGCCCGCTCACTGCATCTCTCAGAGTATTGACCGGGACAGAATGCAGGACTGTTTTTAAACTCTGTAATTTTTCAACAAGATCGTCCACAGAAGATATTTCATTCAGCAAACTCTCGATGGACGCGGCCATGTCTGGTGAACTGTTGTCAACGAGTCTTCTTCTCTGAGCGGCTCACGCGCTCACTTCACACCGCGGCTCTTTGTCGCCATCGTGTGGACTGAAGTGCGCATTGACTGCATTTCGGTCACGGCTGCAGTAAATCTGAATTTATGTGAAATAACTGTGTCAGTAGTTTACATTTCACATTAAATACTACATGACTAGGCTGTCTGAGATGTGGAGATCTACTGTGTTTTTAAGGAGTTCAGTGCTTTGAAGTATGTACTTACAAAACAAAAAGCATATTTTGTTTTCATAGAATTTAAAATGTAAGTATAAGTACCAGCTTAGGTTCATAAATCAAGCTTTATCTGGCAGTTCAAATTACCAGGCTTACTTACCTGGCACAGGATGAGCCAAATTGGAAAAAAAAAAGTGTGATAGTAGTTATTTTATGTCAAACTTTGTTAAAGCAAAGATCAGATTAAAGACTTACATGAAAGACGTTCAGACAGAGAAGTGCCTCCAGCTAGCTCTCCGCCCTCAAGTAATGTTGATGACTTCACCTAAACGATATCAATAGTTATGATTTGAGAAATCTGTTATTACGGGCTAATTTACATCTATTAATCTCATTTACACACCTCTGGACATTAACACTGGAGGCAAGTTCTTGCCTTAGGGTCACAATACCTGTCCAGTCAAAAAACTTGAACCTGAAAAAATAGATCCATTAGATTTGTTGTTCCTTGAATTAATTACTTGATATGAACCAGCCCCAGTCCACTTTCTCTTTATGTCTTTTTCTCTTATATAAGAGTTTCATTAGTGATTTTTCATTAATGATGTATGCACAGTGTTCTCATATGACCTGGGTTTTAGGTGCAGAGTTACACACTAATATCCAGTTTCATGAAGTGGACACTTGCTCTGTCAACGCTGTTGTTTAACTTGCTTCCTCAAGGTGCAGTCTCTTACTTGATTCAGAAAAAACTCAAGAATAACTTTTACCATGCAGGTACGTTTTGCAATGCCATGTTTCTTCTTCTGACAATGTCTAATTGACATTATGTTTATGTTTCAGTTGACTCTGTGTAGGCTGCGCAACCATCAGTGGTGTTTCCTGCTCTTCAATGTTATCCTGTTTCATGCTCTTCTGTTTGGTGCAGACTTTGTTGAAGAGTACCTCCTGCAGCCTACACCAGGGATCTACACTGATACCACTGTTGTAACTGTGAGAGAAAAAGCAAGAAAACTTGATCTGACCAACTCCAGGGAGAATGTCTCCAGGTTCTACCCTGTGACCAACCCTGGACGCATGTACAAACAAAATCTGTTCATCCTTGTACTTGTCTTCAGCTCTGCACCGAATACTACTCAAAGAGACGCAGTCAGAAGAACATGGGCCAACCAAACTCAAGTCCAGGGCTTTCCTGCTAAAACTCTGTTCTTTTTGGGATCCACTCAAACTTCTCGTGGACAAGACAATGTCTTGAAGGAGTCTAAATTATATGGCGACATAGTTCAGGGAAATGCAGTGTCAGATGCATCTCAGTGGAGTCCCACTGAAAAAACAGCACTAGCTCTGCGTTGGGTTGTGGCTTTCTGTTCTGTTGCTCGCTTTGTTTTGCTGACCCAGGACAAAGTATATGTCAACATCCAGGCCATTGGATCCTACCTACTGGGGCTTCACAGACATCCAGATGATCTCTATTTAGGCCGAGTGATTCAGAGAGATTCTCCAGATCGTGACCCTAACAGTCCTGGATACTTGCCCCCATCTCTATATCCAAACAAGTATCTACCTGAATACTGTGATCAGACCGCCTATGTGCTGTCCCAGGATGTGGTGCGTAAAGTCTACATTGCTTCAGCAGAAGTCCACGCAGCTGTCCCTGCTGACGTCTTTGTGGGTCTCTGTGCTCAGAAGGCTGGCGTGGCACCAACACACAGTGCACGATTCTCCGGAGAAAAGCATATCCAGTATAACGCCTGCTGTTATCGCTACTTGTTCAGCTCTGCAGGAATGGACAGCAAAGAACTTGAGAGAGTCTGGAAAGACATGGAGCAAAAAGACAAAAATTGTTCTCTTTTTAAAACTTATTCTGGCCTGGTGATGTGCAAGGCTCTGACATATTTACACAAACTGACCAACTCCTGGGATTAAGCTTGTGAGTCTATTAAAACAAAATCACTATTAATGGGTGATGTAAATCTTTATATCTTTATAGACCTCAATAGAATTCATAACTTTATATATTTTTTTATATTTTCTTTATTTTAAACATAAATATATTTTCTTTCTTTATTTTAGCTGGTGTTATTTTTAATCTATCTTTTATTTTTACTCTCCCCAATTTAACAATATGATAGCATAATTGTTTCTGATTTAGGCGGCCCTCTAGTACCCAGTGTAAAGAACAGGAAAATTGCAATTAAATTATAATCAAAATCAGCAAGCTTTTGATCCATTTTCAACACTGACACATCTCAGTGTCAAGAAACACTTGTAGATTCTGAATGCAACATTTTAGGCTGGTAATTTAGAGCAACACTTTTATGTATTTATATTGCAATTAAGTAAAATAAAATAAATAAATAAATAAATGTGTGCAATAAATGCCTGTCTAGATTGTTAGCATCAGACAAATCACAGCTGCTCTTCCAAATTCCACAAAAAGAAGCTCCGGAGCGGAGTCCCAGCAACACGAGCTGAACAAACAACTCACTGAAAGCGCTTTCTCTTTGGTGAAAACGGCAGAAGTTCACACTGCTCTGCTCCTTCACTTCTGCATGGCCTCCTGTGTGACCTGTCCTGTGCACACTTACTATCACCACATGATCACTCTCTGTCACAACTTTGGTCAATTACTTACAAATGTGGAGTTTACGAGGCATGTCTGTTTTGTAATGTGTTTTCTTTTTTGCCTGATGATGGTGTGAAAGCAGGAAAAAAAGAATGATGAAATAACCTTTTAAACGTCAGGGTTGTTCATTTGAAATACATCTATCCATCAGAACCAAATAACCTGGAGTCTGGAGGCGGCGCGCTTGTGATGACTTGCTACTTTTTATAGCTCTAAATAAAAAATAAATAAATAAATTAGGCCAATAGTAAAGTTCAGGATTTTTTTCAGGTCCAGGGGATTTTCCGTGGGAATGTGGCGGTAGAATCTTGACGGTTGCACCCCAAAGCACATGCCCCCGCCCTCCACACACACAAACATCACTGACACTGCCTGCGGAGACTCCAGCGGGGGGTCAAGGGGTCGGTAAACTGTGTGTGGTGTGTGGGTGGTGTGCAGCTCTAATGAATGCTCCCCTCAGAGACACATCACTGTAGAGAGGCTCACAGGTCCGGAGCAACGGTGTTTTATTTAGGCTGTTTACACTGAAAGAAGCTGCGCCTCTGATTGGCTCGAGTCATGGGTCAGCAGAAGTCAGTGACTTGACTTGATGAATGAAATGATTGTGTGTTACCTTAATTTCATCCTGCACATATGCTACCAATCAGTGTGTGTTCAATAAGACACATGACAATGCTTTTGGATTCTGAAACTATTTTCCCGTACCGTCTTTTTAAAAAACACCGTAACATGAGTAAGAGTTTATTTTTCAGAATTGGCAAAGTCAACTATATTTGACTTTTTGAGTTTTTAGCCATGTTACAACCATGTTCTCTCATTATTAGCTTACTCAAGTTGTGATTCATGTATGTTTGAATAATTTTGTATCGTCCTGCAGCTGATCCTTTAGCGCTCAGAAAATCCTAGTCCCCCCTATCCCCGCCCACTTGTCTGTATTTACTTGCGACTACTGAAAAATTAGGATGGTGAGTAAAACATGTAAGGTTTTTAAACTTTTCTCTCATTAAAGTTAAGTTTTGCGATGAGGAGGCGGGGCTTATCAGTTCTGCAGCTTTGAACAGGAAGTCACTCTATTTCTAATTTTAGATGATTTTTGTGTTTTGCAATAAACAAAAATGTGAATTATTGATCTGCGTGTGCCATAGTTTCTTCCAAAATGTATGGAAAAATCACAATAGGTCTCTTTAATTTGTGTTGAATAGGTTTGTTCACAGAAATACAACTTTCTACAGGTCAATGTAATTTCAGCTAAACTGAAGATAAGCAAAACATAACTTTGCATGTGGTAATTTAATTTAATTTCATATTAAATTTTTTTCTACAAAAATCAAAACAAAGTAATGGTGAACCACCAAAGAAAATTCACTCAACATCAACTGTTGGTAAGAACTACAAGTGTAATGTAGTACAAATGATAGAAAGAGACAGATGTATCAGGTCCTGAACCACCAGATGATTTATTATAAGTGTCTACTACACGAGTCGTTTTTACAGACTGCTTCGGGTGGAGCCTCTGCCTGTAATAGACCAGATTTGAGCACTTGTCATTATGGGCTTGTTCTGCCTAACATGGATGAGCTCCCTTGTGGTTATGTTGTGTCTTTCATATGGCCTCTCCCCGATGATGCAGACATCTGCGAACACTTAAATAAGGACAACCCTCTGCTATATTTTCTCATCTTATCTAAACGGTGAATGAACATGAGTGATCTAATTTACATGCTTGTAAAGTTGTGTCAATATGAACATTTTTTTAGCGTAAGTTAAATAATTACTATTCAGTGTATAGTTGTGAGAAGGATGGAACAAAAACTGGTATTAATGTATAACGTGATTTTAAAATGTCACATTCTAATAGTTTTGTGAAAGCTAACTAATTTAACTAAATAAGCAGCACTCTTAACAACTTTGAGGTTAGGTTAGATCAATTTTTAGTCATATTCTGCTATAACACAAATAAAGTTTTCTGACTCATGTATGCCTATCCAACTATGTAAACCTATACAAGCTACTTTGCCATAAATTTCTCTGTGTTTTCCCAAATGTTTCCACAATAAGAATAACAAAGAAGCAAAGCTAACAGAATTTATCACTGAGAACTTTCTTGTTTTTACTGAACATTATAAATATGCAACTCTGTACTATATCGTCATTCAGTTGTATTTCTGGTTAAGGTTTTTGTTGTAGGCTGCTTACTGTTGTTCAGGCAGTGTTATGGCAGAAAGGACCAATGAGTTTTCAAAGTGATTGGTCTGATGTTTGGCTGCTTTGAAGCGGCATCCTGAAGGCAAACGCTCAAACTCCGAGAACAGAACATGTGATGGATCAGAGATGATTCAATGAGCTAAACATAACACAGAGCTCTCATGAATCTGCTGCAGGGATGGAAACTCACGGGTTCCTATGATCTTCATGGCAGTTTTTACCATGTTTCCATAGTTTGTTTTTGTTTTGAACAGACAAACTCCCGTACCGCACACATAACCCGTAACGAATAATGCTTTCGAGAACAGAAGTGTAAATAATCCACATAATATTTCTGCTGACACCAAAGAGCCTTAGTCGACGTAAAAAAGTGCATCCTTTGGGCCAAATGAATGAAGAGAGAGTCGATGTGAGCATTCCAGTTCAACCGAGAGTCCACATGTACATCAAGGTATTTATTTATATTTTTGAATTTATTCCTTAGCAAAGTTTAAAGCCACCACTGAAAACAATAATAGCATTTATTTAATGAACACTACTTTTTTTCTTCTCTTTGCACTACAAAACTTAAAAAAAAAACATGCCCCCTTTCTGTAAGAAGATTCATCTCAGAGGCTTGACTTTTTCTGATAGGGTTTGCTATTTGCTCAAAACTTTGCATCCATTGCATAAAACTGGTGTATTTCCATGGAGAATTTTCCAAAGTTTAGTTTCAACTTTCTGTCTCCATGGAGTTGAATCTGCCAACAGCAATCTGACTACTTTGAACAAAGAACTGCAGCAACAACACAGGCAAGTATGACATTATTCCTGCTTCATATAAATGTTTATTACAAGTTGAGCAGTAACAAACATCTGTCATGGTCATTTCTGATGTTCTTTCTATAGAACTGTAATGGACTCAGATAGGCTTCAGTCACATAGCTCTCTGCCAAGTAGCTGTGACGAGCAGTTCCCACAGTCTGTGAACATCGAGCAAGGCGATGGAGGTCATCGAAATGTCTACACTTTTGAAACAATTACCTTCCAGGATTTTGTGGATTCTCCTGCTGTGTCCCCTTCACGTGTTTATTTACCTGACATAACACCACCTGAGTCACCACCACCACCATCACCACCACCACCATCACCACCACAACCACCATCACCACCATCCACAACCACCATCACCACCACAGCTACAACAAAAACCTGGTTCAGTTTGCTCTGAAACATATCAATCTCAAAGCAGCCTGAATCACCAGAACCGTCAACTATGTATCAGCCAAAACCTCAAAAAGGTATCTATGTCACGTCTTCATTTGTCTCATGAGCTGGTATTGTATTACTGTATAACCAGTGTAATTACTCCTTATAGATAAGATCACGGCAGAAGGGTCAAACTCTGAGCATTTCAGTGGAGTTAATGTAAGAAAGCCATGTTCACACACTCAAATTAACAGCAACATTCAGCATATTTTCTGTGTTTGCAGTGATGGAAAGATCAGAGTACAAGGACACCGATCCACCCCAACATCACAGGTGAATATAGTGTTTATCATAACAGCAAAAAGTGATATCTAAAATGAAAAGTTTATACGTTGAAGGGTGAAGAAAAGACAAAAAAGGCTGCCACTGTGGGTTAGTAATTTTTTGTTGAGTGTATTGCTCAAAATTGATTTGTGTATTATGATTTTTCTAACATATTAATTCATTATGTGCCAGTGACTACGCTTGGAAATAAACCCAAAGCTACAGATACAACACAAGTATTTAATATGAATCAAATATTTCTTCTGACCCCTGGACCAGGAGGAGTTGGTCGACTTACTCTTCTTAAGTGAGGAGTAAAATGAACTAAAGGAAATATTACCGCTAAAACAACATTTAGATGGTGTTTAAACATGTTTTGACATTTTTGTTGGATTATTCTAAGATCTTTGCAGTCAAATTTACTATGGTGGGAAAACTGCAAACCAAAAATGATGAGATGCTGGAAGTGTAATTACATACAATAATAAACTGCCTTTTTACCAATAAAACCACTTCATCGTGTACTACTTCATTTACTTCCCAATAAATTTACAGAAGGCTTTTGGTTCAGAAGATTGCCCTCCCACAATGCACTGCTGTATGCAAAAGCTAACTGTGAAAACATTTACCCCAACATTTTTGCATCTGAATCAACAATAAACAACATGTCTGAGAGAAAAATATCAGGGCTGATTATAGTTGCATTTTTTATAAACACAAAATACCACAAAAGATTCCGGAGTTCTGCCAGATTTAAGGAAACTGTTTAGGTTATAGTCAATTTTTCTGGTGGAGAGCCTGTTTTTTGTATTTCTGTGTTGACATTTTGTGCTTATAGTATATTTAATGCAAATCCTGGACAATAAAAACAATATGTATTTATTTCTGTAAATTATAAGCTTTCATTTGTCTGACGTTGTTGATTTCAGATTCTGAAAACAAACACCTTCACTTGAATGGTCCACTGAGCTTCAAATCAAAACTATTTTGTTCATTTCTGCTGGCCCCAGATCAGTGGGCTCATTGTCCTGCCCCAGAATGTGATCTTAATCTGGCCTGAATAAAGAGTGGAAGGACTATAAGACAGACAGCAATATTTTACACATTTTATACTGAAAAGCAGACAAGCAACTCCACAAACTTAAAAGAGAGAGTGTTGCTGCATTAGATGAGTGCATGGTTTAAAAGAACTAAGTACACTTGATTAATTCAGTGGTTTGTTGGTGCGTTTTCCACACGGTACTGCCCATAAAGTGCTAGGTATAGAAAAGAACCACTTCTCGTCTCCTAAACTAACCTTAAGTGCATGTGTGTGTGACCACAAGGATTTCAGACACTCCACTGAGTCTCACTCCAGGAACCCAAGAAGAAACCATAGATCTATGTTATATTTAGATATAAATATCCTTTGACATGTGGCTACAGTAGCATTTATTACTGTAGTAAACTTTTCCTAAATGGCATAAAAAGGCATGTTTTGAAGTTTTTAACCGTGTGACTTACCCAACCACCATGGAAAATTACAAAAAAAAAAAAAAATAAAAAGGTAAATATACAATCAATAAGAAAAATATTCACATCATACCCAAGTACACAATATATTACACACTGCCAATCTGATACAAGAATCCCAAACAACACAAAAAAAAAAAAATACTAGTCCACTGGTGAAAACATTAACATATTGCAGCTTTTTGGTGATTTTAATTTGGTGTGATTACACTTGCAGCTCAACTTTGATCTTTGTTAGCGCTCTATGTCTTACACAGAGTGTGAACAGAGCAAACACTCACCCACATGCATTCCTCCCAAACCCTGGATCACTGAATATAGCAAAACGACTCCACCCGTTTTAAGTATATACAGTGGTTGACTTCATAAAAGAAAGGATGTACGTATGTACTTAAGATATAGCTCCGGTGTCATGTCCAGGAACATATGTTTTTAGAATACAAATTATATTCAGAATTAAATGTAAATTCAGAATTAAACAGGCTACATGTTCTGATTTTATACAAAACTTCCACATGTGTTTTAGCAACAATAGAAGGATCGAATTCAGAACTGAAAATTGTAATGAAAAAATACTACCAGAAAGTCATAATGCAAAGAATCGTACATATGCTAATTTTTGAAGATATGAAATGAAGCATTGTTATGGAAAAGTCTGCTGTAGAAAATCAGTAGGCACCGTTTATGTAATATGAGATGATGTTGAACTGAATATTCATCTGTAGTCACAGCTCTCAGCCAACTTTTTATGGTGCAGAAAATTATGGGACTTCATGCGATCACTAATCATGTGAGAACTGGAGGCTGATGCACAGGAGGTGCTTTGGATATTTGTGCTTTGCAACATAAACAAATGGGAAGGTCAACATACCAGGATAGGACAAGGAAGGAGTTAAAATGCTCACCTTTCATCTCTAGTTAAATGAAGCCTTTTGATGGATGTTTTCAGTGAAACAGCTTCAGTGATGCTGTAGTGAGTGGACTTCATAAGGCACAGGCCTGCCGCTACACAGCTCTGCTGTTCCACTGCGACGCAAACATGGCCAATTTTCAAAAGTCCAACTGTTTCTTTCTGCCTGTTTGGATTCCTGCAGGAAGTTCAGCGAGCGAATATAGGTGTGACTGTAGTATGATATTAATGAGTTTTGGAGAAAGGCTTCTTTCAAAATAGACTTGAGGCCCCCACAGGGAATCTCAGCCTTTTCTGCAAACTGCTGGTTGCAGAAAAGGAAAAGCATGTAGAATATCTTAAGCTTGTTTCTTGTATTTTAGGGATATGCAAGCATTAGACAAATTACAAAAAAACAATGTTTGTTGAATAAACTGAGAGTTTAAAATTTACTTCATATGAAAGGAGCATAAGCTTAGAAAAGTAGATATGGACAAATGGAAGTGTCCTGAAGCCTTTACTGACTCCCTCTTTAGAAAGGCCTGTCATTAAGGTTTGGTTTCTGGGACAAGTGTGGTGGTTGATGTGAGACGAATCTGCTCATGAGCAGTTCTGGTTGGGAAATGGCAGTGGCCTCCGCCTGGCTGCTGCCACCGCAAATACACAGTTGCACAAGCCTAAAAAAGTGCCTTGGAGAACATATATAACGTTAATTATTGTATATGAACAGACAAAAATATAGCAGTCTGTACTTACATATTTTGCCATTTTGTCCATTAGACATTTAGTTACTAGCTCAATGTCTGTCAGCACAAGATTATATTAGAATTGTATTGATTGAAAGAGATTGCTGGTCAAACATGATTTTAAGTTTCTAAGAACATGAACAAGGCACAGCAGAAGGTGCACTGTCCACACACAGCCACTAGAGGTAGCTTTGCATCTCTGTCACTCTTTTAGACATTTTAAGATTTCATTAATTGTTAAATTGTTAAAAATAATTTGTCAAATTTTCTTGTTTTTTATGTGTGTGCATATGCAGTCTCTGACCTTTCATTTACCTACATGAGGTGGAAGAAAAGGTATAAATACAAGTGTGAATGAGAGGAGAGTGCTCCATGATTAAAGAAAGGACCGTGGCTAAATAACAAAGTAAAGATTTAAGTTATAGGCATAGCTGATGTTAGGAATCAACAGAGACAGGCACCAGGGTGACAAGAATACTAGACAGTAACTTTCTACTGTGCAGTTTGTAATTTGAGTCTTTTCTTTGCCTTCATTTCATATTTTCAACTAAGTTACTCAATATTCAGACATATTAACAGATAAATGTCATAGATAAATAATAAAATCATTAAAAGTTCAGATGAGAAGTCTTTCACATTTGAGGAATGCATTGCAGATAAACTCACACAGTTAAAGGAAGGAGCAGTGGTTTGTTATGAGGAGGCACCAGGGGCTGTCTACCAGGTCACTTTTCTCTCTGAGCGACTACTAAGTCAATGAATCTAACTTTTGTGATGTAACAGAGCGCTGACCCTTGGAGGGGCCCATGACCAGAAAAAGCTATTTACTCAAACATCCAAGAGTTTCACAGCCTTCTGTGCTAGTGGACTGCCACTGGAAATTGCTCTGAAATGGTTTGACTCAATGGCTTTTCCCTTCCTCCCACTGAAATAACACAAGCAAAGAGTGTGTAATGAATGCAGGTAGTCAGTTCTGCGCTGGTCAGTCACATGAACCTGAGCCACGGATTAGAGCTGCTCAGTGTAAAGCCTGATCGTAGTCCAACACAAAACTATTGCAGAGCAGAACAAGACGGAAACTAGCTTTAGGCTCTTAAAAGTCAGTAACTAACTATTTTGTTTTATCTTATTCTAAAAGCTATAACATGAGGAAAACACATCACATAATCAATTTCTCAATAATAGCCCTCAATGATAAACCAGAAATGAAGATACTGATTATTTGCTTCAAACTATGGGCTGGGATAGGGTTTTGATGTTTAAGCTATAAACATAAACATCAAAAAACCCAATCCCAAAGTAAAGATTTAAGTTATAGGCATTGATGATGCTGGAAATCAACAGAGAACCAGAGTGACAAGACATTAAGAAACAAATAATCAATAAAGCAAAAAACTAGGGATGGGCGATATATCGTATTGATATCGGTATCGGCGATATCTACGATATTTGAGATATCGGTATCGGTCCGATATCGAACCGACGGCCGATATTTGGCGCGATATTTTTAGGGGAGGTTCTCCAGTCTCTCTGTGGGCATATACCAGCCTCAATTTGACCTAAAGCTTCATATTTGCAATTTGAACAGACTAAAGAAAACAAATTATACATAAACAAACAATTAAGCTAAAATTAGTCTTTATATTTACATAATAAATCCACAAAATATTTTTTTTTATCTCAGATTATTATATTTGTTTGTAAGTTTTTGATCTTCTGAGTTGTGCTGTGGATTTTAAAGCAGAACCAAGCAACTTCAGCAGTAGAGCTCCCCCTACAGTTCTCTTCTGTAAATACCAGCATCAGACCTACAACATAACTTTTTTCCTTATGTAATTTTTTTGTATCCATTTATAATTATTTCAAATAAGGCAAAGAAAAGTATATTAAAAATATTTCACACTGTCAAATGTAAAAATAAAAGAGCCAGTGTTTCTCAGAAGAGCTGTCAAATTATAAGTGCAGGTTTTCCAGCAGGAGGCAGCAGAGAGCAGATGTTTGCTTAAAATGTGAAGAAAATACATTTGTAACCATCACACAAACTAACAAAGACATTTAACAAAGCCAAAATGTCCCTTAGATCTGTTTTAAAAATATACCTATTGTATCGGCAGTTATCGGTTATCGCCAGAGCAGAGGGCCAATTATCGGTTATCGGTATCGGCCCCAAATTTCATATCGGCCATCCCTACAAAAAACACAGTTTTGAGGAATGAATTAGGATAACGATTGACAGTTGGTATGAAGACACTAAAATGCCTGAGTGGTCAGCAAAGGTACCATAATGAATGGCCCAGTAAACAAAACAGATGATTTTTTGGACATTGCCTCTATCTATTAAGCTGGAGTATACGTAAATGCCAGAAGTCAGTAAATATGAAAATGTCACTCACTGCATTGCTTGCAAACTTGTACAACTATGTGAATGGCAATAACAATTTCATTATGTTGACTCTTAAGTAGCAATTCTGCACAAAGTTAGCCCAGTCTCCTGATTGTCCATTTCTGTTTCAACAGCTTAGACAATTCCAGACTCAATTCTGTACCAGCGCTTGTATAAAACAATGCAGAGAGATCCCAGTTTGAATTCTCCAGGCTTTAGTTTCAAGTCTTTGTAAAACAGTAAAAGTATTGACCCAATGAAAAGTACGTAATGTCACATTGTTGGATACAAAATTTGTATAAAATGAGCAGGTTTTATTACAAAGAGCTGTTTGACTTAAACCATGTTTGAGTCAGTGCGTTTACATGATCAGGGAAATCAGACTAGGCTAGAAAACCAGACTCTACTTGGGTTTCCCCTCAAACCGGTCGGACCAGTTTTGCTCCTGTTTACATGCACGAGAGTAAACTGATTACCCTGGAGAAACTGGTCCTCTTTTGTCAGATTCACTACTGCATGAGCGAGGCTGTAAGTTACTTTAACATGGTTAATGTTGTTTATTTATATTAACTGTTTGTAAACTGTTTGTAAATGACACACAGGTTGTTTTTGGAACATGTAGGACTGTTTTAAACATTTAGAACAGTGTTAAACATGGAGTTAAATGTGAGATTGTGTGTGCAAGGCACTTTATAGTTCTAAAATTCTTCATTTATTGGTGGAATGTGGAGTGGGCAGGGTTGTGAGCATGCTCAGTTGCATTTGTCCAGCTGCAGACCGATTGTTTGTTTACATGAGTCTGAAATCAGACTACAATCGGTCGGGACCACGTGCGCTAATTGGTTTTCCGAAAACTGGTTTACAGCTCCTCAATAGGTCTGCCCGGGTTTACATGCGCTTTGGAAAACTGGTTTAAATTGGATTAGGCTAGTTATCCAGTTTTCCTGGCGCCATGTAAACGCCCTGATTGTCCTGCTGTGTCAGATTCACTACGCTATGATTCAGATTATGTTGATTTACCTACTAAATATGTTTACTATTAATAAGTGTTTTAATATTGTTTTAAAATTACACATTGATCTTTCTGGGACAGTGGGACTGTTTTAAACATTTAGATCTGTGTTAAACATATAGGACAGTGTTAAGCATTTAGTTAAATATGTGGCTACATTTGCCTTTTGTGCAGGGCACTTTTTGTTGTAAAAATGTTAACTTTATTGTTGCAATGTGAAGCGGGCAGTGGTTGTGAGCATGCTCAGTTACCTTTATCACTGTAGACGATTGTCTGTGACATATCTGAAGTTAGACTACAATCGGTCGGGACCACGTGCGCCAACTTGTTTTCCGAAAACTGGTTTACAGCTCCACAATAGGTCTGCCATTTAAATTGGACTAGGCTAGTTATCTGGTTTTCCTGGCCTCCATGTAAATGCCCTATGTGATTTTTGCATAGTGATGTTTTAATTATTAAGTAATGTTAAAAGTGCAGTGTAGTGTCGTTCTGGTATATCTGACCAAGCCTAGCACAAAAATCTGAAGATGGGTCCCTGATCACTGCACTGTGGTGTTCACTGCTCTTGAGGAGGCACTGATGGATGGACTAAATGCATTGGACACAATTCTCTTTGCCAAATGTGTCTTCTTAACTTAATGAAATGATTGCTTGAAATTTACAGGATCACGCAATTCAAATCAAATATAGACTATTATTGATAGTATGAAAATAGATGAAAATGTGTTTGACAACTTTCCTCTATAGAAACAATAAAATGTACATTAACCTCTTTGTGTGAGTACAGATTGCACAGCTGAGTTATATCTAACACGCGCCTTTGTTTGATTCATAAACATATCTGCACAGCTACAACAACACAGACATATTGCACTGGCAGCTGCCCTAAAGAAGGGTTATTAGAGCATCAGGTGCATGTTTGTCCAGAAGAAAAATAACAAACAGTGTGTTGTAAACGTCACATTCTCCTAATCCTCCCGCTAGTGCCTGGCTTAGCTGCACATGCAGGACGCCTGGACCTCTCGTGTTTAGGCAGCGAGGATTAACAAGAACCCCAGGTATAATTATAATGACTATACTATTTTGTAAATAGGCAGCAATAATAAAGGGGCATGTGCTATTGTAATAACAGCTGATTGGCTACTGCACCAAAAGTTTGCTCACAATGATTTTACAGTACTGCTGTATCTGCTGAAGCTTAGCTAAATGACAGCATAAGTCCTGTAATTGTTATTTTACATCTACTGTGTCCGCTATCAGATTTACAATGTTCGGTAAACAATCCAAACTGTTATTTGATTACTCTGGCGTGGATACACTTTGCATGTATAATTTAAAGTATAAGCAAAGTTTCACGTAACACAGTCATCCTTCAAGATCAAATTCAAAGTACATGGAAGAAAACCATAGAGCCAACATGAAGGAGGCCAAACGTGCATAAGCATAGGGCAATGCTTCTTTCTAAATGTACATCAAAGTCTCGTTATTAGAGACCTTTTCAAATTGGTTTGGTGGTTTTTCCATCCGTGTCATGGGATGTGCGGTTTGGCCTTACACAGAGGTCACATTCAACGCTGAAAATATCAAATGTTCCATAAAAAGTGATGATACTGTACATGTTAAAACTGGGAGCAAATTTGTTAACTTAATTAAGATGGATTTCTGTAACTTATAAAAACTTCAACATTAATGTTCATTAAAGGCACGTTACCTACATAAAAAAAAAACAACTTAAAATCATTTTACACCAGCACAGACATATTGTCAAAGTATCTGTCCAGGTGAAAATTAGTTTGCAGTGTCTTGTCTCTGTCTAATAACTTTCCTTGAGACTGCTGTAAAAAGTTTAAATTAAATACATTAACTTGCATTTTAAGATGGCAAAAATTGTGCACTGTCCCTAACAAATACAGGCATCATGACAGTTTGTAGTCTTGGCTCTGTCACTTTCAAGTTAAATCTGAAGCAACCAAAAGTTGAATGAGCTTTGTGAAGATTTCCTCCATTTAGTTAATGCAACATTTTGCAATAGCTAATATTTAAAGCAAATGCATGACAGAAAATAGTCAGAAAGAGAAAAGTGAATATAATATATCTGCAGACTATCTGTAAAAACACAGTTAAGATGTTTTAATGAATTTTTACAGCTTCAGGGTACAAAAGGCACAAGTTAAATTTTTGTTTATGACGACACTGAGGTTCACTGTGGCTTTCTTTCTATTAGAACGAGGAGATCTGGTACCAGTGTATGAAAAATAAATTCATTATTTTCCATGATTGGCGTCTTCGGAAAATTCCTCAATTTCCTGCAATGCCTGTGGACTGTGCGCTGGATAATATCCCACCTGAAAGTAATTCCCAGCTTGGTGTGGTTTGGATTCATAGTAACCAGTAAACCTATGCAGACAAATGTTTTGCGTACACATTTTTGTGAATGACATGTTAAGCTTTAGTTGTCATGGAAACTTTAGTTTAGTGATCTTACTTTCAAATGCTTTGTAGGCATTTTGGAATGGCTTGCGTGCAGCTTTTAAAAGAATCAAAGACTAGGGTTAGAGTTGGAACGTAATGGTAATAAATGGAATTAAGAAGGAGAAGATGTGATTGTGCTCTTGCTCTTAAATATAACATACAGTGGGGTTCAGAAAACATTTTACTTGTTTTCACCCAGTTTGACTATTTTGATAAGGCTTACAAAAACATTTTGTAATTGTAATATGACATAAAAAGGTATCTTCATCACACTGTAAACAAAGGAAAATTTATCATAAATTTTATGATAGGTATGACTTGACAAATGATAATATTTTGTCTAAACTCCAAGGAAACGGTGTCAGAAGTTTTTGATAACGTGGAGGGATTCCGGCTTAGAACTTGAATTACTTCCCGTAATTTTCAACTTTTATTTGTTAATTTCTTCAAAAGTTTTCACTTTACTGCAGTGGAACTATTATATATATTTACCACCGGGGTTATCAAACCAAAAATAAGATTTTTTTCCAATGGATGCTTCCCGACATCCTTTTTAATTAAGGTGAGAAAATAAGTTTGTGTTTTAAATGTCTGGTGTTTCCATTTGGTTTGTGTTAAAGGGAAAAAAGTCTGGTTGGGGGTAGGGTGAACGGTCTTTGGGAATCAGAACAGTAAGGTCGGTGTAACAGGCAGGTCCATGGTCCATTGGGGGAGTGGATACAGCATCATAATGACCAAGCCAAATATTTGTCTAGTCCATATTCTGAGAGCATAATGAACTCCTTTTACAGAGGCATCACTGGAATCTGGACAGTGATTTATGCCAAAAAGAGCAGGTTTCAGTCAGGCTGCAGTGCTGTTTCTACTTAGGCTGCCCCAATCTCTGGTGGCTCAATCCAAATTCACCCTTGTGCCTGGAATACGAATACGTTTGGCTCTATTTATGATCATATCCAGAAAGTCGGATATTGAAGAATTATTTGGCTAATGCATGCCTAATGCAGTAGCATGGACTTTATAAGTGCTTGCTCTAAACAGGAAATTAACACAACTTCTGAGTGTTTCCATTAATGTCTGAATCTTAACTAGACGGAGCTTGAAAGGTGGAATTTCACAGCATGCACTCTGCCAAATTTACTCACATACACATCATAAAATTGCACACATTTACAGTACAGTACATCTTCTATGTACTCACACAGGTGTAGACTTCACCGAGTGTCAGGCCTTTCCGATGGTGCCAAGTTGGTCCAGAGTCAGCTCACGGTGCCTGCCAAAAAATGTGTCAGGAATGAGTCGGATAAAAGGCCTACAACAGGCACCAGTCCACTACACTGTACACACAGCATAACACTGCAAAAGTCAACATCACAAATAGGAAGAAAAACATGGAGCTGGACATTGCAAATTGTTTTATTGCCAAACAATCTATCCACAGTCTTGAGAGGAATACTTTAAAAATGTATTCAGAATAACTGCAAACATGCATCATTGTTAGACCTGTGTTTACTATTTTTCTAACTAATAACATAATGTTTGAAGCCTAAATTGTCTGCTAAAACATCCAAGTCCAAGTAACTATTTTACAAATGCTATAAAAGACCAACTGTAACTAAATAAAGTTACTCAAAATAAATATTCTGAATATGTATTTAAAGCACAGTTACTTTCCAACATTGTGAATCCATAACTCCAGAATAATACTTTTATATTTCTCACTTGTAAACTCATGTCTGCATAGTGCTCCCTAAACAGGTTATTCTGGTGTTATTGTGAGAACTCAACATGCTAATTATGGTTGTGGCACCAGTTTTGGGGTTGCCGCTTGCATTGTTGTACCAGCACTGGAAATGCTTGTGGTGAAAGATGACAGGGAGGCTGAGATGCAGGGGAGCAGATGAAACCATGTAGACAAAAGCAGCTGTGTTGAGACGCAGCAAAGCGTAAAACTTGCATGGACAGAAATACATAACATCAGACATTGTTATACCATTTCTTACAATCCTTACACAGGAAGAAGACAGGCTTACAGAACAAATAACTGGATAGCACCACAACACCTGTAAAAAAAACCCTTATATACCACACTGCACGTTTGCCTTACTCTGACACAAATTCCTAGAATGAACAGGCCACTTGTGTGCAGTAGAAGTGAGAGAGACAGCATTGTCTTGGTTCACCGCCACTAGAGCCAACCTCTGCCACTGCTCAGCGTGAAAACACACCTACACAGAGGAAACGGTTTCCTTGTTAGGCCACAAGGTTATTTTTACTACATGACTTAGCAAAGCCATTTTTTCTATTTGCATTAGAAAATATTCCTTAAATCTTTTTCTGATAACTTTATGCATTTTGTGTTGGTTAATTATACAAAATACCATTCTGTTAAAGCTAACAAACAAATACAAACAATGACAGCTATGTGAATGCCCAACCAAACACACCAATCACAGTTTTCTTTGATTTGGGTTTGTAAAACACTATACTGGCTGTTTTTGTATATGTACTCTAAACATGCCACTGTAAACACTGATATCCAAACAGCTAAAGCTGCTGTTACTCTGCTGTGCATCAAAGAACAGGCTTGTGTCCTCACTAGGCCCAAGCTGCAATTTGGGCACAAGGCGTGGCCCAACACCCATTGAGTGTCCGCCCAGTGCACCAGTAATGACCCCTTCCCTTTGGGGAGTGTTTGATCTGGGCTGCCTGTGTGTTTCGGCAGGGCCTATTTCTGGAGCATGGGGGGATAAAGGGAGCTTTCAGACTCTGTGCCAATGACCATAATCAAGCACCTTTAAGGGGTGGCAGTGAGCGTGCTAGCAAGCACTAAGTTTGTAATTTGGACGAAGGGGGCCGAACTGCTGTGGCTCATTGGAAGTGCATGGCAGGGTCGGGTGGCACCCATCTCAAGAACACAAGGCAGAGAGTGTGTGAAGGAGACTGTAAAGGAGGAAGGTAATGACATGGCTCTATTAGCACACAACCCTAGGCTGACTGACCAATTGCTTCAGGCTTAAATACAAAAAAATTCTACAAATTTGTGACACAAGCAGCTAGTCCCGCCTCATCAGAGTGTCATTCAAGGCTAAGCAGTCTCCAGTCCACGGGTCAGTTCAAACACTCATCATTAACTCCAAATTAACTGTGCACATGCAGCACAGTAGGGTGAAAAAGGCACACTATGCTTCTGTACTGCAAGTATATTCACAATACTTAGATTAGCAAGTCCCATTTCACATTGAATATATAAATAATATATTAATAGCTACTTAATTTGGTTACTTTTCTCTATGTTATTTGGAGGCAAAAAAGTTTTAGTCTTTATTGTTGACCGTGTTTTACAGTTTTGATAAACCTAAGCCTGCTTTATTCGTTTGTCTCAAGGTATTTCTCCTGAGTTGTATTACCCATGACCCGACATAACATTTGGTCTCATGCTGTCTACTCGACTGATTGTTTAATTGTATGTGTGACTGTGGCCCATTGTGAAGGTTAAGCACCATTAAAACATCTGAATGTGTATTTTACCAAACCTGGACTAGACCCACCTCAAACGATGTCAGATGGTAATAGCTCCTGTGGCCTTGGCAGGCCTGATCCTTCACTAGGCCATGGCCTCTCCTCTGATGACGAGTCACACCAACCAACTGCAGCTCCACATGTTAACCTTAACAAAGAAGAAAAGCTTTAAAAAAAAGGACAGGTTTTTCAACTTTTGTGGATCAGATATCAGTCCTATATCGGTTCAGACAACAAACTGAATGGGCTTTTAATTGGATGCAATTAGACTATCATTAAGCAATTTAGAACATAACTTGATTCAGGAATTTTGAAACCTTAAGGTATTAAGACTTTTAAGGAATGCGGCTGTGCATTTACAAGATTCAGTAAACAGATTTGAAATATTATGTTCATTACTCACCACACAGCTGATTGTCCCTGAGGATGTTGTAAAGCTTTTAACATAGGGCTATTTATTCATTTTGGAATGGGAATTAGTTCTTCAGGATCAATGTGGTCCAGTGAGACGGTCACATCCACCAGAAAAATTGCATTGTGCACCTTTAACAGAAAATAGTAATAACCAGGGAAAACTGCAGCCTGGGGCCAGATGCAGACCTCAGTCTGTTTTTGTCTGTCCCTCGGCACGTTTATAAGAATAAGTTAGTTTATGATTGCCTTATTTAGAAAGCCTCCGTTTGCAGCTGTGTTCTAATGAAGATACAGTAAATTATACAAACACGTTTTGTTAAATGACCTCATCCAACAAAAAACTGCAAACAAAAATGCTTGATTATGATTTTAGCCTTATTTCAGAAATGTTGACAAATTTTTCTTTATTTTAAATGGCTTTGAACTTGTTTGAAGACATTACTTTGTAGTTTGAACCAAATTACTGTAGCCTATATTATTCATAGGTTAAGAACTATTTTTTTCCTCCATTGATACATTTATTTTTCTATTCTCAGCCAAATTATGTCATAACAGTAATTAAAGGAATTTTAAGCAAGGTTTAGGCTTTAGGTAAGATATCTAATTTTACCGGTTTTGTAAAAAAAAAAAAAAAAAAGTTGCACAATGATTGCAGTCTTCCCCCACTTGTCTGGATTACTGCCCTTGGTGAAAAATAGTTTCCACCCTTGGTCTAAGAAATTGTGCCAACAATTAGGCCTATTAAAATGACAAAACATGTTTTAGATCAATGTCATTAAAAGCCCATATGAAAGATTTTTTCTAATTTTGACTTAGTTTGGTGTGATAGTCTTTGTGGTAAATAATAATCTTAGTTTTACAGAAGTTAAGTTGGGGTAACTTACTTTTTTTTTTTTTTACATGTTTTCCATCAAAAAGTAGATGATAAATGCAGTACTTTGTGGTGAAAATGAGACTGCTGAGTCCTGTCTGGATTGAATAATAAATATTTTAGTTCTAATCAGGAGCCGTATGCTGCGCTCTGATTGGCTGTGCTTTGGGTGGTCACTCCCGTTTCACTGTTCTTTGTAAAAAGACATTTCTAAGCTAAAATTGCAGTCAAAATGAATACATGTCGATAATTATCATGTGTCGAAGGATTAATAAGAGAAAGTTGTCAGATTTAAAAATTGTGCTTGCAGTGTGAAAATCAACTACTCCACCTTTAAGTTGCAAATTATGAAGAAATTAACAAATAAAATTACAGGAAATAATTGGAGTTCTAAAACAGAATCCCTCTACGTCATAAAAAAAGAGTCAAAATTCAAAGACAATTTACACTTTTACCATGGATCTATGAGAGTTTAAGCAATCATTTAACACAATTAAAGTGTTGTAAGCTAATCATTTGTCACATGTCACTTCTTTGTTGTTTATGTTGATTTTCTGGTCCAGATTTACGATGTGGTTGCTAAGGTAACATTTGTGGATTCCCCTCCATGTGTCATATTTGCTGGACAAAAGACAATAATAAACTTCACCAAAACAACCAAATTGGGTAAAAACTAGCTAAATGTTTAGTGAAATGTTAACCATATATTAATCATCACTATGTTTTACTAAAATGTCATACGCACTTTAAGATGTGATTTCCCGCCATACCAAGCTGACGTCCGTTTGGATGTGCGGACGTGTTTGGTCCGTTTCCGTGTTTACAAAGCTGTCCATCAGCATGTTTTGGGAGCCTGTTGGAGTCTCCGTGTGCCTCCCGCGCTGCTGGACCGTGCTGAACACGTGCAGTTGCTCGGCTCAGCCGCTGGGTTTGTAACTTGACACCTCCTGGCGGTGCATTTGCCATGGCTTTACTCACAGAGGCCTATTTAAAAAGGAAAGGGATGAATGCGACGCTCCTGACTCCGTAACCTCGTCCAACAGAGCTGTTCTTCCTCCGGGCTGCGCGCCACTCAAACTGGATCGGCATAAATGAATGAAACACACTGGAATATCGTCAGACAAAGGCGCAGGGAAACTCTGTCAAATCTTTTGGTCACACGGATTTTATGTCGGGCTTGACACGCACTTCAACATGAGTTTTTACCTCCGGAGCTTGATGTCAAACTTCACTCATGCGTAAAACGGCCGCCGGTGTCTTCTGGCCCTTGGCAACGGAGTCACGCTGTGATTAACGGATCAGGTTTTTGACTGCCAGGACAAATGAATACAAATGAATTTAGGCATCCGAAGGAGAGATTGCAGAACCTCTCATCTAGGCACAAAGTGAGTATCATCTTTCAATGTATTATGCTCTCAGGTATGTCTGAGATACAGGAGGATACCTGCTGGCAAAGGTCCAAGTCATAGGAAAATAAAAGTCCTTTGTGTTTCGACATCAATGTGACTATTTTTATCATCATCCCTTAAATAAACTCAGTTGACAGATGTAGGCTTAATTCATGCTTACTAATAAGTAACAGGATATTTAGTGTACAATAAAACTAAAGAAGTGACAGATCATGCCTTTTCTATTAAAATATTGTGTATATTTTGGCATATTATAATGATGGTAATGAACATATTTTATTTATTTATTTATCACACTTGCTTATTTATGCCCAGTGTATTTTGACAACCTGACAGATATTCTGTGCCTACAGTTAATCCATGCATATCTTACTGTTTACATTAGTTCATTCTTGTTATGCACTTTAAACAAAAAAGCCACTGGATGTCGCTATACACGAATCCTCTTTTTTGTACAATAACTCACATTGTACTAGTAGTGGCCAATTTCTTTGATGATGATGCTTTTGTCACACGAATAGCTAAAATTAAATTACAAAATATTCAGAATAAACTTCATGACACAATCTAGATAAAGAATCATACACAAAATATAATTGTTTATACAACTTTCTCTCAATTTAATTGTTTTGATTGTTTTGTATTGTGCAAAAAAGTACTTAATGGGTTTTATTTCTTCTTCTTTAGACCATTTTTAAGTGACTGCAAACATACATTAGGCTTTGGGATGATTCAGTACAGAGGACCACTATAGCCCCTGCCAGGGTCTCTCATTCACAGGAATTTTCCACTGAGTGTGTGTCAGTGTGGGGGGAATGAATGAGAAGTCAGAGCTTGTGGAAAAAACGGAAACTATATTGGCTTGTTGAAACAGTAAATTCTCCTCAAATGCAATTTTCTACTAAGCACTTTTTTTGTTTTCTGACGCAAGTGATAGCTTTGGATTTGATATTGTTCAGCCGGTTTGTGTTTTGTCCACTCAGCTGAGCAGTGAATTCCCAAAGGGAGTCATGTCGTAGCTCAGTGTTTTAGTTGAAAACTACACCAGACAGGGCTATTGGACTTTCAGCCTACAGAAACCTCATCACTACCTATTTTAAACATTAAACAAAAGTCATTAGAATCTAATTGAACTTTGTGATGAGTGGCGTAATAAAACTCATGCTGGCATTATCCACTACACATCTGCTTGAAATAAATTCTAAATTAAACATTATTGTGATTTTAGTAAAGCTGGATTTGGAAAGAGTAACAGCAGCTTTAAATTATAAGCTGCGTATTTCAGTAACCCAATCTTGTGTTTTGATTCTTTCAGCTTAATTTTTTTTTATGATCTTCATTTTCAAAGCAGTTGATTTTGATGGAAGAAACATTGTCAAATGAGTGAAACAGAGTTCAACCAGTTAAAAAATGTCAGAGCTTTAACTGTAGTTGTTAATGCATAGTTTGTAAATGTAAAAAAAAAGCACATTTAACACTGTGTTTCAGTGGTTAAAAAGTTTGCCAGAGAGATGTATTTGGACTCTTTTATCCACAAACTCTCCCTATAGCTACAGCTGTTACATACATTTCCTCCTCCAGCGTGTGTGGATGACCTCCAGCGGTAAACAGTGGCTTCTCTTCCTGTCACCAGATCTGGCTCCCCTGCAGAGCTTCCCAGTCCTTGTGCCAATCACTCTCCCCCTGCACACCTGGAGGCAGCGGCCACTTTTGTGATTTATACACAGTGGAGTTTAGAGTTGTGAAGTTGGAATAGTCATCCACACAGTTCTGTAAAGTGAGACGCTCAGGGAGTTTGTACAAACTGCTGCTGAAATATTACCGCGGAGCCTGGACATGATTTTAAGCAAAGAAGCAAAGCAATTGCTCTGGGCAGAAATGGAAAATTGTAGATCAGTACATGAAGTAAATCTGTCTGTATGGGGTAAATATGTTGTGTGATTGAGTCAACTCAACCTGAAACTTAGAATGTTTAATTTACTTTTTTTTCTTCCAACAGGAGAGCCCTATTGCTCTGCACCATTTTATATTGTACTTGTTACTTGGGTCTTACACAAGTCCACCCTGAAGGTAAGAGATGAGCATAAACTATTTTCACCCTAACCCCCTATAAAAAAAATACTGGCTATGAATCTTGTGTTATACATTCATGATGACTGCTTGTGTAATCTGGTCATTTAACTATGATCTATAGAGAACAGTCATTTACATTTTATTAAACAAAAATTGTCAAAAAAGAAATTGGTCTGCAGAGCTGCAGAACCGATAAGCCTCGCTTCTTGATTGTAAAAATTATCTTTGACAATGGACATGTTTTAAATGACCAATCTTTGATGTTGGAAAGTTATTTCATGCCAAATTTGTACCAGAAGCATTTTAACTTGGCGACAATTTTCTTTAAGATTCGCAAGTAATTGCTGACAAGTGAGCCGGATAGACTGAGCAGGGATTTTCTGAACACTTAAGCATCAATCCCAGGACAATACAAGAATACTTAAACATGCTTGAATCAATTCAATTACAACACTGAGTAAACCAGTTATAAAAGAAAACACTGTCAAATTATGATTAATAAAATACGTTTCCTTTCAACATTTTTTAACAATAATTGTTAAACGTTAGAGTTACTTGATTGTCTAAAAGCCACATTGCATGGCCCTTTGTCCTGTCTCAGAGACTTGGCTCATACTAAAGCGATAAACCTAAGCCATGTGTACTTATCCATGCACTGTATATGGAAAGACCCAGGGGCCAGTGCCTACTGTGTTATAGCTACAGTTGAAAAAGTATAAGTCATACACACCAAGTTATGTTCCAGTAAAAAAAAACATGTTCTGTGCAAATAAAGTTCAGTTTAACAGAATAATTATGTGTGAGTAACATCATAATTTGTGCAACTTTGTTAAACTCAATTGGTTTGTGTCATTACAAGTTCAAAGGCTGGCCTGTTGAAAGAGCTAATGAGGCAAGCATGGTAGGATCTAAACAAAGTCTTTGTTTTCAGTGACTTACACAGATGGCAACTGTTGAGGCATCCACTCAGCTCCGTCAATTGGTCTCATCTCATCAACATTTCTCTGCAACTTTTTCTATTATTCGAGAAGCATGGGTTCTTTATACACATCCCCATTAGTCAAGGACTAATGACCACAGGTCAGAGGGAGACAATTAGCTGGGGCCTAAATCATACACAGAGTACACACAAGGACACTCAGACAGATACAGAACCACCACTGTGGTTGATGTTCAGCTATTTTTTGTTGACATGAATAGGTTCACCAAGAATAGCCTCTTATCATTTTAGAAAACACATCAAAGTCACATCAAACAAGTTTTTTTTTGGCTTTTTTTTTGGCATCTCCTCTGAAGCAAGAAAGCAAGAATAAACAAAAAAGACACCATCTGTGCTCAGTATATATTATGGTTTGTTCATGAAACATTTTTATTTAGTATGGGTGTATCATGTTGGTGCCAGTACCACTATAAATTATATAGGCCTTCTCCCTTAAAATTATGGAGTGACATTTTAGCATCCGGTCCCGTTGATATTTAAAGCATAAGCCACTACAGTGTCTATTTACAGCTGTTGCTCTCAGAGAAGCCAACGTAGGCCACACTCTGCCCTATTTTCTATGGTCTTGTTAATCTTGATATCTTAACTGCAGCTTCTTTCTCTCTTTTGCAGATGTGGACATTCTTCAAAAGTTGGGGCTTAAGGGAGAGAAATCACGCACGATACCACCTGGGTCATCCCCTTCCGATCAGGGATCATCCTCAATCAGCGGGCCCACATTGAGGGTTCACTGTCCTCCATCTTCTCACCGGCCATCTGGCCCAAATTGGCACTGGTCTTGAGTGTCCGCTCACACCGCGTCAACAGTGCCTTCATTTTTTCATTGCTTTCAGGCCAGAAGAAGCTTCTTCTAGGTTTACAGCTTTCACCAGGTAATCTGGTTCTTCATACAGGACCAAACTCCTCTGTGGCACTGCCCTATGATCCGCATGATGGCCAGTGGCACCAGCTGGCAGTGGGGATTAATGGACAAAAAGTAACTCTTTATGCCTCCTGCGGAGAGCAGAGTGTTCATGCAGACTTGGGGTGGGACAGTAATGACGAACTGCAGCAGGGTTCTTTCCTATTGGGGCGGACAAGCCAGCAGCAGGGCTCAGCTCATTTTGAAGGAGCAATTTGCCAGTTTGACCTGGTCCCCTCTGCACAGGCAGCTCATAACTACTGCAGGTACATTAAGAAACAGTGCAGGGAAGCAGATACATTCAGGCCTAATCTTTCCCCTTTACTGCCTATCTTACCACAAGAATCAAACATCACCTCTACAGCTGCTTCTGCTAAGCGAGGTCTGGAGATCTCAAGAAAACCTCCTCGGCTCAGCCTAGCCCAGAGAGTTGCGGCTGCTGCCTCTGCTGTTAGACTAATAGGTTCTACCCAAACGATAAAGACCCCTTCTACACCAACTTTTGGGACTGCAATGCCTGTCACAGTACATTCTGGGCTTTCGACACCACCTCACAGGACCAAGACTGAAACTGTTACTGTACCACTCAGGATAAAGACACCACCCACAAACCCCCAACCCCAAAACACTCTCCTTCAAAAACATCAGCATCTCCCCTGCCAAGTCCACTACTCCAAATAATTCAGAAAAGTTGAAAATATCAGACAAGAAAAAAACTACTGCTCAAACAATGGCAACTAGCAAACCAATAAAGAGCAAGTCAACTTTAACTGAGGGTGTTGTTCCAAAGAAACCACAACCAACTAAGAAGACCTATCCTAAACCAAAGGTGACCCCTACAAAAGCCACTCCATCAAAGCCTCCTGTCAAAGTTTCTCCATCCAAACTGCCATTAACCAAAGCTGGTTCATCAAAACCAACTGTCTCCAAAACTTCAACATCTAAACCAGTCACCAAGCAGGTCACCAAGCCAACCCAGCCTAGTAAGACCAAGGCCTCTTTAACCCCCAAAGCATCCAAACCTCCTTACATCACCATTACACCACCTGGAACAGATGGCTATCAGAGCTGGGAAGTGCCACCCACTCCATACCCTATGCTGCCAGGACCAGCCGGACAGAAAGGAGAAGTAGGCCCACAGGTGAGAACCATAAACCATTTTAATAGTTAGATACTAAGGATTTAGGATTGTATTTTGTCTTCTAGAAACACTATTTTCACATGCTTGTTATTTGATTTTTCTCACTTATAAGGCACATTCATCACTTGTGAGCTCTGCCTAGACCTGCTATGAACAGACAAATGTAACTAGAAATAATTGGGATCCTTCATCCTTGGTTCTTTTATGCACAGAACCTTGCAGACTGGGTGTGACGTGTCAGGTCTGACGCCTTACCGTCTCTACACCAGATTCCTGTGTCACAGAGTGCAGAGGAGGTTGCATGGCCCTTTTTAAAACCGAGGTCAAGGGTCAATGCAATAAGTAAACATAATAATTCACTTTACCAGTGCAACCACAATGACTGAGGACTTTATTTTTACATTTGTACATTACATGTAGATGATGGAAAAGTAATTGGTACACTAATAATGTATACAGTATTTAATCTGTTTATCTTTCACAAACTACGCTCGAGTTGCAAAGACTATAAAAACAACAATTTGTAAAAAACAAACAAACAAACAAAAAAACTTGAACCATAAAAGACAGATTAAACCAGTGAATTGCTGCCAGTTATTCGGCTATTTCTCATGTTTGTTGCAATTCACTCAAAATAATTGGTTAATTATTGGTTAACTAACAAATTTGGTTGACTGAGACATTGTCCACCAAATAATGGACTCAGACACTGAAAAACTACAGAACTAGAATAACACATCGTATCTGCCAGTTGATATGCAACTACGGCTTCTTGCTTAGAAATAAGCATCTATCTTATAAATATCCATCTAACAAATACTTAGCAGTGGCCTACTACATTTATGTTACTGACACAAAATTGACTACACCCAAGAATGTGCCAGAATAAGACTCATTCTGCATTTTCATTGAATGCAATGCCTTTGTAATGAGATGCTGTAAACTTCATTTAGTGTCACGAGCGAGCTGGGTTTGTCTGTTTGATAAGTGTGCCTTGGTACTTATTTGCTGTGACTCTTTAATTTTCTCTTGTAGATTATATATGTCTCAGTGTCTAGTCCTGGATAATTGACCTCTGTGATGCCATTTACATCAGATCCAAGTGCTGATTTTTGTACTGTGGTGGCACCTTTTAAAGCTTTTTAATGCCTACTAGACAGGGCAGACATCTGATTAAGAGCATAGCTGTTAATTAAGCTCTTGTTTTGCAAAGACGCCATATACTGAAGGAACAAAGTATGGTCCATCACATTAACTTTGTCTTTGTCTTGCTCTCAAATATCAAAATGTGAAAGCTCCATAGTTTCAGTTGAAGACGGAGATGAATGTGTTCTAACATCAACATTACCTTCACTGTTTGTCACGGGCAGCAGCTGTGAGGGTGGTCTCTGTCATGGACGTGGCAAATAGAGGATTAACAAATTATACACTACACCATCCAAATCAAAGAGAGACTTATGTATTTTCTTGTAGTGCCGTGCTGATTATAAAATAGTGTAGTTACTGTGCCCACTGTTTTGAAGTTGTGTTCCTAGAATAATAAAAGTTAATACAGTATAAATCTCTACATTTATGGCACCATGTTTCTAAGCATAATAAATCCATGAAATCAGATAAAATAAAATCCACATTCCTCAGGGAGAGAACCCATTTTGTTGCATAGTGGCTCTGTAAGGAAGCAACAAAAAGCACAAGCCATGTTTTCTCTTTCTTCTTCTTTTCCTCTTTTTTGATTAAAAGAAAACGAATAAGCACTGGCCTGATAAACTCACACAGGGGCATTGAGAAGCGCAGGAAATGACCTGTTTTCTAGAGTTTCTATGGTTTCCTGCCACACAAGCGCTGTACCTCCTGATGGATAAAGCTGACCTTTCATCACCTCGGGATAGAATTACTTCAGAGAGAAATGTGTCACTTTTTTACTCTAATGCCACTGGGCACACTTTTTTAGCCCAAGCATATGTTGTGATGTACCAATCTGATACTGGGATGTAATATCGACGCAGATACATGACATTTTTTCATATCGGTCCAGCTGATATAGTTAGTTGTATGTTAGATGTGCCTTTAATTAGACTGTTTACTGTCTGATGTTTGACTAGAATATCTTACAATATTTGCACAATACATAACAATTACATAAGAAAATTACATTTTCTAACCAGTTAACTGTAGTATTAGAAGAAAAAAAGCAATTTGCAATCCCTACACTGGTATCGGTCGATATCAGGTATTGACAGATACTTAAAGTCAAATTATGGAAATGGTATCAGAAATAAAAAACCTGCATCAGTGCATCCCTAATTATATTGCACCGAAATGCACTGGATGAGACGTAGACATATAGGTACTGTATGTTTATGTCATAAACCACTATGTTGGAATAAACATTGATTGAGATCCTCATTTCTTTCCCCAGGGACTGCCAGGACCTCCTGGAAAGACAGGTCTGCCAGGCAAGAGGGGTCCTAGGGTGAGTTTGGACAGAAATGTCACCTTCTGCTTTTTTGTTCTGTATGGCATATTTGTGTGTCTGTTATCAGATGTTTGATTACAGGTGAGTGAGACAGTCTTCACAGATGGCAGAAACACATTCTTACTACCCGTAGAAACTAGAAAGTCCTTTATGCTGGCAGTTAGGGCATATTCAGCATTGGCCTGTGAGCGCTGACCTCCCACCTCTAAACATAAACAGGAAAGCCCCTAAAAGATGGCCTTTCAAAAGGTTTGCCTGTGGAACAAGATGCCTAATAAAAGTGTTGTAAAGAGACAAGGAACACATGGTCAGGGCTTCTGTGTGACTGGTTGTGTTCACAATTTTTTTTGTATAGTATATAACTGATCCATTCAATCCCAAAGGTAATCATTTACATGGGGGTTATTGTACAGAGACTTAAAGTGTTCTCCTATATTTATTATTTAATTCATCGTGGTTATATTAATAACCAACAAAACTAGTTTTTCCATGTCTGGAAAAAATTGTAGAAGCATGTTTTTCAAATCCCAGGCCAGCTTTGTGACACCAAAAATGATAAAACTCACTTATGTAAAGTGTAAGAGTAGTAAAACAATGATAAATATAGCTATGCAAAAAAAAAAGAAAGTTGGTTGGTTTGCGTAAAGAGACACATCCGTGACTGTGTGGTCAGCACAGTTTTAGTCTGTGAATGAGTGGTGTACATGCAGTCACACGAATGCATCCTGGTGGCCTAGAAGTGCCTTTGTTATTTGCACAATGTGAAGCAGCTGTGCATGTGTCAGTAGAAGAGATTGATTTGCATAATGCAAACAATGAAATCACCTCTTTACAATAAGAGATAACTTGTCTTATCTGTTGTTTTTGTTTGTTTTGTTTTAAGTAGTTACTTATTATATAACCTTAAGCTCCTGTACAAAAGCCTTACCCTGTAATGAGTGCTGCATGTATATGCGTTTGTTTATGGATTTCCTATATAAAGAATGGGGCAGACGTTGAGGCTTTCTCGTAAACAAACACGTTTATCAACTTTAATTACTGCTGCCATATGTGTGTGTGTATATGCGCAAACAAACATACTCAGTTATGTGCATCAACTTTAAAACACATGTTGGCCAAAGTGTTCCCCCCTTTGGCCAGATTAGAATATGGCTTCAATTTGGGAACAGACTGTTTCTTCATCAGTTCTATAATTACTTTGAAGCATCAACATAGTAATTAAACTCACAGGTGACTTCTCTAATTGTAGACATCGTCATCTTTGTTTGATAAGAACTAAGTGAGCATTTTACTGGAAAGACAGCCCTTCAAGCTCTATCAGGATTACTGGAAGTCCACAAAATGACACAGAGAACTATTGAGTCCACTGATACCTTGAACCTATGAACCTTGACCTCTGATCCCGCACATGCAAGTGTGAGTTGCAGTCACCATGGCAGAGTGGGCGTATGTAGTAGGATTTGTCTGGTGGAAGTAGGTCCGAGAATCCACAAGTCTATTTGTAGGGTTCAAACGCCGATGGTGGTAGACGGGTGTGAGAGTGATCTTCTGTGGTAACTGCTTGTAACCACGGAAGATGCTTATACTGCCCTTTTTAAACTGTTGCACTGTCCCAACATTTCTACTGCACTGCTTCACCTGCTCACTCAGTTTATACATATCCCAGGAGCTTTATGAGAGACTTGTAGGAAAGTTTAATGACTGTAGGTGTTGAGAGTATTGTGCTGTGGCAGATGCTTTGGCACCAGATTCTTTTAAAGGTCTGTCCTGGCTCCGCTGTAAACTGTGTATATTCAAAAGAAATCCCATCCAAGAAGGGAAAGAGCCAAGACATACCGCTCGTATAATTCATTTGCTTTTCAGGATTTACTACTGCTGTTTGGCACTGTATTTACAGCTTATTCCATTAATTTGTCTTTGCCATTGGAGTTAACTTTGCTGAATTCTTAATACCCTATTCTTTGTAATGGCTATAAACTTTTGGTGCACCGAATCAGTAAATGTCGTCCTGTGGTTTCTATTTCTCTAATTTATTCAGCCAGACTGCATTTGTTAGGCATTGTGTTGATTTGGGAACTTACAGCTGTTGCTTTTGTTAATTGTTAATGAGATCCTTGAAGCTTTTGGCACAGTATACACAGTGCCTTCATCTTTATACAGCGAAGGAATGCTTAAATGTCCTTTATGAGACTCAGACATTGTTTACTGCTGCACTTGTTAAACATGTTAAAGGGGCCAGTCTGACATACTTAGTGTGGGAACATAACCTCTGGCTGATGTCAGTCGGATGAATTTAAAAGCAGCATGTGCAATTCTTTTTATTAAAACTAATTTTAGAATCTACATTTCTGTTCAACACTAGGACTTAATATTTTGCTGACCAGCAGTTTTAAATGTTTGATGTCTTTCATTTTTGTTTTAAAAAAATTATCATAAGGCCCAAAGTCACTGGATAGGCTCCAGTCACCCGCGACCCTTAACTGAAACAATATAAAAATAAAAGAGTTTCCTGCATAATATTTAATGTAAATTGAATGAATAACTCAGTATTTGAAATTATATTTAGCCTTTTTTTCTCTAGAGGAGGTAATTTGAGTGACAAAAAAACCTCTTCGATAATGTTTTGTTTTGGTCATTCAGTCAGACTTTGTTAAATTCAGAACCAATATAGCATCTAAAGAAAATCAGAAGTAATGCCATCGCCCAAATGGATGGAAAGTGTTAACATTCTGAAATATTATTCAATTAAAAAAAATATATATTTTAGAAATGCAACTTTTTGTAGTGATTACGTTAATTCTATGCAAATTGCTAAATTATTCAATGTCTAATTCAAAAGTTAGAAATTAAAAACTTTGTAATCACCTGATATTTGCTTATGAATCTCTATTTCACTTTCAATAACAGGGTTTATAATCATTTATTATTTTTATATAATTTTTCATTTTATTTATCGATTTAAATTCAACAAATGAGTGACATTTTTAAGACCTTTCTTTCATTAATAAAAATATTTTGTCAACATTTTGTTCAATGGGAATTGACAAACCATTAAAATAGACACTTAAATACACTTAAAAAAACATTAATCAAGCAATTCTTAACCTTTTCATCTTTTGAAAACATAGCAACCCTAAAACATCACTGACCCGTTTGCCTAAAAGCAGTAAATATTTATTTTAATGTTTGATTCAACTTTATGTTCAACATTTCCACATTGCTTTGTGGTTGAAAGAGTAAGTAGTTTTTCGTCTGATAGCCCTCAGCTTGCATCCGCCCAGCGCCACTATAATTAGGCACCTGTTTGCGACCAAGCAGCACTGTCCCATTATGCCAGCCCATGCCAGTCGGTGTACTGCCCAAAATGTGGTTGGCCACAGGGTTAATTTGGAAGCATGTAATTCTAGTGTGTTTTAGTTTATTTAGAGCAGAATAGTGTGCTTTAACACTGTCTGGGCAGAGACTCTCAAGGGAATGCCAGCTCCACATAAACTAAAAATGAAAAGAGATGAGTGTAAGTGAAAATGTAATAATAATTTCAGGTAGTAGCATAGAAACTTGCTATTTATTTGTGTTAGGCATAATATCTTTGAAAGTGCTATTTAAGCTCTATATTCACAGTGTAAAACGTTGTGTGTTTGTGTGTACATCTTGCTGAATGAATCAGGCTGTCTGTCATCATAGTTTCCTTGAACAGGACATGGTAGTCAGAGAAAAGAATGGTGTCTTGTCTGCTGCTGGTGAGTGTACCTGTGTTTGAACTTCTCTCAAAGGGTTTTTTGTTTAACTTCGTAACCAGTCTATACAAAACCATATCTTGTGTTTTCCTTTGCTTTGGGGAAATATACAGTGATTTTTAGACTTTAGGCTTTGACTCCCTTATGAGCAGAAAAGTGATTTGACGGAGTAGCTTTAGACTTATCAATATTTTCTGAAGACCCTTGAGTAGCTGTGGAGGAAGCTGAGTGGTCTAAGGTCGCAGCACATGTAGAGGGCAGGACAGAGGTCAGAAAACCAGGAAAGAGTTATACCGAAGGCAGACAGATAAAGCAACAACAATAATGTGAGGTTCACTACTGATCATTGTAGCCTCAATGTAATTTGCAATATATAAGATGCTCAGGTAAATATTTTGGATTCTTTTTTCTTGCTTTTTTCATAAAAATACAATAAACTAAACTATTGTTTACTTGGCAAGTTTGTTGGCAAAAGTGTTTGTGTTGGGAAGTGTTTTGAGTCTGCGGGGACTAGAAAAAACACAACCATATGGTGAAACAGCACTCCTGCACAGTGCCCCATTTTCCATAGGCCTCAACCCCCAACTCTAAATACCTCACACAAAGTTGATGTATAGAAAAGTAGGTTAAAGAAGTCTGTCTCAATTCTCTTACTCATTTTCCACACAGTAGCTAAGCCACACTTAGTGGTTGTCAGTTCAGAAAATGAAGATTGAATGAGCCTTCATCTGATTGTTTTTCTCTCTTTGTCATATTCACAGGGAGATCCCGGTCCCCATGGAAATCCTGGCCCACCTGGACCACTGGGGCTGAAGGTAAATACAAATGACTGTGTCATTAAATTGCATCATACCACAAGTCAGAGTTTTTTTGTTTTGTTTTTTGTTTTTTTGCAATACAACAGAAGACAAAACCCAAAACAAAACCCGACAGCCCTCTTTGGATTGTCTCAACAATTATATGTTCTGGTTACCAGACTTAACCTTTGTCTTTGTTTACTTTGGAAGCACAGAGCATGTGCCATACTATATTTAAAATGCATTATAACAACGCCTTCTATAAATGTCAACTATGCATCAGCAAGTCTTCACCGCTAACCCCTATTATTGCAACTTTGACCTCTTTAAACTTTTAAATGCTATGTTTGTCCTTGTCATCAGGTTAAAATATACAAACCTTTCCCCACTTTTTACTTTTAGACTGCATTCTTCACCTTTTGCATTTGTTCCCTTGACCTCTCTGGCAAAAGAATAAATCAGTCAGTTTAAATGGGCGCCAAAATATCTAAATACTTGACTGCCTTGACTGCCTTATTCCTTATACCTATAGTATTGATACTTACGTTCACTAGATGATATCTAGCACACTCAAACTTATAACTTTTTATAGTTTTGTCACACTTTGTCTCATTTATTGTGTGTGTCTGTCTTGTAATGATTGTTATTACAAGACACGATGTATACATTAACTACACTCGCATTTTGCTATGACTTTTTTTAATCTTGTACCTTGTCACAGTTGCCTGGAAGCAACCATTTACTACCTGCTGAGGTGTGTTGAATGAATGATGTTTGATGTCCAACTGTGCACCACAGTCTGTCCTCTTTCATCATTAATAAAAGAAACAAGGTTGTAAAAAACCCAGGATCCTGGGGAAGTTAAGGGTTACCTGGTACTTAATGCACAAGCCATGGCTTTGATGTAGAGATCTGTTCTTGCTGTGCTTTTTAGTTTCTTCTGATGCCTAAACAGACTTGTTATTGCTGCATTTAATCTTTTTAAATTATTTATATTTTGTCAGGGTAAAAAGGGAGACCCAGGCATGTCACCCGGACCAGCACCTAAAGGAGAAAAAGTAACATTTTATGTGTTAAAAATATTCTGTGCATGTTTTTGTTTATGATTAAAATTTTACCTTATCTGTTTTTAAGGGTGACTCTGGAATTATTGGCCCAGTTGGACAGACAGGTCAAATTGGGCGAAAGGTAAGAACAGGGGGATGTCTTTTCAAATTTATGCATGGTTTATATATTTTATTTAGCATTTGTTCTCAAATTATTGATAGCACTTAGTAAAAAGCTGTTTTCCTGTGGCATTTAAACTATTAATGTTTAAAGTATGAACTGCAAGACACAAATCTATACACTGTCATAGCCAGACCGTTCCATAAGAGTGACAGTCAACTGCAGAATCACTGCCTCCAGCTGAACATGTGGCTTTTGTTAAAACCAGATTTTTTTGTCTTTATCTCCATTTGTTTGTGCTCCATCCCTCCCCTTTTAGTTCGTCCCCACACAGCCAAAATGGAAAATGTAAAGCTGGTGGAAAACGCTCACTAATTTCTTTAAGACCATGCTGGCAGTGATTTAAAAGCAGGTCAGAAACCTTGTTGGGTAGTGTGTCAATCAACCATCCTTGTGAGACTAAAATTATTCTACCGGAAAACAACAAATGCTGACATTTGAAATCAGGTGGAAGTTTTCACAGCCTAACATTTATTTTAGTGTCTTATGGACATCAACCAGATGCTGCAAGCTTTCATCATGTCTATAATATTAGGGCATAGCAGTAACAGGAACTTTATCAGAATGACATCATCCCCATGTCTGGAAAGTGGTTGTTATAGCAACTTCATCAACACAGTGAAGAGTCAGGTATTGTCAGCATATTTAAGAAGAATGATTGCAACAAAACCACTAGATGGCTTTGTTACGCTGTGCAGGAAACACTGAGGCAACATTGTCACCTGCATTAGACAAAACAAAGTAGTGTTCATTTGAGTTCTGTTTGTATGTCTCAAGTTAAAACATGTTGCTGAGTCAGCTCTCCTCCAGCTGTTCTGTCACAGCACACTTGGCTTAGTGCAGCAAGTCCTGTCAGATCCATTTGTCGGATTAAGCTTCTCTGAAGAGACTTCAGTGCTGCATATGCAATGCTCAAATTTAATGCCTTTATGATTTCTATTGGGCCACCCTGAAGTTCTGTGTAGATTATTCTTCTTTCCTTTTCCTCATGCTCTGTCTGACTTCGTTGGCTTACTCTGTTAACTGTGGTTTTGGAAAATTAGACAAGAGCAACATTGTGTCTTTTATATAGACTTTTCACTTCCTTTTTTGTTTTAAGCTCTCACACAGGACATGCTTTAATCCAGCCAAGACACTGACACTTCAGTTGGGAATTTAAGAATTTAGCAATCATTTTTTTCTTTGGAAATATTTAATGGAAAAAGCAGAAGTGTTATGTAAAGAGTATGAAAGGAGAGAGTGATTCTACACTGTTAGACAAGCCAAGCGTGTTCCGTGCTCTGTACAGCTTTTGCTGCACTTACCCAACTCAATGAGTTTTCAGTATGGTAGACAAGGTCAGGGAAAGGGACATTCACACAGGGCCTAACCTCAATTGTAAGGCCACATTACAAAGCACACATTTCGCATGTCTGCTTTCAAGTTTAGTTATACCACTGAATGGAACAGCTACAGCCAATAAACTTAAATGTATTATTTAGAAACCTTAAATTAATCCAAGACTCTTTTTAATGATTAAGCCAGTGGTATATACACCTAAAACAATAGACCATTAACTGCAAGAAAAGAGCAGTGATGGTTCTATCAAATGTTTGTGGCATCTGTTCATGGGGGAGAGCATTTTAGTGTATTTTTCCACACATGTGTTTCCCCAGGAAGAATAGCTTTAAATAGGGACTCCAAACAACAAACAAACTGGAAAAGCAACATATATATATAGGAGGCAAAAACTAAAAACTTCACCTGGCTTTGTGTCACAGAGTCAGTCCTTAAGTAGAGGTGGAAAGATGAAAGCCAGGATTTATGAGGTGAGAGGACTAGTTATGCACCAAGTGGAAGACACACATTCATCATCTGTGGTTTACGGTTGTTAACAGACATACAACCTTTCAGACCCCTGCAAAGTTAAATGGGAACCCAAAGTTTAGTGTTGCCTGTTAGCCAGTCATACACTGTCTTTGGGTCTATTGAAAGTTGTATGGCTTTTCCAGACACACTCCTTGACTTAGTGGGTTGTGTTTTTGTAGTGCTACTGGGGAGCTGCTGTTAATAAAAAAGCTCTTAGGTGGATTCATCTGATTAAACACACATGCTCGTTAAGCAAGTGGCATTGTAAACAAAAAGACTGATGGGAATAGCTGCTCTAATTAGCAATCTCATAATGAGAAATATAAAGTTCTGAGATGGTTTCACTGAGATTTGTGGCTTGTGGTTATTTGAGAGGATGCACACACCACGGGCTGGTTTATACGTAAATAGGTCTTACAGCAAGCCTGAGAACATAAATATCTATTTATGGTGAAAAAAGTAACACAACATGAAACATTAGTCAAGATTAAATAAGTGAGTTTTTATGATTTTCATTTTTCTTTTAAAGAGTATAAAGAAAATCATTCATACGTTTCTATCCGATATAAAAGAGTTTATGACCACTTTTCAAATTGCTTTTGTATCCTTCACAATGATACTAGATGATAAGTTACTTAGTTATAAAGAAATCATATTTACTCTGAGATCATTGTCATGGAGCTGCTTTTGTATTAAAACTGTAAGTCAGCAAAAGATTTTGTGTAAAATTGTGAGGAAGCCGTCTTCTTCCTGTGCCGGAGTCAGATGTCTTAACTGGAGGATGGTTTACAGGAATTGAGAGAGTTTTGGCTTCACTGAGCCAGAGTGCAGAGCTGTGGCTCAGGAAAATAGGACAACATACATTACTGTTTTTTGTTTTCTTTTTTGTCCTTCTTCTCTTCCTTCTCACATAAACTTTATCCTGGCATGACTGATATCCCCACCTTTAATTAAGTACTGGTGGAGGTCTTTGTTGCTGAAATCAGCAGAGCCAGTGTGTGGTGGTGTTGTCTGTTCCTCCGGCAAAGGGAGAAATAGTATCTGACTAAATCAGGAAGTCATTTATATCCTCAGCATGCCATAGTCCTTCTCGTGCAAAATGTGAAGACAGTGGAAAGTCTGATATACATCAGGGCTGATTGATTCTGTATTGCACTTGAATATCTTTCACTGCTGTTTTAGTGTCAACATACAGTATACTTTACATAAAAAACCTCTCACAGTCTCGACTGTTTGTGCTAGTATTTTTTTCATCATACTGTTCATACAACTGTTCTGACCTCTTCTGTCTTTTGTTGTCTTTGCTTTTTTAGGGACAAAAGGGTTACCCAGGTCCACCTGGACTCCCTGGAGAGCCTGTATGTATATTTTTATATTTAAAAAATAATAATAAATAAAAATGCAAAAATATAATTCTAACTACACAGATTAAAGTTGATAAAAGATGTTTTCTTAATGAACTAAACTCGTAAACTTGAGAGTTTATTAGTGACCCAGATCCTTATTATCCACATCCGCTGTGTTTGTTTGTGCTTGCACTGAAAGCCTGCCAGAGAGAGTAGATTACTCTGTTATGAAACCTTGGCCAGCGCAGACATCTGGCCTGATGCTCTCCAGGATATCACATAACTGTGCCAAGGAGAGAGAAAAAAATGGGAAAAGCTGAGGTGAATCTGCCAACTGAACTCTAATTTATTTTTCCATTTTAGCTAAATAGAGTTAGTCTGCAAAGTACACCTGAACCTTAAAAAACTTATAAGAAAGAAAAGCCCTCAGTCAGAGGTTACTGTGATCGTGATTTATTCTGGGTAAGTCCCATATGATGACATCATTATAGGGAGATCCTACTCATTTTGGGGCCAGCGTCCAAAAAGCTTTTTTCTTACATGACTGTCTTTTTCTCATCTAAACGCCCCCTTCTTTCCCACACATCTTCTGATCAGAGCAACTCGTCATTACATTGATAATTGAGAAATAAGCACAACTGTTTGGCCAAGAATCCACTTGAGCATTACAGAGCAGAGACCAGCTGGTCCACCTACAATGCTGATGATTCCTTGTTCTTGTATTATGCTTTTGCCCCTCCTCTTCTTGGAGCAGTGAAAACCCCAAAGCTAGCTCAGCCAAATTCTTGTCTAGATTTAACCGCCTGCAATATTCTCCATATTTATCCAAACTGTAAAATAGCAAACTCTGCATTTACTGAGTATGTTGAAAGGAGCAATTTGGCTTTACAAATCGGTTTCAGTTTTTAATGTGTGCCCAGCCTTTGCACAGTTAAAGCAAGGCCTAACCTAAAATCTCTTATTAGTCATAAACCATTTCTTAGGTTTTGTGGTTCTTGAAGTATTATTTCTAAAATGAACAGACAGTAAATTTAGTCTAGCAAAGCCATGGGGGTCCAAGTATATACTATGGCAGCTAAACACGGCTGTAGAGAAGGGGCCATTGTTAACCATCCCCTCCGCTGTGTCTCCTGCTCTAAATTTGCTACTGTACATAAAGGGCTTCTTGTGTGCCACTGTAATTTGGGTCTCTCACCCCACCTTTCTCTCTTTTTCCTACAGGGAGAGCAAGGTCCCGTCGGAAGCCCAGGTGCCAAAGGTTATCCTGGCAGGCAGGTGCAGTAAATCCTCTGCTGTGACTGGTATCATAGTTAGCGCCATAAAGGGCAAAGGGTCAGTCAAATTTAGACTAGAATAGCTGACTCATAAGAGAAATTACATAGGTAGAATATACTAACAGCACAATTATTGCAAACAGATTGTACAATATGTTTTGCGCTCATACAGTGCCATGAAACAAAATTCCTTTTTACCTTTACAGGGTTTACCAGGGCCTATAGGACCAATAGGGCCTAAAGGCGTTCGGGTAAGTACTAGATTATTTAATTTTGCATGTTGTTGCTTGGTTCAATTGTAATACTGTACATATTTATTCAAAACCACTTCATTAAACTTCATTAAATTAATTAAATTTGAAGCCAAAGCACACCTGTAAGTTGGTCTGTGTATTACTCTTCAGTCCAATCTATCTCATTGGAGATCTCAATTCACTCACCTCTTACTGACAATGCGCCTCTAACAGTGGCTATTTCTATTTATAGCCATGAACTTGTGTGCCATTCACTTGAAATGTAAACAATGTGATACTTGCAAAAGATTTAAGGTACGCAAACAGTCAGTCATGAATGAAAGATTTTTTTTTTATATTATTTTGGTTACAATAAAGGTGCTTTCCAATCAACTTCTTTTTTTGCTGCTGTTCAGCGTCCCCTGCCCCCACTGGCTGGAATTTCCTGTTTAAGCTCCGTAAGAGGCCCTGCTGTCTTAAAGAGGCGTCTTAGTTCTCTCTCTTGCACTTGAAGCACCTTTCTATATGGTCCACACACTTCCTAATTAAAGGTCCTCACCTCTTCATGTGATGTTTTGTCTAAGTGTCTTTGCAATAGCGTGTTGTTTGCAGTTTCCTCTGTATTTGTGTGTCTTTGTGTGTCTGTCTTGTGTTGGCAGCTCAGTCTGATGACCTGGCTATCTTCAGAGATCCCTGGCGTGAGGGTATGTGCCCTTGGACTACATCGTGGAAGCCAGCACCATGCAGTCCATGGGCATATACACTTGCCTCATGGCTTTGTTCTTCATGCAAGGCTTGTCTGTTCATGGTGTCGCCCTTGTCTCTCCTCAAACTCTGTCCTCAGGGATGTTGTCCTTTAATAAACTTATTGATGTTCCTCTTTTTGTCTCTTGTTGTTTTTCGTTGCAGGGTTTTATTGGAATCCCAGGGCTTTTTGGATTGCCTGGGCCTGATGGAGAAAGAGTGAGTTTAGTCCTTCGCCATTAAAATGCATACAACTAAATTTACTGTCTAAAATCTCTCGCATTCTCTCTCTCTATCTTTCTCGCTCTATCTCTATCTCCCTCTCATGTATTAGTAATCAGACTTCTCAAATGCTCTCAAAGATGTTTGACTAATGTCTCTAGAACATGGCAGCAGTGTTAAAGCAGCATTTATATTCATCTTGTCTGGAGTTAGTTGAGTGTGAGAATCTCCACTTATTTAAAAACTCCAAACAGTAGACACAAAATACAAACATGACTCATGACTTGTTTCAGAGCCTTTCAACTGACAAGACTCAGAAAAGTTCTCTATTTCTTTTATTTCTTTTTCTCTTAAATGTATTTATAATTAGAGTAATTTTGACCTGTTTCAGTTATGACATCTTCAGAAAATCTCTCTTGACTCTTTTTTTGTTATTTGGACCCCGTGGCTCTTAAATTGGGTTAATGAAATATCTAAGTAACCAAGCTTTGAACAGAAACTGTAGAATTCTGTTGTTTCTTTTGTTCTTACAATTTCCTTTGTTGTCTTGAATTTCAGGGAATTCCTGGTGAACCGGGGAAGAGGGGCAAGATGGGTAGGCCGGTAAAGTTTTGTCTCAACATACTTTACACATAATCTTTTCTTTTCTAGAAGTCTAATAACCTGTTGTTTAAACATTCTCTGTTCAACAAAACATGCTTAAGAAGCTTCTTAGTGAAATTGAAACTGTTTATTATCCTGTTAAAGATCTCTGGATGCAAAACTGTAACATCTTCACATCGATTTATAAGCGCTGTATTTACGTCATTGTTTGAGTCAGGTCACTGTTTCCATTGCTGCTGGGGGGTTTATTGCAGTCAAGTCCCATAGGCCGCATTTCAATGTCTTGGATGCAGCTAGAAAAGGCTTTTGTTGAAGCAAGGGGCTTTTTTTGCTCCTCAATGGGATATGTGTGTCTGTGCTGCTGTGTGTATTAGATACATAAGTCAGACTGTACTACTCATTGATGACATCACTGTGCAGCTGTTACTTTTTGGCCTCTCGTTGATAAAGTTGACCAAATTGAGCGAAACTCCACTCAGCAAAAGCCAGATTACTGTTAGTGAGAACACTTGTAGATTTAGCAAACAGCTATAAATATTTCATCAGAGCAGTGAGGTATCGTACTTGTGGTAAAAAAAAAAAAACACACACACACACAAACACACATTCACAAGAGCTGAATGAAGAGTCCTTAGAGATTTTTGTCCAACAAAAGACCAAAGCCAATGTGCTTGTTCTCTGTCAAGAAGACACTCATACAGTATGCCATGAATGTAAAATTCATGAGGACGTAGATATACCTGAACACAAACCATAAAACCCACTTTCCACCCTTTATGGCCAAGACTTCTGCTTTTTAGCTTACCTTTTCATACGGTCATACATTTTCTCTCTTTGTTTGAGTGGTTATAATAAGCATAAGAATGTATTGTTTTTATTGTTTTAATTCACATTCTTGTTCTGTACAATTGTTATTTTTAAATCCATGAAACAAAGTTATGCTATGATGCAGTGGTTTATGTGCCATAGTTATCTGTTCTCCAAGGTTCTAACACTGGCTCAAGATAAGACTTGTCTTCAGTAGTTTCTAAAGTGTAACATTGTGCTTTCATCAGTGATGGTGACAGCTAAGATTTATGTATTATTAAATACTTTAGTCATTATGTCTCTCATGTCATAACTTACATTTTTAAAAGTGCCAAATTTAAGCTGTTCATTGTACAGGAGCTACAAATATTGGTGTATTATTTTTTGCAATATTAGCATAATTTAGTATTGTTGTAGGCTCATCAAGAGTGTTTTTGATTTTATTATTACTATTTTTATAACTGTACAATATATACTGTACATTATTGATATTATATATGTGCACAGCCAACATAAAAGCTTCTCCTTCTATGCCCTCAGGGCTTTCCGGGAGATTTTGGGGAAAGAGGACCACCTGGACCAGATGGAGAGCCAGTATGTACAACCAGTACATCAACTTCTAATTTCCTGGACCAAATGCAGTTTTGCACAGTGTATTCTGTAGATTCTTGTTATAAAGCTGGGACATCTTAGAAGTGGCGAAATCATCTGGCAGTCCAGCACTTACTTACTTATTTGTTTGTTTGAAGTTTGGTTTTGATTTCATTTATTTACTGTATTCCTTTTTACTTCCTCTGTTAGGGATAATTAGGAATTCCCTTGCAAAACCTGCTGTTTTTAATATCTTAGAGGAAGTTGGTTGTTTTGTCTTGCAGCATTTTCCAATGCCAGCCGTATACGGCTTTCTAGCCACCTACTTATCCTGCGGGTTTGGTGCTCAAAACTGTAACTGTAGTTATCGAGTGTCACTTCCCGCACTACAACGTTCACCTCAGAGACTCACACAGCCCCCTCTCATAAGCTGTGAGCCACACAGAGCCACTCTTCTAATCGTGTTTGTTTTAAAAGAGCCCCTCAAACTTTCTTCTACATCTCTCTTTCTCCCTTTACTTCATTTTCTTATTCTCTTTCACCAGGGCCAAATGGGAGCACAGGGTCCAGTCGGAGTGCCTGGACTTATAGTGAGTAGCACACAATTATCCCCCATAATTTGCCTAAATGTACACTGTCCTAATTGTATACAGTAAGCATGTTACTTGATACCTACTTAACTATTTACTTAAAGGTGAGGTAGCTGATTTTCACACTAAACACAATTTATATTTTAAATCTGACCATTTCTTCTCATAAATCATTCGACACATAATTAATGTCAACATGTAATCATTTTGGTTGCAAATATGCCTTATAAACTTCTTCTTACAAACAACAAAGTGAAACTGGGGAGAACCACCCAAGCTCAGCCAATCAGACGCTGCATTCGGCTCTTGAGCAGAACTAAATATAGTTATTTAACTCAGACAGTACTCAGTGGTCTAATTTTTTCACAAAATGCTGCAATTATCATATACTTTTTAATGAGTTTACTAATTTACAAGTAAGAAAAAAAAGTTAGTTACCCCAACTTTTTGATTTATAAGAATACTTAAATAGCAATTTAATTGATCTGTTTTATAATGACAGTAATAGTACACAAGTAACATGTCACTGTCTCTTGTTGTGACCCAGGGGGACATGGGCCCTTTAGGACAGATGGGTGTATCAGGACCTAATGGACTGAAGGTAATTTTGCAATAAATAGCAATTTATCACCATATTTTCTTGTTGATTCTATAAAAACAAACATTTGTAAGTGTCCTGAATTGAGATTTGTGTCTGCCGCAGGGGGTACCAGGAAACCCAGGAGAACCAGGACTGAAAGGTGATAAGGTGATCTGAATATTCACGTTATTGTCCTGTGAATATGCCATATGCAATTGAATTGAATTGTTGCTCTTCAGTTGTCCTAAAGACATGGCTTGCCTAATTTGATAGCTGCAAATTATGTTAATATTTCAGTTATTGTAAATACCGTTATTGTTTGTTTCTGTTAGATGTGAGAAATTACTTATTCTTTCTTGGTAGGGTGAAGTCGGACTTCCTGGCATGCAAGGAGAGATTGGCTACAAAGGAGACAAGGTAAAGAAAAAGTTTGAACTATGCACTGAGATAGTTTTATTAAAGGTGGGTAGGTAATTTTACACTGCAAACACAATTTTGGTTTTAAATTGGACAACTTTCTCTCATAAATCTTTCAACATATTGTTAATATCAATACAGATTAAGTTTAGTTTGCAATTTTGACATAAAACCCTGTTTTTTTTCTATTTAAAGATAAACAGGAGAGGACCACTTAAGCTCAGCCAATCAGAACGCTGCATTTTGCTCATGATTAGAACTAAAATTCTATATTATTCGATTCAGAGAGTACTCAGTGGGGTATTTGTTTCACAAAGTGCTGCATTTATCATAGACTTTTTGGTGGTAAACACAAAGTTTACTTATTTACAACTAAAAAAGTTAGCTACCCCAACTTTAATACATTTCAGATCATTAGCAAAAAAAAGTGTAATCGCTGGAAAAAGTGGACAATATAAACTGACAACTGACCATGGTTCTTTGTATTAAGAAAAACAATACAATTAAAAATTAAATAAATAAATAAAGTGTGATGTTTAGGTGGAACTTTCAAATAAAAATCTAATAAAACTTTTTTATTAAGCTCTGTTCATACACTCAGTGTAACACAAAGTGGTTTACAGTGGTTTACAATAGATTAAAGACTTTTCACAAGTACCAGTTAAGATAATGTTTGGCACTCCAAGGACCACCAGATCAAAAGCTGGACTCGTAAGGTTTTAAAATTTGACTAAGTCAGGTCTAAAACCTGGTAAACTATATAAAGCAGTTCTGAAAAATGCTTAGCCCAAACTTTGAATATATACAGTATATCACTAAATATAACAAAAAATCAAACTGCAGATATCTTCAAGTACCACCTGAGGCAGCTTAGGCACCACTAGTGGTACACACACCACAGTTTGAGAAACACTGCTCTGGTCAGTCTCAGACTACTCACTAAACTTCTGATTACAATTTTGTACTGTTTGTACTCTTTACTCAAGCCTTTTAAGAGTTGATTAAGTAACAGTGATACAACCACTACTTTTTACTTCATATTGCAAGGATTTTCCTAAAGGAAACATTTTGATCAAAATGTCCTTTTTGACTTTTTAACTATGTTATAATATTACTTCCTCATCAAAAGCAAAGATGGAGTTCTGTCTGTGAGATACTATTATTTTCCCTTTGAGCCACAGAATTTTGTGATGGCATAATATTAGTTCATAAATCATTCAAACTTGCATTGGACATTTCTGCAGCATTAGCATATCAGACAAGATCGGTTTGATTATTATCCCATGTAATTTCCTTTGCAGTCAGTAGGTGGAGGACTACACATATTTTTTCTTGATAGGATACTAAAGTCATTGTAGCATGTTTAAAACACAAGAGCAATGAAAATATACTGTAATACACTTCGGTTGTTTTTAAACAATGATACACATAAGGTTCTGATTTGTAGCGAAGCCGTTTTGCCACAAATGAAAAAAATCCTGCTGGTCATTTTCGGAAAATGCAGTTCTCAAAACTCATTGTAAAGACACTAATGCAAAACTGTTCCATGGACTTGTTTTTATTAAACTTTTGGCTCAATATTTCAGTTTAAAGTTTACAACATAAAACCACATGATGTCATGGATTTGAATTACAGTATTGCGGGCAGAAACACAATGTGTCTTCTTTAAGTTAAGGTTCATTTTTTTATGTGGTAAAATTATGTCTGTCTTTATTTTCTGCTTCGATTTGAACAGGGCATCCAGGGGGCACCGGGGTTACCTGGCATTCGTGGGAAACCAGGACCACAGGTTAATTTCTCATATTAAGGGTAGTTACATTAACTAAACATAAATATAACAGAGAAGCCTTGTGTTTTCCAATGCAGGGCAAGATTGGAGAAAGAGGTCCTGATGGTTTGCCCGGACCACCAGGCCCAGAGGTCAGTATTTATCTACACCTATGCAGTATGTTATGAAATAACTAAATGCATATTGAAACCTTGGTTGTCACAATTGTAGGGTTTCCCTGGCGACATGGGTCCTCCTGGAGACAACGGCATTGAAGGTCCAAAAGTTAGTAATCTTTGGATTATTACTGAGGGCTGGATTTAATGGAGGTATTGAACTTTAACCTATATAAGTGGTTTTCTGGCACTGATTTCCAAATGTGTTATAATTTTAGGGAAAGCTAGGAGCCAGAGGTTTACCAGGTCCTAGAGGGGTACCAGGCTTGAATGTAAGTTCACCGACACTCAAGGGCAGTACACGCAACATTATAATTTTAATAACATGTGCTGCTCTTGTTGTTATCTTCTTCAGGGTGATGAAGGCCCACTTGGTCCACCAGGTCCATCAGGACTTGAGGTGAGTTGTTTCTATTTCAGTGATTATCATTTTCAATCTTTAATTTGTCTTGCAAACATCATAAATATAACGTAAAATATAATATCTGTGTGTACTATGTTTCTGTGCTATATGCTTAGATGATTTACAGTTCCATGAGAACAAACGATTTTTTGAGGGTCCTGGGTGGTAGGGTTATAAGTTTGGTCATAAATGTAGTACTATCAAATATTTCACCAATACAATAAAGCAAAAAGTATGAGAAATTAATCGTGAAACTTTTGATTAAAAACACAGTTTGAATTTCTTTATTTAATAGTGATACTATAGAGGAGAATGATAAAGGCTATAGTGGGATCTTTGGACTATGTTCCTCTACCTTTCTAACCCTAACCCTTCTCTAAGAGGTCCCTGAGTTTGTGAGCCTCTGATATTGTAGGTCTGTGTCTTTATGAGATAGGTGCTGTTTCATTCAATGCACACCAGAGGGCGATATGACTACTTACTCAACTTCTGATTAGAGTTTTGTTCTGTACCACAATGATACTCTCTTTACTCATGTCTTATTTAGAGTTGATTAAGGAACAGTCTGTGGCTACTGTGTGGGAAACCTGCTTTTAATCATGTCCTTCTAAATATTCATATTTATATATTTGTATTGCTTACATTTATTCATTGCATTTTATTCCAGGGCAGACTGGGACGAAAAGGTTTTCCTGGAAAAGTTGGAGAGGAAGGAGTTAAGGTAAAAAAAAAGATACAAAATTCTTTTTAGTTTTTGGGTTCCAGAAGTAAATGGCCATTACATTCGAAACAAGCTCTTGACTTTGAAAGTTTGACCTATTATCAGTCACATTTTTAGTTAAAGTTAAATTTGCTGAACTGTAGAATTTAATAAAAAAAAAAAAAATTAAAAATTTACTTTTGAAACCTCAGTGAACGTCAGGAGGGCGGGACTCTTGCGCTCCATAATAAAATATAAATAATGAATGATAATAACTAGGGATGCACCGATCCGATACCTGGATCGGATATCGGTGCCGATCCAGCCAAATTTCCTGCATCGGGTATCGGCTCCATGATATCGGTTCAGCCGATATCATATTTGTGCCTTTAATTGGGCAAAATTAGACTAATTATTGGCTGGTGTTGATCAAGAACGTCTCATATTATTGGACATTTTATTCAGATTAAGCTGTTAAGTTGTGACTTTCACTACAAATAACAGTTGCATAATACTATATGACAAAATGTCTTTTGTTTTAATAAGAAAGAGAAGCAATTTCAGTTATTACACTGGTATCGGTTGATATCGGTATCGTAGATACTTAAAGCCAAAGTATCGGACTATTATACGGTATTGGAGCTGTAAAAGCTGGATCGGTGCATCCCTAATAAACCACAGCTTGAAACAGTGATATTTACATTTTTTACAGGGAGAACCTGGAATCACAGGAAAAGTGGGATCAATTGGAGAAAGAGTAAGAAACGACTGAATTACTAACAAAAGTTGTTACATTCAATCTATAATGTTAAGTTGTGTTGTTTTCCAGGGCTTAGTGGGTTTTATTGGACCTGTCGGAGAACCAGGACTAGCAGGAGAGAAGGTAGAACTCCAATTATTTCTAGAATAAAAATGTGGTGAACAAAATATAAAATGTATTTTGTATGATGTGTTTTTTTTTATTTGGTGTAATATATTTTTTTCTATTTCAGGGTGACCGGGGTGAGATGGGACATCCAGGACCACCAGGGGAAAAAGGATCAACAGTAAGATACAACTTACAATTTTAATAAATAATTTTATAGTGTGCACTGCAACACTCAAATTATTTTATTCCCATGGGAATATAACGTTACATGTGTCATTTTCATAGCTGGACAATAATGTCATACAGCAATGAATTATTCACTTCTTCTGAGGTTAACAAATTGACTTAATATTGTATTTTTAAATAGGTTACAGCATTTTTTAACTCAAGATAGACTATATTTTCCTAAAATCCTTTTATTTTATTTTGTTATGCATCTATGCTAAAAACTGCATGGCCTCGATTATCCTGGTGTACAATTTTGTAGAATTAGGAAGGACGCATCAGGTAAATGTGTTTTTCCTGAGAAGACTTCAAAAGCTAATTTGACTTTTTTCATATTGCATTGCTCATTCTAAACCAATAGAACTATGAAATATGTTTGTAAAACACATTAGTTTGACAGAAGAACATGTAATACAGCACATGGAGTTGTAGCTGGGCAGCTTTGAATAAGTATGTAGTCATCATTCTTGCTCAAACAGTGTGAGCTTTCTTGTTGGCTCTAAGCCAGTTGGACTTCTTCAAGGACTTAACCAGAAACACACACACCCGCACACACATACAAGTCTGTTAGGAAGTTCTCTGCTCGTTCTGTCTGTTACAAAACAGAAACAGACCATCTGAAAAAGACTTACTCATACAAAAGGAGGGTAGCAGTCCAGCAGACATACTGTAGCTCTGGTAGAATTTGTACTGAAGGTGGTATTTATTTATCTTTGTCTATTCCTCATTATTCGGTAATGTTCGAAGCAATGGGCAGTTTTTCAGATTAACAGCATAATAGTTACTGTACGTTCAGATCAGAGAATATTGAGATCTTTTGGAAGAATTTAACCTAACACATTGAGCTGTCTTTACTCACAAAACAAACTCCAACAAGTGCTAGACAAGGTTTAAAATTTTCTTACTTCATATCATGTTTGTTAATGCTTTCTAATCATATTCACTAATTGTTTATGTGTTTGAACACATAGGGACATCCAGGGGCACCAGGGGAGACTGGGCTTCCAGGACCACCGGGACGACCAGTGAGTTGATGACATGCCTATCTGTTTTTCTATGAACGCTATCAAGTATATTAACTGGAGTAAACAAACACATTTGATTGTAGGATCTACGTTTTCAAAATCTACATAAATATGAAGAGGATTTTTGTGACCGATTAGATAAACAAATCTTTTAATGTGTTGAGGTCAGCCAGGTTGTGACTTGGGGTCAAAAGCCAAACTTTTATTATATGTTGTACTTTTATGCTTTTTATGCTTGTTGTCTGATGTTTTGTAAATGTTTTCAGGGCCCTCCAGGAGGTTCTGGACCTGGTGGTGGCAGGGGACCGAAAGGCTTGAGGGTATGTGTTACTATGTTGCCATTTTTAAGTAAAAGAAGAAAAAAACTAACAACAATGACACATTGTATCAATGCACCCAATTCTTCTCCAACTATTTATGGGAAGACAGAAGGCGTCTGTTGTGTGAACTGATTTACAGTAGTCCAGGGGTGTCAAACTGGGGCCTGAATGGATAATAAGCCTATAAAATATAAAGGCCTATATTGCTGTGCTATGTGACTATAAAACCTAAAATTCACTGGAAGGCAAATTGCAAACAATGTGTTAAAGTTTTGGGGGAAATGACAGTCTGTCAAATATGATATAGTAATGCAATGTAATGTAATGTGACACAATATAAATCTGGACATACAGTAAATGTGTCATATTAAGCTTTATTTAGCCCAATTGCCATAATTGAATATTACACAAAAGAGATTATTTTAAAACGTAGCTCTCGGTCAACTCTGACTCCAGTCGATTTGGCCCCAGCTCCATCTGAGTTTGACGCCCCTGTAGTAGTCTACGATGCCTTGTTTTTTACTCCAATAAATTATGAGTGCACGGTAGCAGGGTGGTTAGAGCTCTGGCTTCCCAATAAGAAGGTTGTGGGTTCGACTCCGGGTCGATCATTTCACATATCATTTTTACATGTTTGCAGTACTCCGGTTTCCTCCCACCTCCAAAAACATGCATGTTTAGATTAATTAGGCATCGCTGTAAATTTCCCCTGTGAATGAATGAGAGAGTGATTGATTGTCTATCTAACTCTGCGATGAGTTGGCCACTGTCCTGCCTAAGGCCCTAAGTTTCTGGATAGGTAAGGTTAGGTTAAGTATACTTTATTGTCCGTAGGATTTGTCCTGCATTGAGGACAATCAGTCCAGTCAACCGCGACTCCTAACAGGATAGAAAATGAATGAAGGAATGAATAAATTATGAGTAATGTTTAGTGTTAAAATTATGTGTTTTGAATCTGTCTCGTTCATCTTCAACAAACAAGGTCACTGACTTACCACCACAGTCATTCTTGTTCATCTCTTGGTTTACACATCCTGCGTTAATAATGGTAAATGCACAACAAGAGTCTAAAGTCTAGTTAAACTTTTGTTAAAGTCCTTATCTGCTCAAGTCACCCAGTTCTGTTTGGTGTGAAAGATCGTAAAGATTGGATTAAAGCCTTTAGTAAAAGTTGTGATGCGCAACTCTGTGTGATGTGTGTGAAATGTCAGGTGATGTGCTGTACCACCGCTGTCGTGCATTAGTGTGAAAACAAACACACAAACAAAAACACTCTGAGTTGTCTAACTCTACTTCAAGGCTCACCTTCTGGAACAGAAAGTTCAGGAATAACTCCCTGCTAAGTTTTAGTGAAGTTGATTTTGTTCACTGCTTTATAAAACTGAACCAGGCTGACATAATCTTACAAACGTCTGAGTGTTGTCCTGACACATTACTCTTGTTACATGTTTAGCAAACTACAACTGTACCAACTACTCATTGTGCTTATTGTTACATTTAAATAAACTATTGTGACACAGACAAAAATGTGATGTGACAGTTTACTAGGGAGATGCACTCTGTCTTGTTTATTTGTTTGTTAAGTATCAGGTTGTGTTACAGTGACCTCTATTGGTGAAGTGACATGTGTCTTGTCTTTCAGGGTGCAATAGGGCCTGATGGTCCAACAGGAGAGACAGGATTAGAGGGCAAGAAGGTAGGACATCTTTAAAGTAAAATTATTAGTATTTGTCATGAGTACTGCGCATAAACAAAGCAACACATTGTCATAAAAACAAAATAATATTAGAGGTTTTAATAAAATCACATTGTCTCCACTACTAAAACGTTAAACCGAACTGCCATTTCTTCCTCTCTACATAGGGCCCTGATGGTCCTCCGGGAAAAATAGGCTTTCCTGGGCCACAGGTAATGCATGTTGTTTATTGTCTTAACAATCTGCATATTTTGTATCAAGGATTTACCAACACATTTTCACTGTCTATTTACAGGGAAAAATTGGTGAACCAGGGGAAGTCGGACCAAAAGGTTTTCATGTAAGTGTGTTTTTAGTGTGACTCTGGTGTGACTATCATTTTCATCTCACAGCAAGAAGGTCTGAGGTTCAGTTAATGCTTAGTTTAGGGGCAATGAAGAGTGCATTAATCAGTTTAATATTAAACTTAAATACTTATGTCTGTAGGAATAGTGAAGGCTATTATATACTGTATGTGTTCTTCTCTGGATAATTAGTCTATTACATATAATATTATGTTCTATTTCCAGGGAATCCCAGGGCCTTCAGGATCATCTGGTGATAAGGGAATTCCTGGCGAACCGGTAGAATACACAAACTCTGTTATTAAGTACAATACAATTTATTATTATTATTTCTTTGTTGTTGTTTTTTAAGATAATTTTAAATAACATGGACATACTAACATCTACTCATAGATGGAGGCTTGCTTAGATGGATAAATGAATAATTATGTTGTAATGTTTATTGATATTTTATGTTTTTCCCAGGGACCATCAGGACCACCAGGGGCTATTGGACTTTTAGGTGAAATCGGACATAAGGTGAGACACTTAGGGAATAAACCATAATTTGGGGCAGTGGTTCCCAACCTTTTTTTGCATGATGAAAATTAGAAATAAAAACGTTGATTTCAGCCAAATAAATAACTATTGTGGTGTTTTGGTGCTCAGATTTGTGTTTTTTACTAATAAAGTTTCACTTATAACTACTTTGACTTGACCCTCTGACCAGACAAAGCTCTGGGGACCCCCTGGAATCTCAGGGCCCGCCCCCAAGGTTGGGAACCACTCATTTAAGGCAACATTAAATCAAAGTCACATTTGGAAAATTGAGTTGGGTTATTAAAAGTCATATTTAACAAATCATAATCTACTAGAAAAAACTAAGTCAGAAACTCATTAAGTTCTTTGGGGTTTCTTTTTTGTTTACTTTTGTGTTATTAACAAGGGTCCTCCAGGCAAAGAAGGTGAACCAGGATTGCCAGGAGAACCTGGCGAGAAGGTGGGTTCCTTTTAACATTTAGTTTGTGTAATTTTGTTCAATCTGAGCACCTGCAATTGTGTTTTCAGGGAGATCTTGGACCTGCAGGAAACATTGGTGAACAAGGACTCATTGGACCAAGAGTATGTTCTCTGTTTAATATTTTACTTTATACATATTTGCTGGAATTCATGTTTTGTTTTTTTTACCTTCAAACAGGGGGAACATGGTCTTGAAGGAGAGGCTGGTCCAGCGGGTCCTGATGGGACTAAGGTTGTCATTGATATTTGTGGAGGAGTTTTTTCTTTATTTCTTTTCTTTGGCACTCAACTTTATGGCATTTTGCAGGGGGAAAAAGGTGACATGGGTCAACAAGGCGAGACAGGAGAAAAAGGTGACATTGGTCTTAAGGGAAAAGAAGGAAATCCAGGCAATCCTGGACTCAATGGTGTGAGGGTGAGGTGGCATTTTTGCTCAGTTGTCTTTCTTCAATTAGGTTTTGCAGGCTAATTATAATTTTTTGTCCAGGGACCAGAGGGGAAACCTGGCAAAATTGGGGAAAAGGCAAAATTGGATCAAAGGTATGTCTTGTCTAACCTGGCAGAGGCCAGTACTACTACTAGAAAAAGCCAAATGTTCAGACAAATACTTCAAACTGATTGGGCAAAGCATCAAATCAATGTAACAAGCAGAGAAATCAAACTTTTCCTAAATCCATTTGAGAAAAAGCACAGTAGACACTTTATTTGTTTTAGATGTGGATAAAGGTATATATACTGTATTTTATTTTAACAATAATTAGGCCTTTTGGTCAGCATTTCTGTTTTAGTTCACCATGTGATTGGTCAGTTGCAAACTTCTAGGGATTTGTGCATGCTATACAAGCTAATTCTTGTGAGTTTGAGAAGTTACAAAAATTACACATTTTTCTTGCTGTGCAATATAACCTCATCTCAAACAAATACAGAGTAACAGAGTAATTTTGATGCATCTTTTCCTGCTTTGTGTATGAACTGTGCTATACATATAAATTTGCCTTGCCTTGCCTTACTATTCATGTATGTAAGCTCACAACCTCTGTCTTTGTTTTAGGGTGCTAAAGGTCACTTGGGTCACCTTGGGGAGACAGGACAAATTGGTAAAATTGGCCCACCAGGTTTTATTGGGCCCAAAGGATCACGAGGGACAGCTGGACATGTGGTAAAATATTTTTTTTGTATTATGCCCATATTAATATTACAGACATACTGTATATTAAGTTTTTTTATGTTCTAGGGGGCGCCTGGTCGAATGGGACAGCAGGGAGAACCTGGTATTGCAGGCTATGAGGTAACCTTTTGTAGCATAGGCATTTGTTTATTGATATTTGTCAAATGTGTTGTTATAAAATAAAAATGTTTGTGCTTACAGGGTCACCAAGGACCACTGGGCCCAATGGGACCCCCGGGACCAAAAGGTGAAAAGGTATACATAGTTTAACTAATGCATAATTTTTTAATTATTTATTTGCTGTAATGGAAAAGCTGTAAACTAAACTAATATTAACAAAGCTAAATCAGATTAGGGTTGAAGTTTATGGTGTCCTCAACAGGGCGAGCATGGTGATGACAGCAAGATTGAAGGTCCTCCTGGTCCACCTGGTGAAATGGCAAGTTGCATAATATGTTTAGTACTATTTACACTATACATGCTACAGTTCAGTTTTAACATGTTCATCACTCCAGGGTTCTCCTGGCGACAGAGGAGAAAGAGGAGAACCAGGGGACCCAGGATACAAAGTCAGTTTTAAAATAATTGAATTGTGATCTTGATATTAGTGTAATTAAAGAATTCTGAATAGCTCTTTTTACTGTGTCAGGGTCTAATTGGTTTTGATGGAGAAAGAGGCAGACCGGGAGCTCCTGGATTACCTGTGAGTTATGATCTGCATACATGTTTGTTTATTACCTTTCTACTTAATTCTTATGAGTACATTTATTTCTTAACAGGGTCAACCGGGCCCTCGAGGACTAAACGGACCAAAAGGATCAAAAGGAGCCCAAGTAATTAGTCATTTCAAATTAGGCAGATATTATATTGTTATTGCTTCCTTCAAACGTTTTTGTTCTCAAAGGGTCAAAAAGGCAAAAAGGGGCCGACGGGACAAAAAGGAACCAGAGGACAAGAGTACAAAAAAAAGAAAAAACTTAACTCTACTAAGTAATATCCCAATTAATTTGTAATATTTTTTGGCAGGGCATAGGTGGTCCACCTGGTCCTAGAGGCGTGGTTGGTCGTGAGGGACAAGAAGGCTTGGCTGGGGAAGATGGAACTTCCGGAAAAGATGGCAGTAAAGGGATGCCGGTAAAAAAAATCCAATAAAACAAAATGTATCCAGAAAATGTTATATTGTAATATTGCCAATTTCAAATGTCATTTTGTTATTATTATGTTAGGGAGAGCATGGTGATGATGGCGCATATGGTCCTCCTGGCAAAGCTGGATTACGTGGAAAGCCTGGTGTTCTTGGACTTCCAGGTGATCAAGGGACATTTGGTCCAAAGGTAATTAATTACTGAGGAAACATAAAAGTGAATGGCTTACTCTTCAGGAAATTTGTTGTATTAAAAAGAATCAATGTTTCATGCAGGGTGAACGAGGACTTAAAGGACAAAGTGGACCACCAGGAAAAAAGGATTTCATGGCGTAATGGGACTGCCTGGGCCTCAAGGACCAAGGGACAGAAGGGACAGCCTGTAAGTAAAGGACATAGTGGAGTCATTTATGAATCTCTGTCTCTGTCTCACAGTGTGCTGGCCTTGTTTTTCAGGGTGATACTGGAGAATCAGGTTTTCCTGGAATTCTAGGAGTCTTTGGACCAAAGGTAAACTTTGATGAGCTCATTAAAGAACACATCTCTCAAAATATAATGCTGATATTATTTGTCCTTTTATTTCTGAACACATGAGTGTTCTGCATTAGCTCCTTGCTTTGGATTATTCTTTATCTGTAGAATAGAATACATTTTATTTGATGCAAATCTTATTGGAAGGATATTGTATTTTGCAAACATTCTTTTAGGGTCCTCCTGGTGACTTTGGTCCAAAGGGTATACGAGGACCTAAAGGACCACAGGGTTCAATGGTAAGAAGACAAATGTTTGATCAAACCAGTTCAATCAAAACCCAAACTTACTGATGTTTTTATCCATTAGGGTGGAGGAGGTGTGATTGGCCCTATGGGAATTATTGGTCCCACAGGAAGTGCAGTATGTAATATATGTTACGTATATGTAATTAAGTTAATATTTTACTTGTTGTTTTTTACTTAATTTTGTATTTTTATTTTTTGCTTAATAGGGTCCTAGGGAGAGAAAGGCAATCGTGGAGAGATTGTAAGTGGTTTTAAATTGTTACGGTCAAAATGTAAAAAAAAAAAATCTACAAATGAATGTGTATTTTTTCTGAACTATAAATATTTATATATATTATTTCTCTTTACAGGGTTTACAGGGCCCACAGGTAGCTTTCTCAACAACCTTATTACTATTACCTGAGTGTATTTAATAAACATAATAATAACTACTTTTCTTAGGGTTCTCCTGGACCTCGTGGACCCCCTGGACCTCCAGTAAGTCTACTAACTTTGTTGTTTTTTATCTATAAACTTTATTAAATCTTCGTTTCATTGTATGTTTTTGCACTTTGCTTAGGGCCGTCCAGGAATACCAACATCATTTGTAAGTAAATATGACCTCTACATTGCTGATTTAAATCAAAGCATATCCATTGACCTATGTTTTAATATTTTGTAGAAAGAAGATGGCGTACTGTTTATGGATTCACGTGCCCCCCTCAAGACTGAGGTTGTCTTGATTCTTGTTTTAAATATCTTGGATGCACACTATTTTTCTTTTAATTAATTGACTTTTATTATTGTTGTAATCAATTATACAGCGTAACAAACCAATGATGGACTTGCCAATGCTAGACCAGAGTGCAGAAATTTTTAAGACCCTCCACTACCTCAGTAACCTGATTCAGAGCCTAAAGAACCCACTAGGTACTCGAGACAACCCCGCCCGCATCTGTAGAGATCTGCACAGCTGTGAACAGAGGCTAAATGATGGTCAGTAAAGGTTTTCTGATTGTAATTAATAACTGAAGTAATTGTGTGCTTAGTACTTACTACGTATCTGTTTCTCCATCACTCCCAGGCACTTACTGGATCGACCCAAACTTGGGCTGCTCATCAGACACAATTGAAGTCTCATGTAACTTCACTGGAGGGGGACAAACTTGCATCAAACCAGTAACAGTAACCAAGGTATGCAAAAAGCAAACAAATATTTGCTTTGAATAAAATGGCATAAACATCATAAATCTTTTTTCACACAGCCATTATACACTGTTGGTCGTGTCCAAATGAACTTTCTTCACCTGCTAAGCGCAGAGGCAGTGCAACACATCATTATCCACTGCCTGAACTTTTCAGTGTGGAAGTCTGCAGGTGGTCAGCCTCCTGATGTTTGGTCTGTAAAGTTTAAATCCTGGACTGGTGATGTGATGGAGGCTGGAGGGGAGCTCGAGCCAGAAGTAATAGAAGATTCATGCTGGGTAGGAAACATAACACAAGTTATTAAATATTTAAATCATATGAATGCATACCATATTGTTCATTTCAGATTAAAGATGGACGTTGGCACCAGACACATTTTGTTCTCCACTCGCTGGACCCTGCTCTTCTACCTGTGGTAAATGTCTACAATCTACCGAACCCAACTGCTGGAGCACATTACCACCTTGAGGTTGGGCCAGTTTGTTTTCTGTGAAGGTTATTCTAAAAGAGTTAATGTTCGCCTGCGGTACCATAGTGTGAAGTGAAGAGTTGTCTCTTCCAAATAGCAGCATTCTCCTAAAGGAGAACCTTCCCCCTAACTGCTTCACTGCTTCATTGTTCCCATTGGACTGCGAAAAGGAGAAGCTAATGCAGTAGGGGAAGAATGGATTATGAAGAAGAGCTTATAAGGAGTAAGAGACTTCTTGCACTAATAGCTTCTCCAAATGGCTAAAGCTCCTCAAGAAAAGTTGTGTGGCAGCTTGGAGAACTACCACACATTCTCTCTGGAACATTGTCAAATCAGAGACCAAGTACACAAACAATTTTGGAGACTTTTATAGTTAACTTATTTTTGTAACTGTATACAGTTGATGTATTATTTGGGAAAAATTCAGCTAATAAAATTGTTTCTTATCTTTTACATATGTGTATGTTATGTGAAATAATATGTATGTGCAATAGAAAACGAAAAGACAAATTATTGTTAAGCATACCATTTGTTTATCTTTGGTGATCACGTTTCTTGATTCCATCAGTATAAATTAATTGAACATAATTCCTTTTTTTTTCATAAAAAGATGACAAATGTGTTTCACTTCTGTTATCTCCATAATGTAAGAAAAAACAGATATAGAAAAGTAACAATCAACTCAAAATGTTGTTCTGTGCAAAAAAAAAAAAAAAAAAAAAGAATGTGTGCCAAATCTGAATTTCTTACATTTAGGAGTTATACGGAACTGATGGGGTGAAAGACTGGAAGCCACTGACAAACTAGGGAGATACAGTATAGCTGTGGAGATTTAACCAAGGCAAAAATGCAAGCAAATATTTAATTATCAGTGGTAATGCATTGATCTTGCAACTGTGGAATAAACAGATATATTTTACTTTATCATTAAGTAATGAAGATTCATATAGTCTTATTCATAAAGACATTGTTTAGTTATTTAAGAAACAAAACCTCTGCTTTCTGTTCTATCCCTTGCTAACGTTTGGTGCTACAAAAACATTCTTGAGGTGCTAACTATTGTGCTGTAATTACACCACTCTTTGAATCATTTTTGTGTAGTGCATGGTTACTTGGATGTAACATGTGAAAGAGCAATATATCTTTAATGCACTATCTTCAAAACGAAACCATAATATAGCTCACACTCACGTTTTCATGTTGTGTATTTATAATAAAAAACAACAAGTGAAGTGTTTTGAAAATAGTATTCCATTTTTGTATAGAGACTTTGCAGCTGTAATATTTTATGGGTACACCTAGTATCATTAAATAATAATTGTTCTTGTGTAGCTGGACACATGTATATAATTGTGCAAATCTTGTTGTATACAGTGAATTCCCTTTTGTAATTTATGTTATTTAATGATTTTTAACATGGTTGTTGAAGGAACACATTTCTGAAGTAATACACAGCATTATCATCTTACCCAACAGGTCTTGGAGTTTCTATTTTTGTGTAAATGTTGTAGCTCCAGGGAGCAAATTTAATGCAATTATCTTTTATTTTTTTATTTTGTTACTGGTGTCTTTCATTGTGTGCTAGGATAACAAACCACGTACTGTAATCAATGTTTGCTATAAAATTGCCTGTTTTCCATAGGTGCAGATTTGTGAAAATACTCTATGTATATTTGTATAAAACATGCTGAAGAAAGTTATACCTCACCTTTGACATAAATTGGAATAACATCATGGTTGTTGTATTGAAACTATTTATGGAAATAACCAAAAACAGACCCAGCCATTGTTCAGTGTCCATAGTTAATAAATGTTTTTATTTTGTGTGTGAGTTACTGTTTTATCACCAAGAGCATACATAGAAAACATTGCAATGTTTCTATTTTATGTTTGGTTTTATCTTCCGGACTCATTTATTTTGGCTGTTGTTCAATGACATCATCGGCAATGCTGTTGTTTTTTTTGTTTTTTTTTGTTGGTTTTTTTCCAAGCTTTTCCTGTTAGTTGTCTTGTTTTACTCTAGACTTTATGACTTTACTTTTTAAGTGTTGGCAACTGATTTTAATCCAGCTTTGTTACATAGTAAAACATGAGCGGTCAATGCTATTTTGCTTTGCTTAAAACTTATTGCCCTATATGTAATTATACTGGAAAGAGATGCAAATTGTAATCAATGGGATCAGTTTGTTTCCATTCCATGCTCATTTTTATCTGCAAACTGTCAGGTTCATTTGAGGTTAACCATTCAAATGGGATCTATTCATTAGAGGTTAACATTTACAAGCTTTAGAGAAGACAGATGGTTACAATTTATTTAGTGGTAACTGGCAAGGTGTAGCCCAGTGATTCCCAAAGTGCGGTCCAAACCCCCTAGGGGTTCCCAGAAACATTGCAGTGAGGTCTCCAAAAATTGTTCCTACATGTAGGCTATAGCTCTGCTATAAGGCTCGAGACCGTGACATCACACAGATCAACAGTATAATGTTCAGTTGGTCTAATGTTAAACCATCCAGATTTTAAATACTGAAAATAATGTTTATTAAAGCATATTCTGACACTACAGAGTGATAGACAAATTTAACAGTACTGACCCAGCTGTTTTTTGTTTGTTTTTTTTTGGCTGTTTTGTTCTCTATTTTATATAGTTTTGGCTAATGCATGAGACCAGTTGCCATGACAGTTTCGGCGGTCATTTTGCGAGGGGAGAGGGAGAAAAAAATTCTGATTGAAAATAATGTAAAAACTAGGTCAGCTAATTCATAGACTAAAGGGATTCATTTAACATATAATGTCATCTCTGTGTCTGGTCATTTTTCCTCCTGTGAATATAAATATTCAGCCTAACAACACTGCACTGCACGGGGCTGGAATTGATGCAGAATTAAAGTATTTTTGTATGTCATTATATTATATGAGCACAAACATTCGCCATTATTGCATTTACTTCATTGTTACTATAAAAGAGGAGTTTATTGGCTAAAAATAAAGGTATGTTTTTCAAGATTTTTCACATTAGTTTGGTTGAACAGAAGCATACATAAATGCATAAATATGAAAAGGTTCAGTCATCAAAATATTTAGGGGGAAAAAAGGCATTTAAAAGTTCAGCTTCTGTTATAGGTTACAATGGCTATACTCTCTTTCTAGTTATTATAATGAGGATGCCGATAATGATCATGATGATCATGATGATGAGTGTGATGTGAAGTCCATTCACCTACCTTATTCTGCCCGCCCACTTTTCTTGGCAGCACACTTCCTTTTTAGCTCTGGATAGATTGTAGAAATCAATCAAAATCTGTCAGAGATGCCCCAACAAAAGTGGGCGGGACTAATAAAGGTGTCATCCTGACAAATTCTGAGCATTTCTGCAACATGACTATATAATCATTTTCGTTTCAGGCAGTAAGTAACTCAATTCTTGACGTGGGAAACACATGACTGTTGTGTGTGCTAAATTAAACATTATTTTTGAGTTTTAATACATAGAAGTCAACGTAAAGGCACTCAAGAGTGTATTTAAAATATGAAAACAATGCAGCTAAACACCATATTTGCACTTTAAATCAAACAGAATGGAATGACACGCAGACAGACTTTTTTGTTGATCAGCCCACTCCCACAGCACTTGAACGCGTCACAGTACTGTTACTTGCCCCATGGTGACGTGAACAGCTCATGATGGCGGTACTGTGGACTATTTTGAATTCCGCCCGCTTTTGCAGTTTGCACACAGGCCAGTGAAAATGGTTAATAGATTTTAACAGGGATATAGAATAATTGAGTGTAAAATCATGGATTCAGTCGTGGGAGACGACCTTACACTTCCCGTGGATTTAAACGGAAGGTAATTTTGAAACAAACGAATGCTTGCTAACTTGGCTAACTTTAGCATTAGCATGTAACATATCCACAACAACACATCTTCGTAAACCGCAACTGTCTAAAAATGCTAAACACGCGGACGAGCCATTGTTGAATTGTCACAATTACATGCTTGTAATATTAACATAATAAATCTAGCTAAATTAAATCGGATGCAATGAGCAATATAATTTGTGTGTAATCTCTCAGATAACGTAACAGTCCTTGCCTCGAACTGTCAATCAAATATGAAACTGGTCACACCATTCGCCTTTTATGCTGTAATAATGCCACTATTCTCTAGTTACAGAAGTTAATATTGTTTTTTATTGCTAACTTGTTATTATATTTTTGAAACTCTGAGCTTGTGTTTTTGCTGGTTTTCATTGTTTCAAAATGATGAAAAGTTAAGATAGTTGCCATAGCAATTTCAAAACAAAGCATTAGCATTATATATTTTAAATGGAAAAAGTATTGCCCATATAGACATTAAATTAGTTATGTTATTTAATGTCTAACGTTATGTGTATGACAGGAAGCTGAAACCCTTCTCATCAAAAAGCAGAACCAAATTAGACTAGTTTTGTCAGTTTCATTTGAACGCAGCACACTTTATTGATATTTCTTCTTCTGCTGTATTAAAATGTCTGGCAGTGCCGTTTGTTTTGTGTCTGACATTGCCCAGCTGAGCTCTCTGCAGAAGGCATCCAGACCAGGTGGGAAGCGCGCACAGTAACTCAAGATGTTAACAGAGATGTGTGACTATGTTAGTTAGTGTTGCTCTCTGAAGGAAATGTATTTGAGCTGCTGCATTGTGCTTGTGCAATTTTGAGCCTTGCGTTATTGTCGTGAAGTACATTTAGATTTAGTCTGTGCAAGTTAATTTAATGAAGGGGTGATGTGCCAACTGCTTGTACTGTAAGTATTTTAAGGATTACAGATAGATCTAATTTTTATCAGGTAGTAGAAGATGTGAGGGCGATCATGTTTACAGAAGTTAAATGTGTATCATTGAGAGAAAGGTTGGGATCCACTGCTCTAACTAAATGGTGAAACAAGGAAATATGTTTTACTAAATACAGTATAATTGCACACGATTTTGCTAGATTTTTCTAGATGACATAAAAATGCTTCAAAATTGTGTGCACTTGAGGAAAATGATCTTGTGAGACCAAGTGGAAAAATATTGTGCTTTTTACAGATAGTTTGTACTGAAATAAATGTTCAGCATTTACATTTAGTTTGTCCTAAGCCACTTCACCGATTGTGCTCCAAAAGGGTCAGAAACTGTTTCAGCTTGAATTTTAATCTGATGTTTTAAGAAAAATAGGCCAGATTGTTAAGGGATTAAAATAAAAAGGACAAAAATGTGATTCTAATCCGCACAATGTATTAATTTTTTCCTCTAGAAGTATCTAATTCTTGCCATAGCTTTATTAAAGTAAGTTTTTTCTTCTCTTGCTGACCATTTAAAAGAGACTGGAAAGCCTTTTTTATGTGAAACCTTGTCAGCATTTATTTCTGACTGACTTGGTTGTTCTGTTCTTAAATGTATAGTAAGCAGCGTTAAATTGTGAAAACTGGTGTTGCAAAAATCAGTCAATACCTAGATATTACTCCTTACTAAAACTAGAATTGTAAATAGTCCATTGATTTTTTTTATATATATATACAGTTTAGAGTAGGGCTCATCCTAAGCATCAGATTTGCTACATGGCAATAAAAACATACCAGTTAGTTTGTGTAAAAACTTCTACCCTGTGTGTGGTATTTTTTTTACTATAAAAACACCACTAGCTCTTTTCTTAGTGTCAAAAATTAGGTTAAATGTTTATGTTATTACCCCTACAGAAAGCTGTCATGTTATCTAATAATAATTAGAATTTGGTCTGTATATTGGCTTAATATAATATACTAAAATCTTGCTAATAAAACTGGCTGAAAATAGACTTGACCCAAAATAAACTCCGGTTTGCTTCAGTGATCACTGAAGCTAAACATCTGGCCCTGAGCATGTCTCCAGCCTCAAAGAAATCTCAATGAACAGAAATGAAAACAAACAATGTATTTTAAGAGCATGCGTTGTCCCAATGTTTACTGCTAATTTTCTTGAGATAATTACCTCTTAATGTGAAAAATACATTATATTAGAAGTCATTGGTTGTTATATGGAAGATATAGACTTTTTCTTTATCAATAAAACCTCAATATTGGCTGATACATATACTCATTCTGATACAGTGTTTCCCATTAATAAGGAGACCATGGCGGCCCCCCATAGTCTAATTTTTGCCCCCACAGTCTAAAAACAACCCAACAATAAAATGAGGGTGAAATTATTTATACTTTATGATTATAGCATTGTAAACAACAGATATAAGTCATTATATTTAATCTATAATCAATGTTTTAGATCAGTAGAAGCAGTATATGATATTCACACCCTAAAAATTGTAATAAATAAATATATTCAGTTTTGGGTCACTAGTACCACCGTAGTCGATGTGTAAACTTTTGAAACACTGCGATATATTGTCCATCCTTAAAACAAAAGCCAAATATTTGTCCATTAAACTTCAGCATTATATTTTTGGAGTTTGACTGATGCTGCTGCTCATCATAGTTGTCGAACACAATGTTAAATGGTGATCAGTCAACCTGTGCAGCCCTGTTTGGTTTTGTGTCAAAGAGATGCGGAGTCTAGTGTGTGTCGTCGATGTGTGCGCTCTTTGTACTGACTCACTTATGGTTGTGCGATGACTGAACCACAGCAGACTATTTGTCCATCAGTGAAAGCCTTCTACATTGTACGGGCAGTCGGGCACTCACTGAGGCTGTGCGTAGACTATTTACGGCACGTCCTCAGGGCTCAGTGGAACCGGCCACTGTGAGTAATGCAGCACAGATTCTGCACACAAAAACATGTTTCAGTTGCGTCTAGATTAGAAAAAGCGTCTGTTTATTTATAATGAAGGTGACAGACTTGTTATTTTTTTATTTATTCCTAACACTTCCTTATTTACAGCTGCAGATTGACAAATTCCATGGATGGTGCGCAGTACTCCCCTGAAAGCATGACAGGTACGATGCTGAACCGTGGTATGCATGTTGATAATATAATTGTTTAACTATCCCCTTTGCAATAACAATATTAGGGTACCAGTAATTTCTGATTAATCTGGTAAAAACATGTCTGTAATGGTCTTGTCTGAAGTCACACAAATTGTGAATAGACTATAAAATTGTGTATAATGCTCAATAGCCATGTTTTAAGTGCACATTGCAAGTTCTTATTATTTAGTTTTTTTAGTATGCTTTATTGAATGTGTTCTTTATTTTGGTATCTAAAACACATTTTCTTCACTCTTGTGCTTCAGGCTATGAGTATTGCTTTGTTGTTTAGCCAGTCTAAAGCTCATGAGGTATTATTAATGACTTTAATGGGAGTCATGTGCACTGACACCACAAGAGAATTTAAATGTTGCTCCATGTTTAGATAACTTTAACTATAACTTTGATATCCATAAATAAAATGTTGCAATAAAGAAAAAAAATGTCTTTATAAATGAGCCAAAAACGTTAAATAAATCATTGACTGTCAACTTGTTTGACTGAACTATACTAAAAAAATGTTTTTTTTTGGTTCAGCTCCATACTTTTCTGAAAAGATGTCTCCGGTCAAAGTTCTCACCATGAAGGACTACGAAAATGTAAGTAATTTGGCTCCTTAAAACTCAGATGGCATCATAGTGTAATAGATGAATATGAGAAACTGTGAAACGCCAAAATGGTAAGCCATGTAGCTACTGTAATTCATACATTTTATTAATAATATTACAACAACAACAACAACACAAGAACAGTTATTATTATTTTTTACAATAATTAATTACAAATAAAATGTGATTTCTGAACCAAATTATTAACCTGAACTGTGGTTATTAATGGGGACCTATTGCGTTTTTCTAGTATTTATTGATACTATAACATATTTAGATCATGTCAGTCATTTTACTTTTGTAGATCACAAATTGATGTAAAACAGTTTAGAAATAAGAAGAGGTCCATTTACTTCCTGTGCAAAACTGCAGAACTGATAAGTCCGCTTTTCATTGTAAGATTTAATGTAACAAGCAGCAGATTTTAATTTTAATTTTTAATTGTTGTAAAGCATGGACTATTTTGAACCAACATGTTTACTATGAATCTGAACATTTTTAATAATCACAATTAAATATAGACAATGGGCAGGGGATAGGTGGTAAGTGAGAACAGGACTTTACTGAGCACTGGAGCATCAGCTGCAGGACAATACAAGATTACTCAAACATGGAATCATTCTTAATAAAACAAATGATTAGAGAAGGCAGTTATAACAAGGTTAAAAACTTGAATCGCAATACTATTATGAAAAATCACAATTAGATATTTTTTTTTCACAAATAGTACAGCTCTAACTAAAATTAATAGACAATGTTTTTAATATATGTACATAAAAAATCACTGTTGTAAATGTTCTTCAAATCTGCTTTTATTTCACCGAAATTCTAATAAATATAAAGAAACTCAATGTAGTGTTATGATGTCTAAGCTTTGGCGTGTGGTTCTTGTGCGTTGACCTCTTAGTCGTTTGTTTTTGTTTAGTATTTTACCTTCTCTTTTTGTTTTGTACCCCACCCCCACAAACAGATGTAAGTTTCCCAGGACAATGATGCTCAGTCTACTTAACACACACACACACACAGTCCCGCACAAAGGCCCCCTTCAGGACAAAAATAACCATGTTTTCTCCTTAATCGTTACTGACACCAAAATGTTTAGCCATTCTGTGTTAATTTTGAATTATTCTCACAGTTGTTTTTCATTTTTACAGCAAATTACAGCTCTAAAGAAAGAAAACTTTAACTTAAAACTACGAATTTACTTCATGGAGGAACGCATGCAGCAGAAATGTGACGACTCCACTGAGGACATTTTTAAGACGGTGGATTGCTTACTCATTACATTTACTATTGAACTATTTGGTGAAGTCAACATTGCATTGTGTCATTTTAAACTTAATAATGTGTATTTGTTACTAGAACATTGAGCTGAAGGTAGAGCTGGAGTCCATGAAGAGAGAAATGGCAGAAAAACAGGAACTTCTTGTCTCTGCCTCGTAAGTTACCACACTTTACTAAAAGCAGAACCAAGTGACATTTTTACCTTGTTGAATGTGTATTTTCGGGGCATTTGAAACTTGTATCGGCTTTCTCAGCTGCCCCAAACGTAAAATTTGCACTTCCAGTTTTCAAATCTCGACCCAACACCAACTTCACTTATTTGGCAGAAAAAAAAATCATGTTTGTTGCATTTATTTAACGCATAAACAGAATAAACAGAACTATGTGTGCTCTTGTTATGTCAGGAAAGCTCTGGAGGAACTCGCCGGCCGTGACTCACGAGAGCCACATCAAGTGAGAGAGCAAGCTCAGAGAGAGATGGAGGCGATGCGGGATGCTTTCAACGAGAAAATAGCAGTTTTGGAGCAGGTAAGAATCATTTACACCATTGGTATTACAAGGTCATTTGTTATGCGTTTTAGTTCATTGTAACCTTGTGTAATCACAGTCTTTGCAAGCTGCTGAGATGGAGATTGATAGAATGGCATCGATAGCTGAACAGGAAAATGTAAAGTATCAACATGGAAAAGCAGCTTCAACCTTAAGTGCCAGCAATTCAGCTTCTCCTCCCAAACAGATAAATGATCTGCAACAAGCCTGGAGGAGAAAGACAAGTTAGTATGCATAAAAGTACATCATCTTGGACTTTTTAAAATGTATTTTAAAAAAAATTAATAAAATCTTCTCTAACTCCTCACAGTCTCATTTGCCAACTAAAAGATAGTTTAGACGAAGCCAATTTGCAGGTGAAAAACTGTGCAGCGCAAACTAAAGATGCGCCATCAGCGGAGAAAGTCAAACAGCTAACTGATCTCATCGCAAACAAGGATTTGGAGCTGGAGGTACATGATAAACGCTGCCTGTCTGTCTGTTTTAATCACATCTTTGTAAATGTTTGTTTCTTGTTTTTTTCAGACCTTAAGAGGTGAATTGTTAACAAGACGGAATAAAGATCCATCAGAACCTCAGGTTAGTCTTTGGTAGTATTTGGATCGAAATAATTGTTGCATGTCTTATGATAAAGGTGTAAGAGACAGAATAGAATCTTATATCTGTGCTGCCTTAATTGTATTTATTGGTCTCAGCTTTCTAGGTGTTGAAAGAGGCTTTTAGTAGTATTTGTTTGCCACATATTCTTGTCACCTTAAGTTAATATCCCTCACATATAATCTGACTATTGGCATCCTGATTATCGCTTTTATTGAGTGATTGCTATCTAAAATCAGTCTTACTTAAATCATGTAACAAGTCTTAATAGACAAATGTCAGATGCCATATTTGCAAAAGTACAATTATTTTGTGCTCCCTGAACTCTGTGATGAATGGCAGAAAGTGAAATGATTATCTTTTGTCACTACTGTATCAGTTTGGGTTATCCAGTGTCAGAGGGGAAATAGAAGGCGGGATCAGGGATTATTAAGAGCTTAGGCTTACATTGGTCTGCGCTGTCATTAAGCTTTGGGCTTTCTCTGTGATGCAGAAGGTGTTGGAGTTGGATTTGCTGCTTATTGCTTAGTCATTCCTTTGGTTGTATTGGACTTGCATTAATTATGTTTGGTGAAAGTAAGATAACATGAAGGACCTGTGTCGTATTTGTCGAGCTCGTCTAGTTGGAAACCAATGTCGCTGGATCTTTAGCCCTTCTGCCAAAAACAAGCTACAAGTGATACTGTCTCACGTTCTGGGGAGAGAGGTTACTCGTGATGGTCGGGGTGAGTTTCTATGTGGGAAATGTGTGTTTCAACTGGAGAAGGTGATGAACTGTGACGTGGACCTCAGCCACATACAAGATGAATACAACATGCGCATCAGGAAACTTCAAGCTGAAAAAGACCACCTTATACAGTGCATGATGCATGTATACAGAAAAAATAACCCGGACAAGGACAAGGATGATGGCGAAAGCAATTTCAAGACTCAAGTATGACATTGGCTGTAACCAGTCCTGATAATGAAATAGTTGGACAAAATGCTGTGGAAGGCCAGTATGAAGATGCAGGAAGAACAAATCCCAAAAGTCAGATGAGGCGATGCGTGAGTTTGGACAGAATAGCTGGTAAAAGTACAGGCATAAAGCTTGGATTTGGACATGAAGGCTCCATGAGGTTTTCTAGTCTCAGAGGGACACGACATCGCTCACAAAGTATGTATTTAGACTTGGTTCATCGGAAAAGTCCAAAGTCAAGATATGGATTTAAAGGACGCTCTACATCACTGCTGTGTCTTAATAAAGACTTTGCTTCTGAAACTCCATCTACAGTGAGACAGAAAGCAGTCAAAGGGTTAAGTGGACCAAACTCTGGTGTTGGTTTGGGAAAGACTCAGAGCAGGCTCCAGAGCACAAATCAACCCACGGTCATCTCTGACTTGATCCAGCTTTTATGCTGTATCACTACACATCAAATATCTGTCCCAGCGGGGAGCCGTATTCCTGTCCTGAGGAGAGTAGTTGCCTCTATCCACCTCCAAGCTGCAGACCTAAAGATAACACGGCACTTCAAGAATTAGCAGAAGAATTTGATGATGAATACACTCCAGTTAGTGTGAAGGTAGTTTGCTTTTGTGGCTAGAAATCGCTGGGTACATAAAGATCATCAACATGACTCTGGTATGAGCTAGGAAAAAAAAAACATTCTATTGTTATATTTCTTTTTAGAAGAGTGAACTTGCTCGTGTGGAGTCTCTCAATAAACAGCTAACTGAAGAGCTTACCCAAGCAAGAAATGCCAATGAAATCCTCTCTAAAACAATTGAAGACATCAAAAATGAAACTACGGTATGGTATTTTTTCATTGCAGTACCTATTCCTGTACTTAAGTTTCTGGTAATAATACATACTTTGTGTCCATATATAACAGGTTCTGACTCAAAAGTTAGATGAAAAGGAAAATGCACTCAACTCTGAGAAGAAAAATGCACTTAAGAGAGACAAAACAATTCAAGGTCTCATTCAAAACCTCAGTGAAAAGGAAACGAGGTGAGTTTACTTGTTGAGCCGCCTGCTTCATTCACAAAGAAACTGAATATTGGGTCCACAAATTTAAGATCAGTCATAAGTCTTTATGATCTGTGGGCAAAGATTGCAGAGTTGTGTCATGAGATTGAGGACCGGGAGGAGGCCCTATCTAAAGCTAGAGAAGCAGCTCACAAGGCTCAGTTACTAAAATACCAGGTAGATCATACATTTTATTATTATTTTTTTTTGTTAGTTGATGCATTCATGACAGGTAATTGTTTTGTATTTCCAGGGAGTTGAGGAGCATCAGAATTTACTAATGGAGAAGCAAACAGAACTGGCCCAGCTCAGGGTGAACATCATGCTAAGGTGCTTGAGGGTCAGAAGCTGCAGCGTGCTTTGGACAGAAAGGAGCAGGAGCTAGCCAGTCTACAGCAGGCCAAAGACCAACTGGAGATGGAGCTGGAGGATATGCAGCAGCAACAGAAGAAAGGAGACAAAGCTATAAATGTGAGAAGTAAAAAATAATTATTATGTAAAAGTAAACTTTGGATTAAATATTTATTTAATTACTGCAGGACCTAAACAATCAGCTTAAAAAGCTGAATGGGATATAAAAGACAGAGAGAGTGCTTTAGAGCAGCAATACCAGGAAACACTGAACCAAACCAAACAAAAACTCCTTGCCCATGAGGTGACCATCCAACGACTCAGATCTACTCTAATTGATAAAGAACAACAGCTCCAAGTAAGGCTACATTATATATTGTAAGTACATACACTCTACAGATTTTATTACTTTAATTTGTGTTTTTTTTCCAGGAATACATAAAAATGATCCGAGACTTGGAGGACAGCAAATCCTCTGAGGGCGTTGATGGGATGCTCTCCATGCTGCGACAAAGACTTAAAGAGAAGGAGAAAGCACTGGAGGTCTTTGTCATTTAAATTGTGAATAGATTGTCATATTTCAATTACAATAAAAATCACAATCCTATTTTTGGTATATAATTTAGCAAGCCTTGGACGAAAAATTTGCTGCAATTGAAGACAAAGATAATGAGATACACATGTTGCAGCTGGCTCTAAGAGAGAAGGAGCGAGACTTAGAAAGACTAAACAATTTAGTTTCCCACAATGAAGAGACTAATAATGTAAGTAAGGGCTCATTATGAGCATTTTAAAAATGATTTTCTAAAATGTTTGCTGTGTTTTTAGAGTCTTGATGGCTGATAAAAGAAAAAGATGTGGAATTACAGCACCTTGCCAACAGACTGAAGAATCTCCAAAGGTCTAAACAAGAAATAGAAGATAACTTGAGTCGATCTTTGCGAGAAAAAGACGCCATCATCAGTCAACTTCAGTTATCTTTGGATGGCAAAACAAAAGATTTAGAGGTCAGATAAGACTGACTTAAGTTTGTAGCAATAGTTTGCATTCACAGATTAGTCAATTTTAAAAATATGTTTACTTATTTTAGGAACTAACCACTCGATGCTTAGCCAGTCCCAGAGCCATGCACAGGACCTTGGTGAACAGATGAGTCAAAGACTGAAAGTTGCTGAAGCCATGTTGGCGGAGTCTGTCAAAGTCAGGGAACGATTGATTGCTGACAACGAGAGTGCTGTAGAAGGACTGCTAGCTACAATTAAAAGCAAAGAGCAGCTTCTCAAGGTAATAATTTTTTATTAGCATCATGAAAATACATTTTTCATTTGTCATTGGAGTTTTCTAAATTTGGTTGTCTTTTAAGGAGTCGGATGAGCATCATAAGTACATGATGTCTCAGCGCACTCAGGAGATTGATGATCTGAGAAAGCAGCTCTCTGATAAACAGCAGCACCTCAACGCTGTGGAGAAGCAATGCTCAGCTAGAACACAGGAGGCTTTGTCTGAGACTGCAGAGCTCAGACGTCTCCTGGAAGACAAAGATTATCTAATAATGTATGCACATTTAAATTCAGTACCTTCTCTTAACAGAGCTAGCTTCTTTTGATTTGCTTTAATTTACAATGCCTGTGTTTGTAAACTATGTAGAAGCTTCTTCAACAAACAAAGGATAGAGACCAGTATACAAATGAGATTAAGCAAACGGAGGAGTCGGCTCATGTGCTGGAGCTCAGACACACTATTCAAATTATGCAGGAAAAACTGGACAAAAAAGAAGGTAACATGTCTTCCTAATAATATAAAGCCTATTTATTACAATTAAAATTTTAAACTGTAACCAGTAAAAGTGTAATGCAAGTTGTGATCATTTATTTATATTTTTCTTCACAAAGCTGAGTTATGCACAAAGATTGAAGAAAACGATGAGAATCTTGCTCTCCCAAAGAAAAATATTATTCTCAAGAAAGAACTTCTTCAAAACAATGAAGCACTGAACAAAGCACTTAAAAGAGAAGCTGAACTGAAGGTCAGAACATTTGAAATGTTTGAGTATGATTAAAAACTTGAGAAGTGTGTATTATTTGATCACTTGAGTTCTAATTTTTCTTATTCTTGGTTTCCTTCATAATGACAGTTGTTGTTAAATGAGCTTGAGGGTCGCTGTGAAAGTCAAACTGCAAATATTGAGTCCCTTTGTGCCACTCTAAAGACCAAAGATGAGATCATTAATGTAAGACAGTTAACTTTATAAGGTAATTTTTACCAAGCACAAAAAATTTCTTGTAATATATTTTTCTTTTTTTCTGTAGAAGCTGTATCAACGAATTGGTCACAAACCTGAATCTCTGAAGCAGAATCATATGATCAGGCCACTTGCAGTGAAACAGAACGATTTCCTCCAAAACTTCCTCAGAGAGAGGAAACCGTGATTGGTGGAGATACGAACAAGAGGTACTTTTTTAGTCTTGAAAATGCAATCATTGTATAGTTTACGCTGACAGGACTCAAAAATGTATTTTGTATTTATTTTCTTTAGACTGTGCCCAGTTTTAAAGCCCTACAACAGGAGCATGAAGCCCTTAACAGAGCCCTGAAAGCTGAGCAGCAGCTTTATTCTAGTCTGGTCCGGACTGTTAAAGAGCAGGACAGGTAGGAAATCTGCACATGGCCGTAACACTGAAACAACACAATGAGCGAGTGTGTCTTAAAAGTGATGACTGTAAATAAAACATTTATTTCATTTCCAGTGCACAACGTCTTCATGCTCTTCAGCTAGAACTGACCGCAGTGCAGCTCCTTCGACAACAATTAGAAGAAAGCATCAAAATAAATGAAGAACTTAGAGATGACCTGGAAGCAGAAATACACAGAGTCAAACTCCGAGAAGGTGCAGTGCAAACACACTTTGTTGTAGACAAAAATTAAACAAAGGATACAGGGGTTCAAAGAAGTTTCATTTGCTCAATTAATCCTATTTCAGTTCTTTTGCATATTCTTTGTTTCACCTCATCTGTCTTTTTTGTTTGTTCAGTGTTTATTCTTTTGTCTGTCATTAAACATGCATGTTGTACTAAGCATGAACTAATTTCATGGTCCTGTAACTGTCCCTCCCTCTTTCTAATTCTGTCTAACCCTAATAAAAAGCTGAGTCTGGTTTTCACATTGTCTTGTTCATATTCTAATCCTTTAGAATGTTTCTATTATTTATTTTTGGTCACACTTTTATACCTGCAAAGTCAGTGCTACTGAAAAGCAGCCCAATTTAAAGACACCCTAATGTTATTATCTTGTGACATCACCTGTTAATGTTTTGAGAGCATTAATTCGCAGTGCCAAGAGGACAAAGTGTTAAGACTGATTAAAAGCGTCAGAACCTCTGTGTGTGTCTGCTGGTCTCTCTGCATGAGTATCAGGTGTATAAATAGGCCATGTGTTCAGTCCTGCACTCACAATTACATAACGTCAGAGATGTTTATTTTACGTCCACAAGCTACAACCATGGACATCTGTGACACACTCCTTTGTGTCACACTCCAGCTTCTTTAATATTGTGTTTTTGTATGATTAAAATCAAGAAATTTGAAAGATTTTTTGACTTGTAATAATACATGTCTTAGTCTATTATTGTAGTGTAATTATTTTTCCCCTTCAACAGGTATGGACATTATTGACCCAAAGGAGCTTGAGAGCATGAAAAACCAACTTGAAGATGCCCAGCGCTGGAATGTGTCACTGCAGGCTCGCTTGGGGGCAATCCAGAACCGCGGAGGTGGTGTGGGTGGAGCCAATGATGGTGGGTGCTAAATCAAGAACTCAACAAGTTGCTTTGGTAAACTATAAAACTAAATATGCCCTGTCTTTCTGTCCATCAGGTGATTCAATGATTTCTTAGACCAGACATCGTATATGAGCATTTGCGTTGGAGAAGATCAAGATGACAGTTTGTCCCATTTGACTGCTCAGGAACTTAGGGAAAAGGTTAACACTACATCCATCTAAATCTCATGATAAGAAGCTAAGACTATTTTATCGAATAATGCTCTGTTTTGACGCAGGTGACGGAGCTCCAGGACTATGTCAGCAAACAGCATGCTTTGAATAGAGACCTGCAGAACAAACTGAGCTTGCTGGAAAAGTCACATCTTCAAATTCTGATAAAGACGAACTGAAGACTAACTCACAGATGTGTTGGAAACAGGTTAGAATAAGAATGGCAATGTATACTTGTGTCTTAACAACATAAACCTAACAAGTATGTAGATTTGTAGCTGCAATTACAATCATTTCTAAGCATCCATCCTATTAGTTCCTTTTGATATCGTGCCTCCTTTATCCTACGTCTTTAACCTTCAGATTCTCAAGCATGCTCTGTTTCTCGCCTAATGTAGTTTACATTTCAAGTGCTTTCTGAAGTAACTAACCAGTCTGTTTACAGTAACTATAGCTGTCTCCTCTTTCCTAAACCTCTCCTAACATGTTTTCTTTTATCTCTGTGTCTCATAAACTGGTCTTGTTGCCACACCACATTAGACGCACCATGCCATTCTACTGTTACTGTGCAGTGTTTTATTGATTCTGTTCCACCATTATTTATTTTCTATATCAAATCATTTGCGTCATACTCGCCTTCCATGTCACTATTCTAGCAGCCTTGACTCAGGACAGAGAGAGCCAGACAGATTACATACTGGAACAGGTAGATATTAGAATATTGTCTCATTAATAAATTGCTTTGCTTATTAAAACTGTTTGCATTATTCCCAATTTAGAATATTGGTGGTGACCTGTTAAATAATACAGGTTTTAAAAGTACAACTGATCAGACTAGAGAACAAACTCGGTCTGATAATTATGCAAAAGGTGACCCTTGTGTGGTTGACATGACCACTTCAAGTCAATTCGATGACCCATGCCTCAAGTGAGTCATATATTTGTGCTTTTCAAAAATAGTTGACTCATACTGCTGCTTCATTATTTTTTTGTTTTTGTTTTGTTTTTCTGACTTGCAGAGAGAAAGGTGATCAAACTACACATCCTAAAGAACAAACCTCACACGAGTCAAAAGAGGAGTGTGTGGAGGCCTCGGGGAGCACAGTGATGACTTGGGACGCTCGCATACCAAAAGAAATGATCAAGCAAAATCTAACAAAGCTAGTTCCCAGAAAGCTAACAGCAAAGAAGTAAAGCTAACTCACTCTACTGGTTCAAGACACAGAAATGGCACTAAATCTGGTCTTGCAAAGGCTGGGGTAAGCTTACTTGTAATGTAGTGTACTTTCTCATCGTTCACTGTGTGTGGGTAGTTAATTACTGTATTTTCAGCCTTCACAATCACGACTGCCTGTCCCTGTGAGGCGGAGAACTGAAGCGACCGGCGCAGCGCTCGAACACCAGATTTTGGATGTGGCCCATGGTTACGATCAGCACGCGCTCTCTTCCGATTCCCTCTCATCACAGTCTGCCTCTTCCTCCCTCGATCCGCCTGTGTTTGACGGGAATTCCGAGGTTAGACAAGCCGGTCGGAGCACTGTGCCTGATGTTCCTCCAGCTACACAGTTGGATTTACTTCAGCAGCAGTGCCGAGATAAAGAGGCATTGATCAGTGAACTTTATGAGAAACTGGCAGTCTTGAATGAGCTCCAAAGCCAGCTGCAAGAAAAAGAACGCCTTAATGTGCAGTTGACGGAGAGTCTTCAGGCGAGGGAGTCCACCATTGCCTATTTAACTGCATGCAGTCTAGACAACCAAAATGCTCTTGATTCTAACTTAAGTGGTTCAAATGCCACACTTCAAAACAAATGCACAGAACTCGAACATGCCTTAAATGAGAAGGAAAAGTATATTTTTGAGTTAACAGAATTACTTCTTGAGGCAGATAAAGTTTTAAATTCATCAACAAGTCCAAATTTTAATAATGGTGGTCTTGATATTAAAGCAGCTTTGCAGAGAAATGCCTGCTGCAAAGAAAGAATCGAGATGATTTATTTCCAAGTTCACGCCTGAACAGAAACGCTGCAGCACTGGAAGGAGAAATCCAAATCGCTTCTACTGTGGCGATGGGCAAAGTGAGGATCATTCAAGTCAAACACTGTCAGAGCAGGCTATAGATTCTCAAATGAGCGACTCACAAAATAGGACCATGGTTGTCTTAATGAACTGTCTCAATACCACTGAGTCTGCCATTGCCTCTTTGACTGCGCACTGTACAGATACGTCTGGTTTTCAGCAACTTCCACTGGCTGCAAACAAGTCTAGAGAGGCTAAAGAAAGCATTTTTTGACAGAGAGAAATTGGGAGAGGTTACACCGTTTAGTATTGAAACTAGCAGCGCAGACTGCTCTGGCTCACATCAAACTGGAGAACAAGGCCCTCACCACAACCTACAAGTCCTGTATGAAGTCTTTAGCAGTCTTCAGCAAAAAGTGTTTGAGCTTCAGGCCTCGCAGAAGACCTCAGATGTGCAGAGACCATCACAAAACACCAAGGCATTGCCACCTAATGTGCAGAATCAAATCGAAACTCTTCACAAGGAACTGCGGGAAAAAAGAAAGACCTGCAAAAGCCTCGAGGAGAAACTAGCCACAGCACAGTCTATAATGTCCAAGACGCCAAGTCCAGGAGCTACACAGAAAGGTATGAAGTAGTATTTGTTGTTTTTATGAAATTTCTGGTCACTGATTCTTTTAATTACATGTTGTTTCAAATGCCAGCTCTGAAGCAGGATGAGAAAGGCGTGCAGGTGGATTTGCAGGACCTGGGTTACGAAACAAGTGCCAAGAGTGAGAACGATAGGGAGGAGAGCAGTAGCACAGGTAGCTGGCTCTTAGGCAGACTGGACACTAACGGGTTGATTTCTGCATGGAGAGTGGACAAAACTCACTATATGCTCTTTTTCTTGGTTGGGTCTAATAACAACTCTTGCACTGTTCTTGGTTTTAACGGTTTCTCACTGACAAAAATGTGCATGTGTTTTCTGTAGGAATGTCTCACCTGTGTTTTCTAGATTTTATCACGTAGTGGATCGTTGAATCTGATAAGATCTGTATTTTTTGCTGTCTTCGACAGATTTGGAGGTTGGTTTTAAACCTATTTGCAGTGCATCTAGTCTACCCTCCCTGTTGAAGCAGGAACAGACGGCTTTTTCCTCTACCGAAAACATTTACTCAGCATCAAGCACATACCCTACATCCCCTGTTCTAAGCTCTGCGAAGGTAAACCCAAAAATGCACCCTCTTTCTAAAGATTAAGTTGCATTTGGTGGATATACTGTATTTATTTAGGTTACTTTATGCTTTTTTTTTCTTTTTAGGCAAGCCTAAAGAGCTTGCGTAGAAGCTCATTATCCAGTGACGTGGTTGCCAGCACATATGAACCTTCAGCAACAAGAGAAGATGACCAGAGAGAACTTAACAATGAAGAAAAGGATACTATCGGGCAAATAAAGGGCAATGGACTTAGGGACAAATCAAGCAGCCTGAACATGAGCTCTGAGAGAAGAGGGTCATTGGGCCTAAGCACAAGTGACCTGCTCCAGAGTCGGAGTGGATCAACATCACCTGCCAGGTGGGTTTGTGATGACACTGTGCTTATTATAGTGTCTTATCGGTGGTCTGCTTTTTGTGAACATTTTGAGAGAGGATAATTGTTGTGATGTAAATTATTATTTTTTTGTCCTCCACAGGCTAGAGTCTCTGATTCAGTCCCAAGCCAGAGAGCTGTCCCAGCTGAGACAGGAGATCAAGGACAGTCGGAGATTGGGTGCTCTGCAGCGGCAGCAGCTCGAGGACCTGGGGAAGGCCTTCAGTAACCTGATACAGTCTGCTCAATTGGACAACCTCATGGGTGAAGAGGTCAAAAAGCAGCTTGACAGAAGCATTGCAATTATGGACAGTCTAGAAGGTCGTCTTGATCGAAGTCAGCACTGTTTGGAGGGTAATTAAGTACTCCATGTTTTACTTCATGATGTGATTTTTTTTTAACATACATGAGAAACATACACACATACAAAAACTTTATTTAACACTGAAGCAGTAGAGCGACTTATAGCTCTAGTACACTCACTCAAACTTGTGTGGACAGAGCTCAGCTGCTGTGTTTGTGAAATAAACTAAATGTAGCCACATCATAAAAGTCTTAACAGATCATCTACATATATTTTCTACTTTTCAACAGGAGAATCTCTTTTGGGGAGAGAACACGGATCAAAGGTCTCACACAGGTGTGTTATTGTTTTAATTAATTTCTCTTTTTATTTATTTATTTTTTAAAGAAATATTATGAAGAACAGTACAATGTTGCAGTAAATACGCAACTTATAAACAGTTAAATGTTAATGTATTGAAATAGAAACAGTTGTTTGTATGTAAAATGCTTGTGCACCATTGTCCCTGATGTGAGCAGTGATGAGGATCATCGTGACAGCCCTGCTCAAATTCAGCATGAGATAGATAGACTACGAGTGGATCTAGAGGATGAAAGGAGTTGCTACAGCAGCATGTCAGACTCTTAGTCCACCAAAACCTGACTCTGGCCAATTGCACTAGGGACCAGCTGGACCTGTGAGTTAGCGTTGAGACAGTGTGCAGTGAAGTGCTTTCTTTCCTATTTCCAACTTATTTTCTGGAATAAGTGTTTTTAGTTTCTTTTAAACTTTGTGTTAATTTATTTGTTCTGTTATCATCTCTTTTTCCTTCATATTCTAAATATTATTATTATATTATTCAGGTTAACTAAAGAGCTGCAGGAGAAGAACCGTCTTATTCACACCTTGCAGAGTCAAAGTGGTCGAATTCCGGCAGTCATCACGGCTCCATTCTGATATTCTCCACTTAGACAGGACGTCCTCTTCTCACAGCAGCCACGAGTCCAAAGCAACACAGAGTAAGATTGTGCAACTGTTGTGTAAAGTAGTTATTTATCAAATGCATTTCAATTTATGGTATAATCATGAAAAAATACAGTGTAAAGAGTGTCTTATTTAACTTTTAATAGTTAATTGTCCAGTCACAGGAGATTAGCGATGCTCATGTGTTTTATCTGCTTTTCTTTTGCTCTCAGGTGCTTTGTGTTGCACTAAGGCCTCACACAGAACAATACATGGTTGTGAGGAGCTCTGCAGGTTTCCAGTTACATGGCACCTGCTTTTAAAACTGCATTATTCAGTGGCATCCATCCTATTCAATCTTTTCATGAAAATTCTAAGGAATGAACCAGTAATGTCAGTAATATTTGCAATTGAGTCGTTTTTTCAAAGCAGCCAGTCAAGTAAAAACTTTCTTTAGCTTTCTCCTTGTTAAGAGTTCATGTTCATCACTTAGCCTGCTCTTCAGTTACACTCTCCAGGCCGACCGCACTCAACCGAATGGACTGTAGGTGGAGGGGGTGGAGTTTCGGAGGAGGGTGCGTCTGATCACCGGGACACCGTCAGCAGACTCCAGGGCCTGCACAGGGAGAACGCTCGGCTCCAGGAACAACTGAGGAGCAGCGAGCAGCTCAACACCACACTGCGGAGTGAACTGGACCTGCACTGCACCATCATGGCTCAGAGCGGCTCCCAGGGCGAGTCCAGACCTGAAGCAAGGACAGAACCACGCACCACTTCACCTCGGGGATGTCCACTCACACCAGGTACAAACTCAAGTAGTATCAAGTACAAAGAATACATTTTAAACCCTGTGTGAAAAATTCTCATGTCCCCTATAGAAATTGTTACATCAAGCATTAGCAGACTTTTCGTTTGGCCTAATATTAAACCAATAAAGATTCTAAAATGCTAAAAACTGAAATTATTGTTCATTAAAACATATTCTGACATTACATAGTGATAGGTGACCCATACTTTTAATTTTGACTTAGTTTAGTGTGATAGTTCTTGTGGTAAATATTTATTTGGTTTTACAGTAATTGGAAATATGAAGAAACTGACAAGTAAAAGTTGAAAATTACAGAAAGTTTTGGGTTCTAAAACAGAATCCCTCCACATGTGTTGTCAAAAGCGCTAAAATGCTATTTATGCAATTTACAAACTGACAGTTTACTGGGAATTTAAATGGTCATTTAACACAATTTAAGTGTTACAAAATATTATCATTTGTCAAATCATGACATGTGTATTTATGTGGGTTTTGGCCACATGTGGTTGCTAGGTAACAGTTGTGGGTTCACCTCTAATAGTTGCTGGACACAAACTTCATAAAACAGCCAATCTAGGTGAAAACAAGCAACTGTTTGGTGAAATCTTAAATATAATCATGTGTGCACTGTGTTTTACTGATAATATGGTCATAGTGTCATATAATTTAATTCAAACTCATTCACTCATAACCTTTTTTAAGATTGTAATTTTCCAGTATATATATATATGACTTTGTTTGGTGTGAAAGGACATCATATTGTTTTTAGTCAAGAAACAATTTGAGAAGAAAATTTACAAATAAAAGCTCCTAAGTTCACAAAAAGTAACATATTAATCAGCTTATACAATAGTTTAACAAAATAATCATGTCATTTTGGTACTATTGTGTCATTTATATAGATTTTGGCTCTAGTTTACAGTATGGTTGCTAGGTAACAGTTAGTGTAATTGCCTCTGCGTGTGTCATATTTGCTCTCATGTACAACCAAGTAACATAAACCTGTTTTACTTAAATTGTATTTCTTATTTGAGTTATTGCTTTCTTTTAAATCTTAAACTTAATAAAGCAGTAATAGAGGACACATTACAAGCATGTGTTTTCCATGTCAGGAATTCAGTTAGCGCTCCATCTACTGGCTGCAAAGAGGATTACACAGGGGAAATAATGTAACTGAACCTGTCCAGATGTTTATGTGGCAGAAATGTTTAAAACAAGTCTAGATTATTTATGGACAAAATAACAGTAAATCCATAGCAGTGTTTATGAGGCTCAGAGAATGTTAGAAAATGGACAAAACCTTTAAAATGTTGATTTTGCACAATATATTTACTCTAATCTTGTTTTTGCCAGACTTGTTAGCCGAGCATTTGCAAGAAATCCGTGCCCTGCGTCAACGACTCGAAGAAAGCATCAGAAATAACGACAGCCTGAGGGAACAACTGGAGAAGAAGCTTGCAGAAGTGGAAAAAGACCCAGGTATTTCTCTTAACACATCACCCTCAACAAAATGTCCTAATTTTTGTGACTAAAGGTGATGTTTTGACCTTTTAGTGCGCTCTCACATCTTTATCCAAGACCGGAGCCAAGGGCAGATGAACTCCGAGTCTCAAGGTAAAAACAAATTACAAATACCAGTAAATCATGCACAGTATTGATTTGTATTATGATTCACTCTCTCTTGTACTTGTAGATAAGCAGAAAGAGATAGACAAACTCCGTGAGACTGTGGCCAGAAGGACGGCTAAGCTGGAGCAGAGCAGGAAAGACTGTGAGACGCTGAGGCAGGAGAACACACGAGTGCAAGAGAGACTGGAGATCGTCAGCCAAGAAAGAACTCAACTACAAGAGTCTCTGATCTCCAGTAAAGACCAGCTCCACAGGTATAATGAGCGAACGTTTTAGGCAAGACGAGTTTATTTGTGGCACAATTCATACACACAGTAAGTGAAAGGGCTTTACTTTACTTTTATTCTGTCAGTCCAAATTTATCATTAAGGTTTAATTATCAAAGAATCAGGTTTTTGTCAACTCAAACACATAACCTAATTGCAGCTATCTTCCCTTATAGCCTTATGAAGCACTTTAAATTACTTATTGCTTGAATTCCGCTTTACAAATAAACTATCAAATATAGGCCATGAGAGAGTTAACCACAAGCAGAGCTGTTTTAAGTCTATTCTCTGAGCCACTGGGAGCCAGTGCAACGACCTAAGGACAGGACTAATGTGATCGTACTTCCTGGTTTTGGTCAGGACTCGAGCAGCAGCGTTCTGGATGTACTGCAGCTGTTTTACAGCTCGTTTGGGTAGGCCGGTGAAAGGCCGTTACAATAGTCTAACCTACTGGAGAATGCATGGATAAGTCTCTCCAAGTCAGGCTTTGACCGATAACTTTGATTTTGGCAATATTTTTAGACGGTAAAAGCTGCTGATGTATTTGGCTGTTAAAGTTTGAGTCCATTATTACCCCAGATTTCTAACTTGGCTTGAAGGTTTCAGAGAGAGAGACTGAAGGTGACCGCTGACACTTTCTCTGTGTTTCTGTGGGCAAAGATGATAAATTCAGTCTTGTCTAAGTTTAGCTGGAGAAAGTTGTTTGCATCCACACACTGATCTGTAGGATGCAGTGACGGAAGTTCACCTGCTGTCAGCAAGACATAGATTTGAGTGACATGACATTAGGCTGCTAATGACCACTTAAATTAAGCCTGGACTTTTAAGAGTCTGTTATGTTTGTGTTGAACCTGAAACATGAGTATCACCTTTTAAAAACTCATTCAAGCGCGTACGTCTTTCTCCTTAACGCTCAGTTTACGGTATAGACTGATATACAATAAGACTGGAGCTCAGCGTACCGTTACTATCCAGTGTCTTCCATCTTTAAGAAGTAAATATTTACGTTGATGTTGATATTTTTTAGGCTGCAGCGTGAAGTGAAAGTTCAGAGTCAACAGTTGTCGGATTCACACCATCTTCTCCAGTCTTTGCGTGTGGAGCTGCAGGTTTATGAAAAACTGAAGAACCAAGATCCCAAATCTACAGGTGCAGTATATGTTTTGCATTTGTAGAATTACCAGTAAATGCTTTCTTACTTTAGCTTACTTATAGTATTGACAAGAACATTTATTTTATATTAACAGCAGATGGACAGTCAGCACAGAGACAAGAGCCAGCGTCTTCATCGAGCTCTGTGGATCTGGCAGAGCTGATGTCTGAGATCAAACATCTGAGACTTCAGCTGGAGAGGAGCATTCAGACCAACAACGCCCTGAGACAAAAACTGGAAGAGCAAATCAACCGTGGACCGAACCACTCAGAGACTATTAACATCAATTACCTGCTTTCATCTCCAGGTAATCTCACTTTACAACAACAATAGAGACAGACAGACAGACACTATTGAGCGCGCCTGATAAAAGCAGCACTAACTACATTAAAAAAGCACAGGTAACTCCATCACAATAGCAACAGATTAGCAAATGATCAACTGCTGTGAAGGAACTACCTTTGATTAAAACACAGAAATAACATCTTTTTCAGGCAGTAAAGATTTTAAGATTTACTGATGAACTATCTGTAGCTCCACAGTTTACGGCATGACTCTTTGTCTTTTACTGCTTACATAGTTTAGCCTCATGGTTGAATAGAGCTTATGCAGGTGATCCTACAGCGTTCTAAATGTGAGGACTGAGAGGCAAGACATGCATAAGAGTCAATGTCATTGTCTCCTGTAAGAGCTCAAGATGAAGTTAAAATGGGAAAAAGAGGCTAAATGTGAGAAAAATTTAACTCTGCAGATTAAAGAATACTGGGTTTGATAAAAGCACAAGAGCAGTCAGTGAGGAAAGCAGATACAGAAGACATTAGCTTCTTCACATTTATCACAGACATTAGAATCACACACAGTTGAAGTAATACACTTTTTTAAAAGATGTTCTTGAGTCTTTTTGATGAGGATATAAATTGTAATTCTGCAGTAAAATGTTGTAAATCTCCAACTATCGATAGTAAACAAGTTAGTGAAGCGCTACACTGTTGCCTCGACAACAGAAAATGATTGTTAGTTTGCATTTCACAACATAAAAAAAAACAAAAACTCCAGGGATGAAAATTAGTCCTTTAAAAACAAAAAAGTTAATTTTCTCCACTGTGTTGCCTCAGTCAGAATGTTTAGGAGCATTTTTCAAATAAAATAATGTCAGTGCAGAACTTCTTTTCACAGCGGAGTTCAAAACTTGTGTTTTTACAATACATTGAATTAAAAGTAATGTTTGTGTTGCATCTGCTGTAGAAGAAACGACCAGGCCTCAAGGTCGAGAAAGTTCAAGTCCTGCACAACACAGAGAACGAGCCAGAAACACCAGAGGTTTGAACTTTTTATTTCATTCATTTATTTATGGAGTAAAATAAAGATTTGCATTTTTACTATCCTTTTTTATCTGTTTTAGATCAAAGGCAGGAGTCAGCGGTGGATGGAGGGTCTGTGAGTGGAAGCTCAGTGGACAGTGCTTCTGGTGCTCCCTCTCGTCTGGTGCCCGGTCACAGGATGTGGGCAAATCGTAACGGTCGCCACGTTTTGGGCTTGATTGAGGACTACAGCGCTCTCCGCAAACACATCTCTGAAGGACGCAAACTGTCTCACAGCATGGACACAGACCTGCAGGAGTGTGTCAGGTTATTTAAGGAGCAGTGTTCGGACAAGGTACTTGGTTCACTTTTGTGTGTTGTTAATGATTATTAATCAAGATTATTAGGTTAATTGATAATCATGATCTATATAGTGTTAATAAATATTCCAGTCAATATTTGGTGTAGTTTTTTTATATTAGATAAATACCTTTTATCTTTTACAAAAGGAAAGTGAATTTGCACCAGAAAAACTATAAATCTAGACTTGCTTAAACTGACTTGGATTCAGAATTTTAATCTAGTTTTGAGTCGTTTTAACTGGTTAAGATTTAATTGCTTATGTCATGTAGAATATTTCACTTGTTTCAAGACGTTTCTGACTGAAATTTGGCCTAAAAGAAGAACAAAGATTTGCCAATGGAATAAGAACAGAAAAATGATCCAGATCTCGACAATAAATAAAGCTTAAATTTGTAAAAATGCTTGGAATTAGGTTCAAATCCTCAATCAAGCAAATATTTAGTTCACACCCTGCATAAAGTGAATTTCAAGATAAGTTTCCATTTCATTTCAATTCAATTCCATTTATTTTTGTATAGCCCAGAATCACAACAAACAGTCATCTCGAAGGACTTCACAGGAACAAGCAGAGGTGCAGGAGTCCATGGAGGGAGGAACCAGGTCCTGACAACCAGGGGGCCTCCAAGGTCCCCGGGTCTCGACACTAGAATGTCCTAGGACAGACACACTCCCAAACAGGAGTGGGACAAGGAACAGATTAAAAACAGTTACTAGATAAAAGAAGATATAGTGAAAGTTAAGATAAAATGAAAAAGTTAAGATAAGTTAAAATAACTTATCTTGAAATTCACTTTTTGCAGGGTGTGAACTAAATACAGTATTTTATTTGCCACAGCAGGAGGTCAAATAACAACTAATTGATTATTGAAATAATTGTCAACTTTTTTAGTAATCGAATAATCGTTAACTGGTTTTATTTAGTTTCTAAACATGCTATGTACAGAAAAAATCTCAGATTGTGTAGATTTGATGATCAGCAGTAAAATTGTGTTTATATACTGTTTTTGTGATGTAAACACTAGTTTCTACATCTCAAGAGTGTTTTCAAACAATGTTACACTGGGAAAAAAGCTGAAATAAACAAGCTGATATAAAAAAAAGTAGAATTAGGTTTTTAGGTTTTGTTTTAGGTGGACTTTGACTCATGCTAAGATTTGCTAATAGAACAAGCAAATTTTATTCTTATTTGAAGTGAAATTAAATGTTTTTTTTTTTGTCTGTTTTCAAGTGAGAAATACTTATTCTTATTTTAAGTTAAAATGCATGGTTTATAAATCTTGTCCATCTGCAAATCAGACCTTAAGACAGTCAAAACCCACTCAAAACAAGATAAAAAAGCTTGTTATCTTATTAAGATGGTACATTTTCTTGTGCACTCAGCTCAGATTTGGCAAGAATTTAGTTTTTAAGTGACTCTTACGTTCTAAAAAAAGAATCAGTTAATCGAAAGAGTAATCGCCCAACTAATTGATTTGCAAATAATTGTTAGTTGCAGCTCTAAATAACAGAAATAGGAATAGGTATATAATGACCCATCCCTAAATCTGGTGATATTATAAGCAAAACTTGTGATTTTTTCCCCACAAAGTTTGATTTCCTAAAACAGTTCACAAATTTTTGGAAAAACATGTGAAAAAAATGAAGGAAAAGACTGTCGTTTGGTCGTTGTAATCATGAATAATTGCTAAATCCTAAAGCATTCATATTTGTTAATCTGATTTACATATTATCTTTGATTAGTTTGTGGAGCAGAAGCCTCTGAGGAGTTTGAGCAGCGACATAAACACGATGCAGCACGTCCTGGAAGAAGCCGGTCGCCTGATGAAGCTGCTGTGGCGAGTGTCTCTGCCCGTCAGCGTAACAACGGCAGACGTGGGCCTCAACCAGCAGGTGCAGCGCGTGACAGGAGCGAGAAACGATGCAGTGTTCTGGTGTAAACTCGTGTTGTCCTTCTTCACTTCAGGATGAGCAGCTGAGAAGAGAGATCTGCAGACTGAAGAACCGAGTGCTGCAGCAGGAGAAGATGTTGAGCGGAGCTGTAAAACGTCTGGGAACGACGAACCAGCTCAAAGAGGGAATGGAGAGGGTCATCATTGATCAGCGTAAGGACACATTTTATTATTGGTCGTTTCATTGTAAATTGATGCCTCTTTTAATTTCTTCACTCGTCCTTTTTACTCTAGTGTCTTTAACACATGGGATTTTGAAGAAAGCAAGAGGAAATTTAGAGGTAAGAGTGTTTTTTGTGTGTAACTCAAAATTCAAATCTGTTATAATGGTTTCTACTGGTAAAATTATTTATTTTCCTTTTTACGCTCCATAAAATGTTAGACAAATTATTGTGCCCTCATTGGGCTCAAAGGTCTGTCTGGACCAACACCTGAAGGTCAGTAGTAGGACAGTGATGACCTGGTGCATGAAACTTTATGCATGTGCCCCAATCAAACATTTTTGTGTCATACAAAAAATGACCCTCTTCTACTGGATGCTTAAGTTACAAAACTGCATGAACAGATATGTTTTTCCTTTTTCACCAAAGAACTGGGTTTGGTTTGATGTGTGTGGTGTTTTTTTAAACACTGACTGTATTAAGATGCTCTTCTCATTTCCCTGTGCCAGTTTAAACTGTTTGAGGCAGTGGCCTGTGTCCAGCTGAAAATGTGTAACATTCTCCAAAAAGTCACTCAAATATGAGGGATGAGAAGTTAAAAGTGTTGCCATAGTGATTAGAAATTTAAAAAGGCATTTTCTGACCATTCGATTTTTTTTTATTATTGTGAAACTCAAACCATGTGTTTTTTCACTGAGTGACTTTAACACGTGTTTTCTGTTTTTTAGGAGATCCCGGCGAATGGTCTGTAGTGGATCCAGATGGACTTGAGTCGGCTGCACTTTAGAGGAACAGAAGAGCTGTAGCTCTCTGCAACAGAAGATAAACCTGCTGTAAACTTACCTGGATTTTATGTTTATATATTTATTTGAAAGAGAAAACATATATTAGGTACTTAGGATTTTTCCTAAAAGGTATTTTGTTATTGCTTTTTTAACAACAGAATTTTACAATGTTATTTTAGCGATTTTGTGTAAATACAAACATGCTCATGTCATAAACAAATGAAACCTTTTTAAAGAAAAATAAATCATTGCCCATACAAAAGTTGTTTATTGTTACATACATTTAGGCACATTTTTGGTTGTTTCTTTATGTTAACAATTATAAAAGTACAAGTTACATAGAGAGGATAATACAAAACAAGCCTCGTGTACATTTACAGCGACATCAATGAGCTGTTTCTGATGTCCAGTGACCTATATAACTAGGCCTTATGAAAACGTCTGGAAATATAAAAGCCAATCAAGAAACACCAAAGGCAGTCCAACTGTTTGACATCAGTCATTATAACGAAGAAGATAAGCTCATCACCAAAAAGTAAAATCTGCTTTACCTCAGCTATGAACAGAAATATCAAATATCTATCGCTGCACAAGTCTGACGAAGGCTTGGACCAGCTGAATGAAAGGCTCCTGTCCCTCGTGACTGCTTTTAGGAGTGCCCGCTTTGGCTTGGCTCAAAGGAAGGATGCCACTGGCTGGAGAGGAGGGAGAACCTCTGCGGAAGTGCCGGGACAAACTGGACAGAAGAGTGCTCTGGAAAAGGAAAACAAATCATTGGCTATAAAGGTTACCCTAAAGTTAAAAGCTTCATCCACACATTACCAGTTCAGAGCTGAGTTCCTGTTTGAGCCGCTGCTTGTCTCTGGGAGGGATCAAGTTGTCTTTGAGATATCGTACTGCCTGAGAGATCAGCACGTAAAAGCAGTTCTCCATTGTAAATATAAGCAGTGACCTTGGAGAAATGCACAGAAGTCAATATAACATTCTCTTTGTTTTGTAAATTAACTGAAAAGAAAAGCTGTGTACTTCAAAGCCTGGATCTCCTCGGATGAAGCTAGTGACACAATACTCAGTGAGGCTGGTTCTTTCTTCTTCTCAATCTAAAGTAAAAGTAAAAATTAAAGCCAAGTATTCACTCAGAATGCATCAATATCCAGTGTTGAAGACCGACCTCACTCAGAATGCTCAAAGCAACATTTACTGTGGCCAGTAAAGTCCCAAAAGAAGGAGGACTATCTGGGTCAAAAGCAGGAGTAGTAAAACTCAGCACAAACAGGATCCTATACTCTGCCAAGTCCATACACTAAGAAAGATCCAAACAAAACTATTATTGTCATTGTTTATTCAATGTGTAAAGGTTCTTGTGGTTCATTTGTCGTGATTTAGACTGATACCTGATCTAGAAGGATCTGGCAGCAGTCTGGAGTGAAGTGCTGTAGTGTTGCTAATGTTTTACTGAGGATTTTGAGGAGACTGCACTGAACAGCTAGCAGGGCCTTCTGCTCCACCTCTTCTCTCTCTCCTCCACTGGGCACATCTTTGGAGGGCGTCTGTGGCAGCCGGCTGGTCTTGGGGAGGGGAGCCGGGGGCAGTGCCTCACCGTTTTTGGCCTGACAAATGTATTTAAGAATGTGAAAAAAAAAAGCTAGCAGAGATGGTTTTATAAAAGCGGCTCTGACCTGTAGGTAGTGATGAAGCATTTTCTTGCTGTGGAGCAGATATGTGCACGTCTGACACAGGTAACAGAGGTTTGTCTAAGGGTATAAACAACAGTGAGTGATACAGGAGTCGACAGAAGTACTGTGATCTGTGTTTTATAGTCTTACCTGTATGTCTCCCAGAAGTTTAGGCAGGTGGAACTGCCATTCCTTACAGAAGTTAGAAAGTTGCAGTAAGAAGCCAACAGTGTGGTCTGCCTCATCCAAACAAGAAAGACTCTGCACTGTTCGAACTGCATTCAGACACTGGAGGTGTGAACACAAAACATTAACACACACACAAAAAAATCACTTTATGACACAGTTTAGCTTTTGACTTCTACCTGCAATATACGCTCTTGGTGCACTCCGACAAAGTCCAAAGCTTCATTAATGAAGGTGTAACGAAGAGTTTTGAGCAGACTTTCCATCAGGGACATGCACAGACGATAGACACTGGGCCAGCAGGCAGAGTCCTGGGACTTGCGTGAGAAGTTCTGCACAGATATGAAGGTTTGATTATTCTTTGACAAAGAGCGTATTTGTTTAATACAGCGGTTACTACCTGGGATGCAGTGGACACTTCATAAACACTTAAGAGAGGCAGACAGATGGTTTGAGTTATGCCAGCTCCAGCAACTGCTGTAGCACCCTGAGGAAAAAAAAAACAAACAAAGGTAAGAATCAGACAGTGGCATGATAGTTGTTCAACTAAATGAAGGACTATCTTGTTTACCTGTGGAGTGCGAGCTAATGTTAGCAGCAAGTGAAGAGCGGCCTCAGTGAAGTAGAGGTTTTGTTTGGATCTCAGGCTGAGCTCCAGAGCACTCAGAACAGACGGCAGCACTGGGACTTTCCTCATCACTGAAACCCACTGTTCTCCATCTTCATCACTGCGGCACAGTTCCTTGGCTAAATGCAGCGCGAGTACGCAAACCTGAGAAGAACAGAAATGCAGGACGTGAAGCTAAGTTCATGCAACAAAAGAACATTTGCTTTGTAGATGCTCACTCCATCTCTGCGATCCTTTTGTTGCCCGCGAGGACAGTCAGTTTCCATACTGTCCTCATCATCCAAAGTCTCAACCGTTTGACGAAGCAGACGAGTATTGTCAATAAGAGCCAAGGATTCATCTTTTACCGTTTCACAGACAGACAGTAAAAGTTGAGGCAGCTGAGAAATCTCTCCTCCTACAGCAAAAACAACAGAGTCAGCTATCATTAGTAATCTTAGGACAAAACCACATAGTTACAAAACAATTTTGTACCACTGAGATCTTGAATCTGCAGCACAGATATCAGAGCGAGAAGATTTTGGCTTTGGTCCTCTCCATCATCTGCGGGTCGGCTTGCAGGACACTTTCCAGGATCAGTGAGAGTGGGCCGAGTATGTCAGGTGCAGCAGCGACCACACTGGAGAGACAACACCTGCTTCACTCTTGATGCACTTACTTTATTATTGACACTAGTTACCAATGTTCCAGAAAATACAAACCTTTTCCACTGTTTGAGGAGGATGAGGAGCAAAGTGGCCATCATAGAACCGAGACGTAAACAAGACACCGATGTGGTTGTTGTCAGCTAAAGGAAACCGCAGATGTCAAAGTAAATCTACCATGATGTAAATACTACAGAAACGTTTTATAAAAGTAACTTACTGCAGCTTTAGTTCCTTCCAGAACATCCATAAACAGCTTAAGCTTGGTTGAATCCTCAGTTAAATGCATCACTTCGGACTAAAATTGAAAGCGGCAAGTTTAGAGCATCTGTCACAATGAATAGACAAGACCAAAAACACTTAAACGTACGTGAGTGGTGGCAAGAACAAGCAGCATTCTCCAGGCTGCAATCAACATCTGTGTCTCAGCGAAATAGCCCACACCATCCTCCTCCATCTGAGCTACATGGCAGACCAGAGATTTGACGTAGTGGGACCAGTACTCATAGCGTCGACTGTTGGAGAATTTCTGCAGACTGTCCTTAAGAGTCTTCTCCAGTGAGCCGCTAAAACAAATATAAAAAGTAAGCTTCAAACAAGATTCTTTTGGCAAAACATGTACCGTCAGTCTGTAAATACCTCACAACATAGTAGATTTCAAGTCCAAGTATTTTCATCACAAAAGCACAGGTTTCGAGCACACAAGGCTACAAACAAAAGTAATATGTTAAGAAATAAACGTCATTTTTGAGAAAATTAACAAAATACCTCTGCAGTGTCTGGAGGAGGAGGAAGGCTGCCAAACAAAGGTGTGGACAGATTTTCCCAAAATCTTTCCCTAAAACAAGGATAATTCATTATAATCTGAAATGTCAATAATTTAAAGATGCATTATTGTGTAAAAACATACTTGGTTCTTAGAACAGAAATGGCACTATCCCTGCGATCTTGCCAGAGAGCAAGAAGAAAGGCTAAAGCCGCTCTATGGAGCAGCGGCGGGCACCAGTATTTACCCTGCTGTTTTGAGTCAATCAGGTCCAGAACCACATGAAGACAGCTCCATTCTCCCAGGAGAAACTCCTGCCACAATAAATCAATGTTTTACCAAATACTGTTGTTACCAAACATAAGACACAATGCAGACTCACCTTTGAGCTGTCGTTTTCTTTCACTTCAAATTAAGAAATAGTTCAATCAGGCCTGGCTGTGTTTCTACTGCAACTGTGAGAAACTCCAGTATCATGACTTTGATCCTCATGTCTTCTGTCTTACTCTGTAGACGTGTGAGAAAAGCATCACGAATAGCTGAAGCGTCACCACCGAGGCAGGCGTACACCGACATGGGAGCAACCTGTGGACACAATTTTACTTCAGACCAGAGTGTCTCCATGTGCAGCTTTTGGACTCTGACAGTTACTCTGTGGGGCTCTTACAGTGGCGAGGCGTTTGAGGAGCTGGATTGCCAGACGAGGGAGAGCTGGGTCATGTTTGTGGTAAATATATTTTGCAAGGACAACAACAAGGTTGTTGCCATGACCACCATGTTGTGTCAGTGCCTGCTCGAGGGGCGAGGCGACGTCAGAGGGAGGTTTAAGGCGAATGACATTGTTTGTGACGGAAAAGGCAAGTTTGACAGTTTGAATGAGGATTTGACCTGGTCCTTCAGATCCACCGCTAGACGAGAGAGAAGAGTTAGACACACCGAATTGTAAATGGAAATCACACATTCGTTATACATAAAAAGTATGTACCTGCTTGGTTGTGCAGCCAGAACCACGTCAATGGTATCCACCCCAACCCCCATAATGTTCACAACGGCTTGACCAGCCTCAGTGTTCGCCAAACTGTAGATGCACAATGACTGCAACGTTGGAGTGCTGAATAAGAGAGAGAATGTGAATCTATGGTTGGATGATATAATGCAGTGTTTCGCTACTGCAGTACTGGTAAAGTAGTAATAATAGTAATGTATTTGTCTTTGTTGAGTAAAACAGAATTAACTTTTTTTTTTTTTTGTAGCACTGGCTTAGTCTCATTCTGAAGCGGACATTTTGACCTGACCAGGTTTAGATCTGATGTACTCAAAAAGCCAAATGAAAACTTCTAGAACCACTGAAGTAATGTGAATCCTAAACACAACAAATACATACTCCAAATACTCCAAAATGAAATGTATACTTTACCTTCCCTGGCTCTCTCCTTCAGGGCTCAGGTTGAGAATGGCATGGATAAGTTCCAATATTAAACAGCCTAAAAACAGTTTATTTTAATATACTTTGATTGTATCTTTAAATATAAAATGAATAATGTACTCACCAATTCTCTCACGCACTCCGTAGCTGTTATAACGCCACTTATGATAAGTTGGGAGCATTTCCTTTAACACCAGCAGCACACAAGGCACTAGACCATTGTTCTGTGTGCTTCCAAGCTGACCCTGGAGGAAAGTGTGAGTGACTAAAACTGCCAAGAGTGCACCTAACAGTGCATTTTATAAAACTGTTGCAACAAACCTTAACCAACGTGGTAATAAGTCGGAGAAAAGCAATAGTCACAGGATATTCTCCTCTTTGCTGCTCAATCTGAACCAGCAGATTGCCATAATTACCTGCTTTCATGCCCTCAGCACTGCAAAGTTTATTAGTTGTTTATTTTGACCCGTTTAAAGAAGCAGAATGATAAAGTATATGTTGAGATTTTTACCTTATGCATTGAGCCATGGAAGTCAAAGCATTAGATGAAAATGGTAAAAATCCTGTGTGCTGTAGACTTGACCACACCTAAACAATATTACAATGAATATACAGTAAAAGAGAGACAAAACACTTAAGTCAGATTTGAAATACCTTTCCAGGCAACCTTGCAGCCAAAACAGACAGGCAGTTTACACACGATGCAATAACATCCACTGGAGGATTAACGACCGATGTCAATCTATGAAGAGCAGAATAGAAATAATTATCAAACTATTATTAAGTAGTGATATTTGTTTTCATGTAGCGTGTTTACCTCTGTAAAAGCATGTAGATGCGTGACGTGAGAGGTAGAAGACAGTCTGACACAGACCAGTCTGTGCCAATGACCTTATGGACCAGATCCAAAATCGGCTTCACACGAGTACAATGCGAAAGAACATCTAGTAAAAAAGAAGTTACTTTTACAGATGTACAGCCATCCTCTTTCTTATACACAGAAAGTCATACCTGCAGTGGAAACAACGTGCAGCAGCATCTCCACCTCACACGTGAACAGAGTCCAGGCACTGTAGGAATAATCCCAGCGCACCACATAGTCCTGCTCAGGCCCCATCAGCACCTGGCCCACAACACCCTGAGGCAGCCACAGGTTTGTCTGTCCAGAGCCTGACAGCACAGCAGATCAAATATACTTTAACACCACAACTTTAAATAATCTGAAGTCAACATGAGCAATACAAACCAAGAGGATAGAGGAGTTTTGGAGTCTTCCTTCTCCACAGTGTTTCATCGTCTGTAGAGACTATGTCATTGGGTTTATGTTTGTGGATTTCTGTATAGAATGGCATTTTATCTAAGAAGTTGTAAACCTACAAAAAACAGCAAAAGTAAAATTACTACACAGTAAAGTATTTGTACATTAAGTACATTATTTGTCCCAAGAATTACTGCAACAAAAAAAAAAGAATGAAGAAGAAACCTTTTTGACTGTGGTCTTGTTTGAAAGAAGAGCAGTCAGTAGTTGTAACAAAGGTGAGATTTTGCGAGGAAACATTCCAACTGCACTGTCCAAGATCATCCCCAACCCCATGTTGGGCTTCTGAAACAAAGTGTTCATGCTGTTTTTACATGTGACAATAAACCAACTGGGTTCACACCCAGTTGTGTGAATGTGCTTAGTTGTTGTTGCAAAAAGCAGTCACATGACAAATTCAACAGTGGGTACATGAATGTGTATGCTTGTAGAGGATAGTAATTTCAAATGAAAGACAAGTGTTCTCTCTCACCATTTCCCAAAAAATCTCGGCCAAACTGGGGGCAGAAAGGACTTCACAGGCAGCATCAATAAGGTGAGAACCTGTTGTGCCTTCGCTCTGTCTGTAAAATAATTAGGTTTCAAATAATATAATAAAATGTATTGTTTAAGATAAATTCATGCCTGGTTTATGCTATACCTGTAAACTATCTTCTTCAAAAGAAGTGACGACAAATGACAAGAGGCCGTAGATGCACATTTTTGCTGTGCTTGAGGTACACTGAAACAACAATTTGTAAAGTAGACTTTCTTAATTGATTAATGTAACATCAATTAATGGAGAAGGGCTTTTTATGATTTTAAAAATTTTTCTTACATTGTTTCCTAATGCTCCAAGACTTTTAAGCATAGTCGACAGGTATTCAAAAACTCCCAGCTGCAGTGCAGTGTTTCCAATTTTCTGATGACAGGACTGGTTTCCTCAGGCCTCAGAGTGTGTCTTAACAGGACCCACGCAAGCAAGACTGGGCCATGATGGGGAATGTCTCCAAAAGTAACCAACAGCTGGTCCATCACCTACAATAAAAACACCATGATTTTAGGGTCTCTTATTGCCTACACTGATTCAATATTGTCAATGTCAATGTCAATGTCAACTTTATTTGTATAGCACATTTACAACAACAGGGGATGCCCAAAGTGCTTCACATGCACAATAATAAAAACATACACAAAAACAAGATAATGAATCAATTAAAAAGTACACTAGTAAAAATAGAACAAAATATATACAGTAAGGTGCCTCAGCTCAGCTTGTGTTAAAAGCCAGTGCATAAAGGTGCGTTTTTAACAAAGATTTAAAGTGCTCTAGTGACTCAGCAGCTCTAACATACAAGGGCAGGTTATTCCAGAGCCTGGGCCCTGCCACCGAAAAAGCCCGGTCTCCTCTGCTCTTAAGGTGAGACTTGAGAATATTAGATACTGACCTTAACGATGTCAGTGGCACTTGAAAATTGATGCTGTGCGGTACGATCTTCCAGAGCACACTTGTGAAGGAAGTCTATGTCCATTCCTTCAACCAGGATAAGAGAGCTCAGGTAGCTACAAGATAAACCAATAAAATATCATTATCACTTTTAAAACTACATTTTAGAAGTGTCAGAAATCTCCTTACCCAATACGTTCTACCAGCACATCCATACTTTTGTCCACCAAATGCCGGTTGGTTTGGCGCAACCCAAAGCCTTGTTCCTTAAACATCCTTGTGAAGCTCAGGAGATCTGCTGGGGTCATCTCAAAGTAGGCATAATTGAGAAAAAGTATTTCAAGGAGCAATGACTGCTCTCTCAAACATTGGAAGAACCATCGTGAAACTTGTCGTTCAGTCTAGAATACCAACACAAAAATACAATTCAATTACAAAATCATTATCACTTGTTGTGTTTAAGTATTGGAAAGAATAAACTCACCATAAGGGGTCCGTGGGTTTCCCATGTTGGAGTTTCTGCATTAAAGAGATCTTTGAATTGTGCTTGATAGTTGCTCACTAGGTCTTTTTCAAGTTTAGTCACACAGTTGCTGTACTCCATCTGTGCAGATATCAGTATCAATATCATTGACATCGACAACATCAACATCACTAATCACTGCTTCTTACCCTATAGGGATGTCGCTCATCCTGAAAGTATGTCAACAAAAGGAGAATGCATCGAAGCAGGTACACGCGCTCCTCATAGTAATAGTCAGCTATCTGTAAAAACACAAGCACAGTCAGAACAGTCAAATGAGGAGCTACTATAAATAAGGCAGATGACAGCAACCTTTAGCAGTAGAGCCTGACTTTGTCTCTCGTCTTTCAGTACAACCTGTGTAGAAGACACACATTTCTAATAAAATACATGAACACAAGGTTGTTTAATTACACATTTTTAGGAAAAAAAATAATTTCAACCCACCTTGAGTGAATCTCGTGTTCCTCTGTAATCCTCCTGCAAGTAGCACTGTAAGAGTTGGACACTTTGTTGCTCGTCAAGACCCTGTTAAAATATATATAATCGTTGTTTACAATTTTAATTCCGCCTTCAGAGAAGAGAAAAGATTAGCTCCTCACCAGCAACTTGCTGATCCTAAGGCCAAAATCTTTTAACGCTTGAGCAACATCTTTATTTTCTTTTAGCTTTTGAGCTGACACAGAACTAGTTTGGAACAAAAACATGTATTGTTATTGTGTGATGATGATAGGTTTGTAGGCTTACAGACCATGTGACCATACCTGGGCGGTTTGTAAAAGCTGAGACCTTGATGTAATCTGTTCCAGTGTTTATCCAGCTCCTCTTCTATTTGAGCCTTTAGGATAGAAATTATATATTGAAATAAAAAAACTAAATATGTTAACAACTAGTTAATGAAACAATATCAGAATAATGTACATGAATACATACCGGCTCACGTAAAGCAGATCTTCCCAACAAAATAGTCCATAACTCTCTACAGCTCCTGCATAAACAGCAAAATCAACCCCGTGTACTTTATGGGCAACATGACAACACTTGATTGTCATTACAGACTAAAACACTTATCTTTCTAAAACTACATTATAAATGTAGTTAGTCTACAAAATACATTTCAACTACACAATAAGGATAACAACAGAATAAGCTAGCAATCAGGTAATTAATTTGGTACAGTCAAATTCAATTATTCATCACTGATCACTGATCAATTCAAGCAGTTTGTACAGGCAAACCCAGCACTAGTATTTGTTTCTATACTGCTATAATTGATGTTTCAAGGCAGTCGATTGAGTCCACACCGGTTCACATGTCAGTTGTTGTCATGTGGCGAACGCACTGCAAACCGTTTGAATGTGTTAGCTAAGCTTTATTAGCATCGCAAAGCCGAGACTTAAAAAACAAACAAATGTGGCACTTTACACAACACAGACTGAACTATAAAAGCAACAGTACAAAACGGAAGGATTATGAAGACTTCACTGAGAGAAAGGTTTATTAATAAAACTTTATGTTTGGTTTGTTACCTGACGATTGTTCCTGAATCCGCCATTTTCTCCCCTGACTCCTGATTGGCTGTTCAGCAGTGTCGTCACAGTTTCTTCTTCTTCAATTTTTCCGTTTTTGTTTTTGTGCTGCCCTCGTGTGGACACATCTTATCAACTGTGTATCTTCATATTTGACATACACTTTTGTCTGCAATCAGGTGAACATGTATGGTGGCTTTGATAGAAATACATATTTTAAGAGTTATCAAATGTTTAGTAATACAGTGCGAAATTAGCGATTAAAAAAAACTTGAAAAACGTTTCAGATGACCACGTGATCACGCTGTCAAACATGGCCTCCTTATGTGAGAGAGAATGCTACCGCCGACAACAAAAAAACACTGATCTCCATTCAGAAAAGACATCAACTCATTAGACGTCTGAATTAGTGAGCGGTACGTATGGTGTCTGTTTTTTTCTCAGTTACATGTTATATTCGTCGTTAACTCATTCTGCAGCAGCATGCTGCATAGCTTGACGTTTTCCAATTGTACATAATAGTGCACCACTATGTGTGTGTGTGTGTGTGTGTGTTTGTATTTATTATCCCACATCATACCTACTTACTGAGGAGTTTACCCTTTTGTGACTGTGAATTTGCTGAACTATAATGTGAAGATTTATACATATTGTAAATTGTGTTTGAACCTGTTTTTAAGAATGCAGTTTGTTCTACATTCTCCTAAGATCATCTGCACTAATAGTTCTGTTCATCACAGCTAATCAAATTGATTGGATTTATTTGTGTACTAAAAATACATTACATTTTTTTCTAGGCCCTTTAACCTCAAACTAAAGTGCCTAACAGATGATGAATGGTTCCATTCAGAGGAAATAACAGACCTCCACTGCTGCCCACCATCTGCTCAGATTCATCCCCTGCACCTTTGCCCTTTGGTCCTGCAGCCATGGAGATCAACCCGGCCATAGTGGAGTCTACTGTGGTGCTAGCTGTGGTGTTGTGTGTCCACCTGGTGGTCTGGAACCAGCACTCCTGGTGCAGTATAGCCCTCTTCATTCAAGCTTTCTATGTACAACACAATGGGACCGTCTGCTCAAATCAGGAGGCGCTGTATTTCAGTTTCGCCCTTGTGCAAACAGTGGCATTGTCCCAGCCTCGATGGTCATGCCTCTACTAGGACTAGCCTTACGAGAAAAATGCTTTGCTTCAGGAAATGTTTATTTTGAGCGCTTCTCCATGGTCATCACAATAACAGGCATGATGCTAGCTCTGTTTCTTTCTCTGATTGCTCTTGGTATCACCAGACCTCTGCCCACAAACACCTGCATTATAGCAGGTATGGCTGCTAGTGCCATTGTCTATACAACAAAACAGACTCTCACCGTCTCAGAGGTCATTGAAGTTTTAGAGGTGCTGTTAATATTTGTGTACCTCAGCCTGATTGTGCTTTATCTACTACCACGCTGCTTTACACCAGGAGAAGCTCTTCTCATTGTTGGAGGAATCAGTTTCATTGTTAACCAGCTCATTAAGCGCTCTCTGAATTTGGCTGAGGTTAAAGGTGACCCAGTTAACTATTTACTACCAGTGGTAGTCCTGGGTTCTTTGTTATTGGGAATGTTTTTTGCTTTGCTCTTCTGCTTCATGGAGTCAGAGACATGGGTGTCATCACTATTTTTCCACATCATGACTGCTGTCTTAGGGCTTGGAATCCTCCTGCCGTGGCTGGCATTGTTTATCGGACGTCATCCCATTATGTGGCTAATAGACTTTCTCACTTTAAATGACAAGAGACTGTGTCTTCTGGGGTATTGGGTTTTTCTTGCAGTCGGTGCCACATGTGTTGTCTACAACAAAATTATCAGCGACAGTCTGGCTCCAAAAAACATCAAGCATCTACAATAGTCAGAAAGTACTTTCATCTGATTGTAGTGGCCACATACGTTCCTGGGCTGATCTATGACCGACAGTTGCTCCATGTGGCATCTGTGGGTTGTCTTGCAGTGTTTTTGTTCTTGGAATATGTGCGTTATTTCCGGATACAACCACTAGGACAGCTTCTTCGGCAGTTGCTGACATTATTCCTGGATGAGAGGGACTCAGGGCCTCTCATTCTCACTCACATCTATCTGCTCATGGGAATGTCATTGCCTGTGTGGCTGTTCCCAGGGCCCTGTGCTCCTAAAGGTGTGCTCCCTGGTGCAGGGGGCTTGGTGCCTTATGCTGGTGTGTTGGCTGTTGGAGTCGGAGACACCGTGGCCTCTGTTTTTGGCAGCACAATGGGTGAGATTCGATGGCCAGGTACAAAGAAAACTATGGAGGGGACTGCAACATCAGTGTTTGCACAGATCATTGCTGTGGCATTGTTTCTCATCTTTGATGGCAATATCAATCTGAACTCAACCTACTCATGGATTGTAGGCTCCATCACTCTGGTTGCCATGTTGGAAGCTTACACCTCGCAAATAGACAACCTCCTGTTGCCATTGTACCTCTTCATTCTGCTGTTGCTTTAAACAGCAAATAATTTACACAAAAAGAATTACACAAATCTGGCAAAGTGATGCATTCTGATCAAAATATTTGTTGGTTTCAATCGCCTGATGCTGCATGGGGACAAAGGATTCAAATTATGAAGCACAATGATTTGAGTTTGTGATCCTCAAGATGTCTTTTTTTTTTTTACATTGTTTGAAAATTGGAAACATTAATGACACAATCTTCTTAACCCTTTACATAAGGGGCGCTGTCCTGAAACAGACTTAATTATGAAATATTTATTGTTTATTCTGTGAAGGTGTGGAAGAATAATAAATGAAACATGTTTGCCTTAATACTTTTATTATTGAAAACAATACTACATATTCAGGAGCCCGTGGATTTCACTTAAGAAGGGCTTTTTACATCTTAATTAAGGTCTGCATGATGATACAACTGTATTATATTAGAAATCTATTTTCTGTGTGTGACTTCTTAAGATCATTTAATGAGCAAGGCCAATTAACATTTAAAATTAAACATGCTCTTACACCTTACTTTTTGTGAATAGTCCTGGTAGGCATAGGAAAAGTTCATTATCAACGTTTTTGTTAATTCTGGGTATTTTTTCATAAACTATTATTGTGACATTGTACTTGCATGAGCCAAATGCTTTACATTTCCATCTTTTATCCTTACTGTGAAAACAAATAATAATATATCAATCAATTTATTTATTAATATTCAACTAGTTTGATGTTTTCAGTGTACTTTTCCAGTGCAGCATGTTATCTAAAGTATCTGTCATTTTACTATAGTCGCTCAATAAACTTAATCCATCTTCTGTGAAAGGAAACCATTTTAATGGGTTTGAAGAAAGTGACTATGACACAAAAGAGATACTGAATAAAAAGGTTTTGTAAAACATGATATTTATTTATGTTGTTTAAAATTTACTTTGTGTAAAGGAGGGGGAAGGGGAGCTCCTCTGTGGGTTGCAACCTGGATAAAATAAATAAAGATTTAAGAAACTTATTTTTTCCTGTAAATGAAAATCCAAACATACCAGTTTTCAGGGCTCCACTTAGTGTCTTGAGCCTCCATCATATGAAAAGTGTAGACGTGACGAGAATGTTCTGATCTGTTTTCTTCGCTACGATGCACTACTTCACCGTGGATGAGGACTGCATCACCTGCACAGTTCATAATACAAAGTTTGTTTCTTTTAATACGCTGTAATGTGTAACAAAGGTAAAGCCATTTACCTTTTTTAACTGGTGCAGGGACAAATTTATCGTCTTCATAAGTCTGTTCTCGACCAATAAAGTTGGTCAGTGGAAATGTGCCCTTTGGGGTACGCACCATACGCCGGGTTATGCCATCTACATGTATTTATACTTTTACTATTATGTTCAAAGACATTACAAAGTTATACACAAAAGCACTCACTGTTTTGTGATCCTGGGATGAACCAAAGGCATCCATTATCGACAGTAGCATCTTCCAAAGCTATCCACACACCCATGACTCTGCCCAGCGGCTCAGTGTACAGAAACGTGGCGTCTTGGTGAGGTGTTACTGAAGCAAAGCACAAGGTGACACGCAAATCTAACTTAAAATTGTTTCAAAGAATGAAAATGTACAAAAATTTAGTACCTTCTCCTCCAATGCCTGGTTGCTGCATAATAAAAGAAAAGAAATAAAAAACAAACAACATAAAATCTATTGCAATAATTGTATTCAAGTAATACAATATTATAAACCAACCTTAAAAATGTACATGCTTTGTAAAATCACAGGCCTCATTAGACCTAATTTCTTTGCTATTCCCTGGGAAAAGAACATCCAAGACAATTTATCACAGTTTTATTTGAGTATAATTTCAATAGATCGACTAGTGGACACTTTGCTATTTTGAAATCATACATTAGGTTTTAATGAGTAAATTATGAATGTAAATAAACCAACCAACCCACCCATACATGTCCAACCTTTTTAATCCTCACACAATTCAGCCTTAAGTTCATATGACAGGTTCTTGCATTTTTCTTAATATGAATTTGTTTGGTAAAGATCTTTTGTAGTTTTACAACAGTAAAATTGTAATTAAAGAATTTGACAAATAACAGTTGAAAATTACAGAATCTCTCCATACGTCATCAAAAAGCGACAAAGCAATCCGAGATATTTTACAGAAAAATAACACATTTTTTGAGTTTCAACAATTATTTAACAAAATAAAGCTGTTATCAAGGATTCTTATTTGTCAAATCATAACGTCTGTGTCATTTATGAAGATTTTATGTGTTCCTGGTTGCTATGAAGCAGTTGTCTAATCTCTACATGTCATATTTACTGGGCAAAAGATAATTATAAACTTCATCAAAATAGACAAATTGTGTGAAAAAAAAACTTTTGTAACATTTTAAACATAATCATGTTCACTATGTGGTTGAACCTGTCATACACACTTTTACGTCCTCACACTTAAGGAGGTGATTTGACTTTCAGTAAACTCTGAAAAAGTGCAATACAAACAGTGACACTAAATATTTGTCAATTGTTCCAGATCAAAGTCATTCCTGCTTTTTAAAAGAAACTTGACTTTTATAGCAACTAATACATGCAAATAGTTTAAACTTTAAACGTTTTTGCATTGACTTGTTGTGTCCAATGCTTTGTCCCACCTTGGTTTCTTTGCATATGTGAAATGTATTATATAATAATATTGATTTTTTTTATATTTTTTTTTTTCAACACATTCATGTATTTTCAGCTGCTGTTGGTTATTTTAAAGGTCAACTTACCTGGACTTTGGGTGAATGTGTAACTTTTTTAAACAAAGGCTCATAGGCATGGAGAGCTTAATAACAATTAAAAAATATAAATAAATTATTGTTTTACAAAAGTACAAAGAAGGCATGTGTTTTTGTCACTTACCATGTCCTACTTTATTGAGTGACTTCTGTCTGGGGACAATAAACTCTCCTACAAACGAACACAAGGACATAACTCAAATAGTAATATTTAACAACATTACTGTTTCACTGTACTCACCCTTGTCATCAAAAACTCCCTTTTCAAAGAAAAATCGAATCTTATCTCCACTTGTGATAAAATAATCTGCATTTCCCTGTGGATTGTAAAAATAACAGGTCATCTTTACAGAAAAGGGGGGTTTAAAGTTGACACAAGTCAAGCAAACAGTGTTGACATAAAGAGTTTTATTTAACCCAAAAGTCACTTCAAGCCAAGGTAGAGTGACCAGACGTTCCTATTTACCTGGGACAGTCCCTATTTTAAGCCCTGTGTCCCATGTCCCAGCAAATGTGACCACAACCATTGCTTTGTCCCAATTTTACACAAGACATGTCCCAGTTGTCCTGATTTTTGACCATTTTGACACTTCTCAACAGTGAAGGGAAGAATATATAGCTGTTTATTAGTCATACTAGACAAACCGTGCTTGAAAATAACTAAAATACAATTTAAAAAAAGTTTTAGAGAATATACAAGAGTGTGAAGGAGCCTCAAATTGACTAAATGCATAAGAATAAATATTATTTACTAGTTATTTTCTCAGAAAAACTCGAGTGTGTCCCAGTTTTTCATTTTGAAAATCTGGTCACCCTAAGCCAAGGTAAACACGGGTCAAAGGGCAGGTCCCCATGAAAAGGGTCAAACTTACCTGCATCTTTACAATGAAGCATGCAATAAAACACAACATGCAATGACACAGATTATAATGTTTAATATAATAGGTGTAGGTCTGCTGTCACACTGATACCTGTGTTTTAAGTTGTTCATCGTGATAGGTGGAGAACGTGGTGCGACAGTGCTCCGGGACGTCCATCTCCTCCACAATTTGACTCATCCTGTGTTTGAGCTCATCGCACTCAGCCGGGGACAGCAGCCCGTCCAGGACCACGTAGCCATCCTCCAAAAACTGAACACAAGCAGCTTTATCACTGTGTAGTCTGCTGCTGCTGGTTATGCAATCACAGAGAAAAGAAAGAAATCCTGTTTGTTGGCCTTACCGTCTGCGTATAACGATCACTCATGAAATCCATCTTTTCTGCAGAGGCCAAAGTTAAGAGATATCCCAGGACAACTTCTACTTGTGGGTTGGACTGACTGAACCGAGCGCGAGTCGTTTCCGATCATGTGATGTAACCAAGTAGTGAACTAATCGGATTTTGGACTTTTTCCCCCCAGATGCCGTGGCGCGTTTTAACCACTAGATGTCATCCCGAGGAAAACTATGAAGGAAAACTTGGGACACATTAAAATAAAAAAGGAGACCTATTTTGTAAAAGGCAAATTTGTAAAGCTCCAAATTTGAAGGGGTCTATTATGTAAAATGTATTATTCCAATATTTTAACCTTGTTATAATGGCTTCCTCATCATTAGTTTACTCAAAATTATATTTGAATCGATTTGCACATGCTTGAGTAATCTTGCATTGTTTTTCAGCGTGAGAAACCCTGTTCTCACCTACCACCTATCCCCTCCCACTTGTCTGTATTTAATTCTGATACTCAAAGTGAAGCATGTATGGGTCAAAACTGTCCCATAGCCACTTTCCAACAATAAAAAGTTATTTAAAATCTGTTGCTTCTTACAGTTAATTTACAACGAAGAGGCGGGGCTTATCAGTTCTGCAGTTTTGAACAGGAAGTCAATAGAGCTATTTCTATTTTCAAGCCATTTTCGATCAATTTTGTGTTTTACAACGAACAAAAGATAAACTACTGATATACATATGATCTAGTTTCTTACTAAATGGTTGGAAATAAACACCATAAGTCTCCTTTAATGTCACAAAATGGTTTTCAACATTAATAACATTGTGCTTTGCCATAAAATGTTTAAAAAGTCATTCTCAATCTGGTGATTTCTTTGTTATTTGAGCAGTTAACTTTTTGTACTAAAAAATGTATCAATGTGTATCAATTATTGGCCAGAACCTATTCAGCTTATTCACTTTCTGATTAGTTTAGAATTCAGTCATAACTTTTTGAGATTGCTCCACAAGCAAGCATGTTAGCTACAATAACAAAGTTAAACAGGAAGTGCGCTGCCAACAAAGTGAGTGATACAGAATAAGGTGTAAAAAAGAAATTCAATTCACCTTATTCTGCTCCACCCACTTTTGTTGGCAGCACACTTCCTGTTTAGTTCTGTTAAGCTAGTTAAGATGCTACTTGTCAGTCTTGTAGAGCGATTAAAAAATAAATAAAATAAACCCAGCGACTAAATTCTACAGGCTAAACGCAGCTAAACAGGAAGTGAAATGCCAAGAAAAGTGGGCGGGGTGGAATAAGGTGAATGCACTTGACAAAAAAATAAAACATACTGTATGTTTGGCATAGTTAGAAAAAGAAATTCAAACTTACATTTTTTGTTAGTTTAACTTAAAAAAAAAGAATTAAAATTAAATAATAATCTTTTATCTTAAGGTGTTCATGTCTTTGGTTCAGTTCTCATTTAAACAAAAAACTAATCTTACTTGGAATAATCTTAAGTATTGCACATATTTATGGATTCATTCAATTACACAAACTACATAAACAACAAAACATTATTAGTCATTTTATTGATTGATTGCCATTGTTAAGTGTACAAATTAGACTCAATTAGAAAAGTGTCTGGAGTCATAACAATGAAGGCATTTTATAACCGACCCTACACATTCAACTTAAACTGGCCACTTTACAAAAAGGTTAAAGGGACATCCTGGTGTAAAAAGAAAAAAATCAATACAAGCTGTTTTGCTAAATGTGAATATTTATCCGATTTTTGTAGAAATGTTTTTCTGGATTGCCAGAAAGGTGCACAAATGTCCCTTCAATAAAATAAGCTAAACAAGGCAAGTACAATTTCTTAATACAAACACAAATGAAACATGTAACCAGCTTTTTCAGTCATCAGCTGCTGAATTAGCTGACACAACTTTTTTTTATACTCAGAAGGCAAAAGGAGGCCAAAGGTTTCATGAATCTGCTTTAGTAATGAATCAAAGAGGAAATGAGCAAAGCAAAAGTCTTCATTGTGCAGAAAACACTAACCTTAAATAGAAAAGTAATTTCTCTTTGATATAAGCCTTTCTTTGAGTTTGGTAAGCTTCTTGAACAATCTTCTTGAAAACAAACATTAATGCACCACAGAAAAAAAAACAACGTAAACAAGAAATATAAAGTTAACAAACATTGTAGAAATAAAAATAAAATAAAAACAGCTGGTAGAAACAAATGTACCAGTTAAATTGGTAATACATTATACCAGCAAGGCAATACAAAGTTTTGATTTTTGACAACGTTCGCATCTATAAGTAAGGCTTTAACAAGTCATGCTTGTCATGGTTAGAGTAAACTTAACTCACAGTTACACCATTCAAACCCTGTTCTTAGGAAGATACAAGCACAACATGCTGAATGTACCAAATCATTAAAGCATTTTAGCTTAATAGTGAAGAAAACAGTTTTGAATATCTTTTTGTGCAAGCCTGCTTCATTCATGTTAAGACAATAAAAAAATTGCACAATGTTTGGACTGGAGTCTATTAAATATTAATTACCCTGTCCAAAAAGGTTTACCTCTTTATATGACTCTCTACACACTACAGTAAAGCGAGTACTGCCATATTCTGGCTTAAAGTCATTCTTGAAATGCAAGCATAGATACTGTCCAATACGAAAAGGCAATAAAAACAGATAGAAAATACTAGGTTTAGAACTCCAGCCAGACTCGGTGAAGCAATCCTTTCACATGCTCAAACACGACAGCTGTGAATGAAAAGCATGCTTTATAAAGGTCTTGTCATTAAAAAGAAGCTATACCGTGTTTTTACCATGCAAAATGTTACTTCAGACCTTGTCTGTAGTTCTTCAGGAGCTAATCAACTGAAGATCTGTTGTTCCCACATATTTCCGATTGTAGATTTCTCATGTGTATATACAAAATGTCAGATTAAGGCATACAATATACTGAATCTTCTCAGAGGCAGTAAGAAAGTAACCTGGGCATGGGTATCACAGATACATAAATGATTGCAAAGTATTGCTAAAATACATGTGTATGATTAGAACAGTAGTGAACTCAATATTATTTGTCTCTATGGAACATTCTGTCAGAAAACCCCTTGTTAAGCTGAAAAGATATCTTTGTACAGTTTAACTGTTCAGTATATTTAAATTGTGGGGCAATTACAGTGTCACCCATGACTTTGACATAGAGACAGCACTAATAAATATAACAGGACACCTCTTCTGGGTCCGATGTTCACCTCTTGCCTTCCTTCATATAACAGCTTGATTTACTCCATTTAAACCATTCAAAAGTAAAGTTTGGGAGTGTATTTGACTCAAACTTGCTCCTTATCAGCTCTCCAAAGCTGCTCTTTCACTTCTGATGGTAAAGTGTTGAAGAGATCTTCCTCTACGACCAGGCCACTTCTCTTCAGAAGGCGGCACTCGCCAGCTCCACAGGCAGGCACTCCAGACGGTTTCCTCTGAGCTCCAGCTGAGTCAGGCCAGTGAGCTCTCCAAACCGTGATGGGAGACTCTGCAGGCAGTTGTTTCCAAGATTCAAAGTACGCATTTTCTTGCACTGAAATAACTCCGGAGGCAATGTCTCGATCTGAAATAATGCCCAGAATAAAGTGGTCAGAAAAAAAACATCTGCAGAAGATGTCTAAATATTTAATGCAGTTGCCATTATAACAATAAAATGTCTGTGGTTCCACAAGTAATAAATACAATCAGTCAAAATAATATTTGGTCATTATACAAAGCTAACAAAAAATGAATACACAAAATTACGTGTACAATTTTATAAAAGGGATAATAAACATGTAGATTACTCACTCTATTTGCTGTTACAGCAAAGTACTGCAAGTTATGGAGAAAGCCGACATCTGTTGGGATGTATGTCAGGTTATTGTGACTCAGGTCAAGGAATCGAAGCTTGCGGCAGAAGAACAACTGGTTGGGGATTTTCTCAATCTTGTTCCTATTGAGATAGAGCCTCTCCAGGTTGGTGAGTGTGCCGATCTGAATGGGGATATAGGCAATCTGGTTGTACCAAAGCTTCAGACACACAAGTCGATGCAAGTGCTGAAAGCTGATTATCTCCTCAATGGTTTTCAAATTATTGTCCTTCAAGTCAATCTCCTGCAAGTTGTGCAAACTAAAAATGGAGTGTGGGATGCGTTCAAGGTCACAACGAACCAGTTCGAGCTCTGAGAGGTTGACCATTTTCTTTAGACTGTTGAGAACCATGAGCTTGGTTCCTTCATTGTTGATGGAGAGTTTCTGAAGGTGTACGCCAACATCAGTAACAACCTGGGGGAGTTTTGTCAGATTGCTCTTCAAACGAAGCACTTTGAGCCGTTTGAGTTCACGGAGACCATCAATGACGATAAAGCGATTATTATCAGCACTTAGGTTGCCTGTTAGGTGCAGCTCACTGAGGTTCTTTAAACTGTAAATCCATAAAGGAATCTCCTTAATATCAGTGAACTTGATGTGGAGAGATTTAAGGTTTTCCCTCAAAAATGCCAGCGCTGGGGCCTCAATTTTAGCTGGTGTATGATACAGCCACATCTCTCTCAAGTTAGAAAGCTGTGCAATGATTGGAGGAATAGTAACATCTGGTATGAGCTCAAGTTTGAGGACTTCAGCTCTACTAGATCAAACACTGTATCAGGAATGCGCTGAGCATAAAGAGATGCAACTCTAGCTTATCCTGGGAGTTTTTGGTGATGCGCTGCCTAAGCTTCTCTAGAGTCCACTCGTTGTTCAGGTTGAGTTGTCTCAGCTTGTTCTCGCTCACCTCAGAGAGAAAAACTGCAAAACGCTTGGAATACAATGGGTCATACTGATCTATCATATGCAACATGAAGGCAAAGTCATTCTTCACGTCAGGTATGTCACTGTAACTACTTTCCTCTCGTATTGACTCAAATGAGTAGCGTTTAAGGGATCGACTGAGCATCCAACAAAGTGTGTACATGCAGATCAAACCATAAACAACAACCAAGCTGATGTAAAAACAAGCTAAGATCTTAAAAAGAGTGCAAGTGGGTGGGCACAGTAAAACATACTGTATCCTGTGAGCTTCTCCATGGCTTTTACATTGCACACTACATTAAATTTTATATTCTGGACAGAGTAGGCAGTATAGGAAATGATCAGGATGAACTTAATGACTTTGATTATAGTTTGTCGTATATAAAGACGGTAGACGATATCACCCTCTTCAACGTGAATCCTATACTTCTTCACTTTCTCGAAAAGTGCCTTAGCTTGCTCACCCTCCTTTTTGTCCAAAACCCCAGTGTCTGAACGGTCTACAATCCCTTGTTCGATTCTGGACTTGGTTCGTTGAAGCATTGGCACACTTGCCTCCACATCTTCGCTGATACTAGATGCCTTCTTATCCATTGAGCCATTCATTTTACCTGGAGGCTTAGGGTCACTCTCCTCCACCACAGTTTCAGACAAAGCTCTTGTTGTCCATGGAGAGTCAAAGCACTTGAGAAGTATAGAAACAAAATGCTCCAGTTTTGAACTTGTGCGGGGGAACTTGAACCAGAAGTTACTGCAGGCAAGAAAGATAAGAGTGTGGAGCAGCACCAGATAGGGGAAATATTTGGCAAACCAGTGGAGTTTGTTCTCATAGCACACAGCGTCAACATAATTATACTGATGGCGGTCAAGGTCATACTGAATGCCTGTTGGCTCCGGTGAATAGGGAATGGTGACATTTGGCTCTGGCCTAGTCTCACAACTTGTATCGCTCACCCACTTGCAAGGCAGGCAGATCATCTTGTCCTGAGTGACCTGCAGCGTCCCCCCGAACACTGCAATCATCAGCATGACGATCGAGATGTAGTCTGTGAAAACGTCCCACCATGGCTTTAAAATGCGGTATGCTGGTTGAGTGTCGGCAAAATACCGGAGTTCTGTGATGGGTATCATGATGGTTTATCTGAAAAAAAAACAACAAACAACGTTTAAGCTTATTTATAACTTCATGACTAATACAGTTCCACAGTCCTATGTTTACAATAAAAGAAAAAAAGAAAATGCACTTTGAGACACGCAGCCACATTTTATATGCCAAGGTAAAAACACTGAACAGATAACTGAAGTAATCAGATAACCCAATAACAAAATCTGATTATCGACGTGTGTTTACATACACGAGAGAAACCTGAAAAGTGACGTTTGTTTTATTTAATAGTTTTAAAATAACATCAGTATTTGGAAGTAGCTGTGTTACTAAAAAGTCAAATCAAATGAAATGTTTATTTCCTAACATTCATCTTTATGTTTGTTACATTATTTTGCACTGTGGTGTTATTCTATTAATAATTGACAACTCCAGAAATATGATAATGATTAACTTTATCAGGAACAGTCTTCATCTTGCAAATGATGTTATAATTAAGTTTTGTTTATATGAAATTTGTAAGTTTGTTTTACTTTTTGTACAATCTTGAGTCTTTGTCTTTTGCTAGGTCTTGGCCAGGACACTCTTAAAAGAGAGATTTGTAATATCAAAGAGACTCTCCTGGTAAAATAAAGGTGAAATAAATAAATAAATAAATAAATATCATTATTATTGTTGTTGTTGTTGTTATTATTATCTATACACTTTGATCAAACATATTACATCGATCCTCACTGTCATCATCTCCAGCAGTTAACTCTTCATATTCCAAATTTGGAGAAATCTGCCTCCAAACCAGCATATTTTCCAGTTTCCCATTTACAAAGGTTGGTGATATTGACGACTTCCCAAGCAAACATAACACAAATGTATTTGGTACATCTCCACACTTTTACTCCTGCTCTTCTACATACATGCACTCACACTCTCACACCCAAACATTTTACACTTTCCTTGTCCAGTCTGCTACTTGTATTTGTCCTGTTGTTGTCTCTGTTCAGTCTAGTCTTTTCTCCCATTTGTACAAGTGCTGGTCAACGAATTAGAATAATTTGAAATGGTGCAATCATGAAATTCTTTGAATGCATTTGTTGTGCAGAAAGAAATTCAGGTTTTCACCGCACCTGTCCTACTCGTTAGAGTAATCACAGAACTCGTTACCTGTAAAAAACCTGCTCAGCTGAGCTTTCCAAAAGGTCCATTTAGGCCATTTAACTGTGACACTGTTGTTCCATTGAATTAGAATAATGGAGAAACCGTTTCATTGAATTAGAATAATTTTTATTATAATTAGAATCATCACTTTCTCAGTATTTTTTTGGCTGCCCCCTTGGCTTGTATGACTGCCTGAAGTCTCCGCGGCATCGATTTGACCAGCTTGTCGCAAGTTTACGCACTCACAGCTTCCCAAGCAGTGGCGATGTTCTGCTTCAGTTGGTCCAGCGTAGTCGGCTTTCTGTCGCGAATTTTCCGCTTGACGATGGCCCAAAGGTTTTCAATGACATTGAGGTCAGGCGAGTTGGCCGGCCATGCCAAAACTTCAAGCTGTTTTCTAGTGAACCAATCTTTGGTCGACTTTGCCGCATGAGCCGGTGCAAGATCCTGTTGAAATATGAAGTCTTCTTCGCCGAACTGTTTCTCAACAGTCGGAATCAGTAACGTTTCCAGAACATCTTGATATACGGCAGCATTGACAGTCTTCTTGAGGAAGCAGAGTTTCCCTACACCCCGAGCAGACATGCATCCCCAGACCATAACGCTCTGGGGAAACTTGACGGATCTTTTCACGCACTCGTGGTTGTAGGTTTCGCCACCACGACGCCAGACACGAGGACCTTGGTCACCAAAGGAGATGCAGAAGCGTGATTCGTCACTGAAGACCACTTTCTGCCAGTCTTCAGCAGTCCACTCGCCGTGTTGTTTGGCCCACTTCAGCCGTTTCTGCATTTGTTTCTTGTTCAGCATCGGTTTTACCATAGTATGTCTATAGGTTTTACTGCTGGAACGCGATATTTGAAGCCGAGTCATTGAAAACCTTTGGGCCATCATCAAGCGGAAAATTCGCGACAGAAAGCCGACTAAGCTGGACCAACTGAAGCAGAACATCGCCACTGCTTGGAAGCTGTGAGTGCGTAAACTTGCGACAAGCTGGTCAAATCGATGCCGCGGAGACTTCAGGCAGTCATACAAGCCAAGGGGACAGCCAAAAAAATACTGAGAAAGTGATGATTCTAATTATAATAAAAATTATTCTAATTCAATGAAACGGTTTCTCCATTATTCTAATTCAATGGAACAACAGTGTCACAGTTAAATGGCCTAAATGGACCTTTTGGAAAGCTCAGCTGAGCAGGTTTTTTACAGGTAACAAGTTCTGTGATTACTCTAACGAGTAGGACAGGTGCGGTGAACACCTGATTTTCTTTCTGCACAACAAATGCATTCAAAGAATTTCATGATTGCACCATTTCAAATTATTCTAATTCGTTGACCAGCACTTGTATAGTTCCAACTTCTTGTTGTTACTGTACTTGTAATTTGTTATTTCTCAATAAAAAAAATACATACATTAAAAATATACAGTATATATGATACTGGTCAGAGTTTTCTAAAGGGGTTCCTGTTTCATAATGAGACTGAAATATCAAGAGAGATCATCAAATACTGATGATTCACTCGGCATTTACAATGGACAAGTCTACTCTGGTTTCACTTGCAACACACAATAATAAAACTAAACTAGTAAGTACAAAATGTAATTATAATAAGCTATTTTACTGAGTAATCTGATAACTATAATGCAATACATGCTGTAGCTGTAGTGACCAAAAATGCTAATTACATTACAGCAAACTTTGTCCGGATACACCAGTTTGTTGGTGCAAAGAAACGCCTTTCAGAGAATGTGGGAGTCGCAATCCATTACATTTTAACAGAGGGTCGCTTTAAACATTCCTTAAAGAACAATCACACCACAGCACTTTTATCACATGCCCTTAAATTAATAAAGTCAATGTTTAAAAATGATGTTGTTACAGTTGCTTCGACCCACGTCTGACTCATGTTTTTTGAGCCCTGAAGCGACCTTTCTAGTGAAAGTTGATTTTCCACGATACTTTCCCGTCGGAATCGGAGTGATATTTGTCTCCTACTCAATAATAAACAAATAAGAGGTTTTAATAACACAATCACCTACCAGCTTTGTTGCAGTTTCTGTCTCTAATCCTCCCCACGGTCGGCTCACACATTTCTATCACGTTTTTATGCGCTGTTGTAGTGTTTTTCAGATAAAATCCAGGCCGAGTGCGGAGAGCAAACTGCGTGCCTGTTCTTTCTGCTTGGCACAATGACGATGCGAGCTTTGGCGCCCTCTACTGTGTGGGAGAAATATGTACACAACCCAGCAGTCACGGAAACAGGAGTAAAAATGTATTAGTGTTAACACTCTGAAAATGTATTTGAGTATTCCATTAAATTTTAAACTGTCAAATGGTTGTCAAAAATGTAGCAACGATAACTCTAAAAATGCAACGTACAGTCAGAAAAAATAAAATACAAAAAAATAAATTAACGATTCAAAAAAAAACAAAAAACAAAAAAAAAACAGATTAATAATAATAATAATTATTATTACTATAATTCTAATAATAATAAAATAAAAAACAAACAAAAATTAGAAGTTTACGCAGTGACGTCATCAAGTAGCGACGAATGAAGAAATGGCAGAAATTTAAATGGAATTAATGTTTTTAGCACTTTATCAAACTCTAAATTCACTGATTCGTGCCGCTAACTTACCGTCACGGAAAATGAACAAGCTCACAAGGTTATTACGATGTTACCGCACTGGATCAGCTCTCCTCAAACACAAGACTTCATTGCACTTTTTTACATCAGCTTTAACCGCAGAAAAGCATGGTTTCGCTCAACGAAAGCGGAGTCAGAATACTTTTGAAGCAACTTACAAATTTGGACCAAGGATTTGCCTCAGGACTTTTACAACCCGTTCAGATGAAAGTAGTAACGCCGTTGGAAAGGTTAAGTCGACGCATTATCAGCTTGTTTACACATGCAAGGTATCATTTCTTTGGAGTCGCATAAATTAAGCAACAACAGCTGCAATAAACAATGATCATGTTGTATTATATGGCTGGGTTGCAGGTTTGTTCCACCAGATCTACAGAGAAGATCTCAAAGTTGGCGTACCATCGAGGAGTAGTGATTGTGACATGTTCAGGATGTAAAAATCATCACATAATTGCAGATAACCTTGGCTGGTTCTCTGATCTTGAGGGGAAAAGGTTTGTATTTGTCCAGTACTGTATTATACATGTCTGTTGATTCTCTGATCTTCCTCTGAGTTAATTGTGCACTATTTGAACTGGGAAATATAAATACTGTACTTTTAAATAGTTGCAGTTTGGAATATTGTAATGTCTCTCTGACACCGATTGTGGAACTAATACAATCAACGTGGTTGCCCACATCAATTGATTAAACAAGAGCAATATAGCTTTGAGAAACTAAAAATAACTCAAAAGAAAATTAGGTGAAACTTTCAAATTTTGATATTGTTCTCAAATTTTTTCCACCAAGTATCACCTAAGAAAACATTTGGCTTTCTGATTACCATCAGATCTGAACCGAGCCTAAAACAAGATTATTCACAAGCTAAACCAGGTCTAATGTTGGACTAGTACTTGACTATTTGGATAGTACCACCTGAAGGAGCTTGCGTGCACCACAAATATTACACGTACCAGTTTAAAAACTGGATCCAGCCTGGACCAGGTCCACGATCCGTTACAGTGATCAGATAGCTGCTGGATTGGGTCTTGTTCCCATGATGTCGGTTCAGCCGGTATCTTGTATTAAGACTATAAAAGACTGGCTGATGTTGAGCCAGAATGTCTCATTGTTTGAAATTTATTTAGATAAACTGAGTTCTTAGAATAAACAAAGCTGTGTTCAGTCACTAAACTGGTATCAGTGAATATTGAGAATCAGCACACTTAAAAGACAAATTTGCGTCCCTAGAGTGGAATGTTAATTCCTTGAGCGAGACAGACACACCACCTCACCTCACTCTCATGCAGAGCTGTAATTGTAACTACAGTGTTACACTTGAATGTTTTCACAAAGCAAGTGTAATTGCAGTTAACTACCTTCATCAGTATAGAAATTATTTTCTGTCTACCCAGTTGTATTTTTTGTACTTTGTAGGAATATCGAGGAAATTCTTGCTGCAAAAGGTGAGACAGTGAGGAGGGCTGAAGGCAGCACAGCTCTGGAAATACTAGTGGATGAAACCTTGAAAGAAAAATGTCAACATGATTTGCATAAAGAAAATTGTGACTCAACAAAAACATAAAATTGTGAGAATTATTGTGTGGTAATAAAATTATCTTATATTAAAATCGTTGTTTTTCTTTCATATTTTCATATTTACTTACACAATCTCGTTTCATCTCGCGAGATCACGTGTTTGTTTATGCTACAGAAACTAGCATTTAGCTGGGGAACTAATTTGAATACTGATATGGCCGCTTTTGAAATGTTATCCGAGCCAGAAAGGGCGCGGCATCATCCCTTCTTGATCGGGGTCAGCGGGGGCACTGCCAGTGGCAAGGTACGGTTTCAAAGAGGTCAAGCTTTGAAAAAATGTGTGTCGGTCACGCTCTTCTGATCAGCTGAGCGGGTTAGCGGTGTTAGCATTTAGCCGACAGCTACCTTTTCCTGCAGGCTGTTAAATGCGCCACGCCCATTTCATACGACTTTATTTAACGTAATTAAGGCTAATAATGAAATATTGCATGCTTCTTCTTTCTTGTTAGACTTACACATTTACTGAAGAATGTCCTTGAGCGCGTAGGTTTGCAGATGTTAAATGCATCACTGACACAGAAGCATTTATGAACAAATACAGAATTTAGACGTCATAAGCATGCTATTCAGTTTTTACATTATTAGAAGTGACAACGGTGAGCCTTCACAGTCTTAAAAAAATCTGACCAAAAAAAAAGTGTAATAAACAACAATAATTATTACAAGGATGTCACAACATTGAGGTAACTGTATTTACTGTGTTATTGGTGTGTTTTGACTCAGCACATGGCTTAATAAATATTACAATTAATATGGATTGCTTGTGCCACCAATTTTTAGTATTCCTCTTTTATCCACGCGTTCACAAAGACTTTTCGTGCCTCTAATTAAAAAACTTTCGTATTTAGTCAACAGTCTGTGCCAAAATCATGGAGCTTTTGGGGCAGAATAAAGTGGATCATCACCAGAGAAAGGTTGCAATCATAAGCCAGGACAGCTTCTACAAAAACCTCACACCTGAGCAAAAAGCCAAAGCCATTAGAGGACAGTACAACTTTGATCATCCAGGTGAGCCCTCATGTTAACTTAATGTTCATGATTGACTAAAATAACATGTTTTGTCATTATTTTTTCAGAGGCCTTTGATACTGAATTGATGTACCAAACGTTGAAAGACATTGTGGAAGGCAGAGTTGTTGAAGTTCCAACATATGATTTTGTTTCTCACTCTAGGTATAAACCATGGCACGATTAGTTTCAACATAATGACCCTCTTCAATGAATGTTTTTGTTGCAATGTTTCCAGACTTCCAGAGACCATTACCTTTTACCCTGCAGATGTAGTCTTGTTTGAGGGCATTCTGGTATTTTACCCGCTTAAAGTGAGAGAAATGTTTCATATGAAGCTTTTTGTTGACACGGATTCAGATGTCCGATTGTCCCGCAGAGGTATAGTTAATTTAAATGGCACACATAGAAATACATTTACTCAACTAAATTGTTTTTTTTGTTGTCAGTTCTACGAGATGTAAACCGAGGAAGAGACCTGGAGCAGATTCTCACTCAGTACACACATTTGTCAAGCCTGCCTTTGAGGAGTTCTGTCTTCCTGTATGTATAAAGATGGATAACCCTGTTTGTCTACCATCAATCGCTCTATTACTATAAGATTTTTTTTCTTCTTCAAGACAAAAAAATATGCAGATGTCATAATCCCAAGAGGCGTTGATAATATGGGTATGTTTCACTTTTTTAATTCTCATTTTGTCAGCTGTACTCAATCTTGGTCTGTTTTTTTCTCTTCATGTTTTAGTGGCAATTAATCTCATTGTCCAGCACATTCAAGATATTCTGAATGGCGACCTCTGCAAATGGCAACGCACTTCTATCAATGGTCGAGGATATAAAAGGGGTGTTTCAGAGCAGGGAAACCTACAGAATGGAATTGCTAATCCTCCAGGAAAGAGGATCCTGTTGGAACCCAGCAGCCGACCCACTGAGGAATGGTTTATGGTTTGCAGATGAATCACTTGATACTTCAGCTATATTTATAAAGGGTAGTAAATAGTACTATGGAAATACCAAACTACAGTTTTAGTGCGATTAGGCCGACAACACATAAAATGCCACACAAATTATGGACTTTCCTAAAAATTGTTCCATAAAATTATCTCAAGATTAAGACAAAAGCCTTCAACAGAGACCTTGAAGTGAAGAGAGTTACTTAAGTGCAGTACTGTTAACTTTAAAATATTTCTCAAGATCAAGTAAAAAGTGTGTTACATCCAAATATCTTCAACTCCCCCAAAAAAGCATCAAAAACATGCTTGCTCCCACACCCGTCTTTACAAGATAATGTGACTAATGCAGATTTGTGGTTTAGTTTTTCCACTGTATCTGCATCTACCATCCAATTGTGCATTTTAACTTAAGAATATTCATTTTTACTTTAGCAGTCTTCCATTTTTACTGTACTGGTTTTATGACTTGTTACTGGATTGTATGTTTTTAAATGCAATATATTTAAATATTAAATGCCCACTATAGTTCTCTGCCTGCGTGGTCTTTTATAGATCTCTCTTGGTCTCTTTGAAATGATAATAAAGTAAAATGAGAAAGTTAAAAAGTAGCTTTAGAAACACATATAGAAACATTTGTTTTATTGATTAGAGTGTGATGTGTGGTTTTGACCAATATTCAAAATGAGTTGAAATGATTTACTATAGAATATTTTGGAATGACAAGCACACAAGTCACATGAGACTTCAGTCACTCTTCCACTCTCACAGACACACCAAACGCCCGATTGTGATTGCCTGATGGTTCTCTACTTTAGCACGGCACACTATGATTCAGTATGATGTACATAGATCACAGCATCTTTTGTAATCAATATTTTTTTGCTTTTGCTTTTTTTAGTGCGCATATGTATGGCACTTACGAGAAGCCAAGCTCTTCTCATTAGCATAAACAAACATCCTTTTATAAACAAAAGGAGAACTGTATATAATACATATTATAACCATACTTGATTTCTGACAAAATGGTTCAAAACAAACTCATCAGTTTCAGTCTTTAAAGGTCATCCTTTCTTCAAGTTCAATTCCTCTCTAGCTTCAACAGATTCCCAGGCCTGCGATAGTTCACTGCAGCCTTACTTGAGGCTCTGCTGTTTGAGGAAGAGTCAGGCTTCAGAAGATGACCAATAAATGGCACATAATATAATGGTTGGGAAAGGGCAAATTGCAACGTAATGGACCATTCACCTCAAGCTCACTCACACTCAACAGCTCCACTCTAAAACAGATTCCAGTTAGCAGACTTTGGTTATTTTACCAGTGTCGCCCTGTCTGCCTTGTGATTCTTTACTCCTCAGTCGCAGGCATCTTCTCATTTCAGCGTCACCTCTCATTGTCTAAATATCTGAGTTGCTGTAATCCCAATTATGTCTCTCACAGCAGTGGAGCTCTTTGTAAACACAAAACTGTTGTTTTTTTCCTCAAAGTGAGTCTCCCATAGCCCAGGTTTAATAGCATCCATTCTTCTATCTTTCATTCTGTAGTAAAGTGGAGATAGTGTCATGAAGCACAGTTGGAGGTCATTTCTAGAGCCTCAAGAAAGAGGCCCAGTGGGCCTAGGTCTTTTCCTCACGATCCGTTTTACGTCTAGCAATGTTCCTGGGCTTTATTTTAAGTGACAACTCCCATAATGCCTCTTCTGCAAGATGGTCACTGAAGTCGTTGAAGAACGATACAATATCTTCATTTCGTTTCAGCTCATAATGCCTGAAAAAGGAAGACATTTTTGTTTTATTACAATAATGGTGATCGAGAGTCATCAAAATTAAATTCAGACATACACTTGCTGGAAGCGACGCATGCTATCCAAGATGTTAAACTGTTGCCAGCGTTTGGAGAAATTGACCTTCCCCTCAATGAGGTCAGGATTTCCCAAATGCACAAATGTCAAGTCTTGCAGAATAAGACCCCTGAGAGACACAAATGGTGTTATTACGGCACACATAAAAGAGCACTGATTGTCTGATTGTGTTAAATGGCTCACAAGTAGGGGATACATGGAGGTTCCACTTCTGCAAGAGCTGCTCTGTATGCTCTGAAGGAGGAGGAGCTGTCAATCAATGTGCAATATTCTCCAATCCCTATGGAAAATAATATTTAGTATACACAGTCATGATTGCAAATGTACTGTAACACAGTTTAACACTTCTCAGACCTCAGATGTCTGCTTTTGCCACTCCAATCTCCTAATGGGGGCGGAGTCCAGTGCAGAAAGTATTGCCAAGTATGAGTTGAAATTATTCAACTTTCTTAAGTGCTACAAAAAACCCCAAAAATAATTACAGCAATTCAAAAGGATGAGCAGACATATTTACTTTGTGAGACTAACCTTCATTATTTTTATAAACTTAAGGAGCAGCTTCTCTCGGTCCTGAGGTTTCTCCTGCTGGATTATTAACGAGCGAACCCTGTAAAAAGGTATTTGTTAGATCTGGTAAGCTTGCTAGAAAGAAAACTAACATCCTTGTACTTTACCAGTAACTCATGTTATTAAAATGCTCAGTAAACTGAGTCAAGTTTGGACTCTTCTCCTCATTTTGCTCTTTAGCCCAAAGTAGAACTTCCGGAATCTGAATGCACATTGATAAAAGTTAGATTTAAAATGAATAATTAAAAACAATTCATGAAAGTAAATAATTACTTCAATTTTATAGAAGAGTTCTGCATCAAGAAGGGTGAGCTGATCTGCAATTTCATGACTGCGGAAGTCATGAAGGGTACCAGGCCTGTCAAGACACAAAACATCTTCAATACATGCAAAAGAAGAATTATTTTACCTAAAAAATACAGCGGTTCCAGTACCTTGCAGACACCCCTCGTGCAGAGAGGGGTTTCAGGGAGTTTGTGTAGCGCAGCAACTTTTTCTGCTCCACTTTGTCCAGGATGTTCTTGCGGAGCACTCGAGCAAGACTTAGTTCACCATTACACACCAGGTAAATACCAAGTCCATTAGCTGTTTAAGGATGTCTCTGTCAGCTCCACAAGACTAAAGATAAAGGATAAAGAATAATTACATTTTCACCAAACAAACTGACAAAATATTTAAGTGTTCAACTGAAGAACTCACCACAGCTCATCCACCACTCTGACCAAAACAAAGAAAGTATTCTTGCTGACTCTCTTCTTGAATATGTCCGGACTGTGACAAAACCTTGTATATGTGCAGTGTTGTTAAGAATAACAATGCAACAAGTAAAACTCAAGACAATTAGATTTTAAACCATTCAACTGAAATTCATTGTTTGCTAAAACAACATGGAATTAAACCACTGATCTGTCTTTTGTTTGAACAATTACCCATTTACAAGCCTCATCTCCTTATGAGCTACTTCATTAATTAAACTTTGAAGGAAAAACAAGTCAAAAGGAAGAAGACCTAACATTACATTTAAAAATAAAAAATATTATCTGGTTTGTCTTAAAATCAGAAAAGGATATCTATAGTGTAGCTTCTTAATAAGGTCTTCTGGGGTTATGAAAGTCCTATACGTTGTCAAAAATGCTTCACAGTAGAGAACCAGATCTGTCAAGTAAAAACAAGAGAAGGTGTCAGAGAAATCTGTGTTAACACCAGTAGGACCTGCTGCCTTTATATTGTACTGTACCTTTTCGGTCTGTTTCTGTAGCATGGACTAATAAAATATCCCCAGATCCAGCTCGAACATCTGGGCCATCGTCATTCTGACAAAAACACAAAATAAAAATTGAGACTGACAAGGCATAAAGTTGGAGAAGAAAAGAAGTCTAAACCCAGCTTAAAGAAACACTTGTTCTTGATGATCAAAACAACTGAGATCTATTCTGAATCTTCAACACATCACACGTCAGTGTTTGTCGTTTCTTCTTAAATCTATTTCCAAACAACTCTATTTTATTAATAGACTAGCTTCATTACTTTAAAGGAGACCTATTGTGTTTTTTTCTATATATTTAGTAAAAACTATTTACATATATCAGTCAGTCAGTCAGTTATTTACATTTTGTTCATTGTAAAACCCCAAATTCATATTCTATTGACTTCCTGTTCAAAATTGCAGAACTGATTAGTCTTACCTCTTCACTGTTTAACTTTAACAAATAGCAGATTTAAAATTACCATATATTTGTTGGAAGGAGCTTCATGATATAAGTAAATACTTAGGCAAGTGGGCGGGACATATAGGAGGTGAAAACTTTTGAGCACTCAGCATCAGCTGAAGGACAGGACAAGATAACTCAAACATGCAGAAACTGGTCCAAAAACAACTTTAAACTAATAACTAAAAACGATGAGAGAAAACGGTCATCACAACATCAGAAAAGTGTATTTTGCACAATAGATCCCTTTTAATATTCCAGGTGAACTAGATATATCTTACCAAGCTACACTTATTAGAATTTTATATGTATCTTTCATTGTTAAACTATTGACCTATAAACTATCTTTCATGATGGTTGAGATTACAATAAATGATCTTCCTTATAGAACACATAATGAATTAGGAAAAAGAATCACCTCTTGTTTTAGTGTTATCCTGCTCATAATCTCTTTGTGGTCAATAAGAGACAACTCATCAACGTCTTCTTCGTCACTTTCCGCTGAATCACCAGATTTTGGTCTTCTGTAATGAAGAATGAACACTGTCACATGTGAGGCCACTTTGTAACATCAGTAGATGTAACAGTTGCAGATCTTACCGTGCTTTGTCCATAACCTCTTTGCTATTGGTAGAAGTAATTTGAGGAGTTGAATCTTGAAGTACATCTTCAGTAGCATTAGTTTCCTGTTTAGACAATTGCAAAATCAAATATAAGGCAAAAGACACAATATAATACATCATCGGTAGTAATGGTTTGCATGGATAAACAGTGATGCTTAGAAACAGATTACCAAATGTTATTGTTAGATGACATGTAGTAAGAGATGATGACAACATGAAACTATTACATGTATGATAGACAACTGAAAACCCACAGACACCGTATAACAATGACAAAACCAAATACAAACACAACCACACAATCATGAACAAGAGCCAGTTAGTGGATTGTGATAGTACCTCATAGAGCACACCACAAACATACTAAAGACTTAGTTATTATGAGTAATATTTAATGTAGCTCGCAAACCATGTAGACCCCATTAGGAACACCAAAAAGTCAGATGTTACAAGTGAAGCAGTGTTAAAGCGCGTTGCCTTAAAAAGCAAGTGAAGAAGCAGTAGCCAGCCAAAGAATATGAACACACACTCATATGTTAAGCCCATTTGCAGCAAACCAGTGCACAGATCATGCAGTCGGGTTTGTCTTTGTTCAATTTCCATCTCAGAGTGAACAGTTCAAGAGATGAATCAATATCAGACCTCTAAACTTAAAACCCTTATTCTCATTGATTCATTTCCTGAAGTGATGTGCAAATGGAATTGACCTTTCACTGGTGGCATTCTGCTACTTACTCTGTGGGAGAGAAGCAGCTCCCCATTGGCCTGGCTGGATGAGTACAAGTTGACGTACTCCCCCTCTCCACCCTCGTCGTTGGCACTCTCGCTCTACAGGAAGAGAGGAGGAACACAGGCCGAGAGCATAAGGAGCGGAGAGGGGAATCATGTTTTCTATGGGTGGGACTGTGGCAAAGACGGCAGCTAGCAAAGGTTTTTTTCACAGGAGTGACTGAAAGACCACCAGGGGGTACTACAGTGCATCATTAACATTAGTGGCAGAACATGCAGTGCAATACTGTATATATAGGGCAGTCATCAAACTAAGAGCAAACCATAAGAGGGCAAAAATCACAACTTTCTAGTGGTGTCAACACAGTGGTACAGAATATCAATGTTTTACTGAAACTGAAGGGCAGCTTTACAACAAGGCCACTCTCACATTTTAACAGACATGTATGGACACCATTTACTAAACATGGGCTGCCTGTCCATTTGTTAGCTCACCGCAGAGGTATGGAGAGAATCAGTAAGAGAAGATTCAGAGGGAAGACAGACAGCCACAGAGCCCATTGAGTCAGTCAGTGAACCGTTGGGTCCGCCCCCGCTGCCATCCAGACAGGTGGCATTGGTCAAGGCAACCTGGTCCAAGCTCTGTGATTGGCAAAAGCAGGAATAAAAGAAGTGAAGGTGTGAGAGGAGCAGAGAGATTAAGACAGATAAGGAAATAGGAAAGGTATTCTTGAATTAGAGGACAAGACATTTAGCTTCATTAAATCTGGATTTGATGTGCCTCAACATGTAGAACTCTGTACACTATTTGAAACAAACTGACGACACACACACATCTGCAGTGAGAAAGCACAAGATGATCCGCCCCAAAATAAAGACAACAATGTACCAACAAAGTTCAAAGATGACCTTGGAGATGGCTTGACGGTAAATGCGTATGGTGATAGTCAGCAGGGGCAGTGAGGTAGTGCTAACCTGTAGCAACACGTTGCACATACCAACTCTGTTTCAACATACCAGCAGCTCAGAAGCAGATCCCTGATAAACACTCCACACAAATGTATTCATGCACCAGCAGGCACAATCCACAGAAAATCCCTGTTCAGGTTTTATTTATTAAATGTCATTAAGAGTAGGAAATTCCTTCTTAAAATCAAATGACAAAGACAAAATCTAGTTCAGCCTGTTCTATTTTTCTCTATGAAAAGCAGCTTTCCCGACAAGCTTTTTCTCTTCAATGACATCCTCAAAACCTCATGCCCCAGGGAATTGAGGAATGCAAACATTCCAAAGAAAAAGGACAGACATGAGACAGAAACATGTAGGTGCACATAGACGAGAGGGATGATGCTTGGTAAGGACAAAAGCTTTTTTTGTTTCATGATAAGTAGGTGAACTGATCCAATCTACAGCATACACCAGAATATCAACAGCAGTACAACTTCTCCTGTCAGTAAAACGTCCAATTCTGTGAATGTTTGTCTGTTTGCCACACAGGATGAAGGATGTATAGGAAAGCATGTATGGGAAGTAGATAATATTATATTAACTGCAGCACGACAAAACAAGTGAACTGAAAACTGGATGGTGATTTTGGAAAAATACTACAAATCCAAATGTTAAAACTGTCAGAAAGTGAAGATGAGATGATGGAGCAGAAATGTGTTTTCCATCAGGTCCATCTGGAGCTGCATTCCACCACAGATATCCTGAGGGACATCCTCCCTGCCTCCTACTCTTACACTGGGTCAACCACTAAAGTCCTGATCACCATCAGCAGCAAAGTTCACTGTGAACTAATAGTCAGAAAAACATTTCATACAAAATACTCCATAAAATAACAGCTGGAAATCAAATTGCATATTTGTTTTTCATTTTAATGTCTTTCTTCACCATACAAATCCCTAAATAGAAACAAACTGAAAAACAACAGACATAATGTACCAAACTGAATTTTCAGGGTCACAACTAAACAGTCTTTAACAGCACAAAAACAAAAGCATAATAACGGTAAGTACATGAATTCACACAACTAAAGCACACAAAAAGGGTGAATAAACAGACTGGACCACACACAGCAACAACATCTCCAGCCCAACAGGGCAGGTGAACACTGCAAACGGATATATGGGTTCACTAAGATGAAGCTGACCCTTGACCAGTGCGGACCACACAGCACCCAGGCCATGCTTGACAATGAGGAGATGGCACTGAGGCGAAAGACTCACCGTGGGCGTGGTCAGAGATGTCTGGCCAATCAGGTATGAGTTAGAGACAGACATGCTGAGGCCCAGACCTGAGCCCGAGTCCTCCATGGCCGCTATAGACGGCTGGAGGTGGCAAGACAAAGAGGAGGAAGAGGAGGAGGAAGGGGAAGAGGAGTGAGAGGCCTGAGAAGAAACCCAGGGCAGGAGGAGAAACAAAAGACAGGCAGAAGAGAAAGTGTTAATAATTAAGTAAGCAGATGTGAAAAAGGTTACACTAGAAAGAAAAAAATTGGGGTAGATTTACTTATTAGAAGAGCAAATAAATAAAAAGGTGAAAGTACGTTCAACTGTGAGGAGTAAAAATAAAGCCGGTAAATCAGGCCAACTAAGTATAGCATTCTTTGAATGGGGGCACTATGCAGTTCTCTCCGAAGGTTTTTAATCCATGTAAACTCTGGAGAGAAAATAAGGCCGGTTTTGTAAATACGGACTTACTTTGCGAGGTCACGGTTTCATCAAATCCACAACATGCTGCAAGATTAGGCTTTGCAGATACAAATATGAGCTTGACCCGACCATAGCTCTGTTGGTGCACCTACCACCCCCACTGAAGGGTCATGACGCTTTAATATCACAGCATTTGATCAGGCTCATCATTGATTAGTTTAATTTGTTAATTCTAGCTCTGTCATTGTGATCTGAGTTTTTACTTTTTTATGTACTTTTATTTTACAGCTGTATAACAATACCAGTTTTGAAGTCAGTGCCCAATACCTAAATCAAATGTCCAAATAATCAGATTCTGATGAACCTTAGATTAGCTGTATCTCAAAAGAGCTCTGTACAAGAAGAAGAAAAGGTTGATGTAAGAAGAAATTTGTAAAGTGTTACGATAAGGAACGAGTTAAAAAATACATAAGTTGCCTTACTTTCAACTGAAAATTATTGAAGATCGTTTTTTATTACACCAAAACACAACCACTATTTACATTGTATTTTGGGAGGAATTTATTAGATATTGAATATTTCTTACCAGTTGCCTTTGCTTTGGGGGTAATGCTGGAGGTTGAACTGGCTCATGGACAGAGTCCGTGCTGCTAAAAGAGTCATTAAAGCCATAGACTTCCTGAAAGCGCTTATTACGCTGTTCGTAGATGCTCTCACTTTGTGGCATTTGGTAGAATACAGAAGGCTGCGGCTCAGAATAGTCCTCCACAAACTGCATGTACTGGAGAACTAATAAAAAGATGAAAACATAATATGAGAGAGGTAAACAATTCATTTTATGCTACATTGTTTATATATTAACTCATTTCAGGCCATATGTCTGACAAATGAACAGAGACAGGAAGGGCAGTATGAAGTGACCTAATACAGAAGCTGAGGAGGAAGTGATGAAGAGGCAGGTGTGTCAGGAAAAGACTAATGTTGCCCTCTTTAACCCTGGGCCCATTGTAGCATATCCGGGACCCACTTCCCCTCCGTTCATATAGCAATATTAATTTACGACATTACTGTAGATTGGAACCCTAAACAAGCTTTTTGTTCAATACCATTTATTGTATGTCAGGTTTAATCTTTAGTCTCCAGAACTGTCTGATTTTAATCAATCCTTCATGTCTCAACAACCCCTTGATTCTCACTTACTGTGGCGACTTTTTTTCTCGGGCAGTGGTGGTGGGCTGGAGGGCACATCTGAATTCTCACTTGCGATGTACTGGGCAACAAAAACGCCCCCATTTGCCTGAGGCATGGGTGAGATTGGTGTAAAAAGTGGGAAAGGTGGTGTCGGATGCAGCTCCTCTTCTGATAAATTGTCATACTGAGAGGGATAACGTTCATACAGCACCCTGGATCCATCTGAAAAAATTGATGTCTGAGTACTTCGTCTCTTCTTTTGAGGCAAAGCTGGAGGTGCACTGATACGAGATGCATGTAAAGGGTTGGTCTGGTTTGGCTGTGGGGTCCAGTATTCAGGTGGGTGCTGTGGTGCGGGGGCGCTGAAGCGAGGATGTGAAGGGTGTTGTCCAGGCACTGGGGAAGATGATTCGCTGTGAGATTCTGGGAGCGGGCTGAGACACCCTCCCACAGGGATTGGGGGCAGGTTTTCTCCATTAGACAAATCCTGATGCAGGAAGTCATAATCTGGGTCATAGTTTTCTGCGTTGTCTAAATGGGAAAATGAATACTAGTTATTCATAAGCCTAAGAAAATGAATTGCATTTTGACCATTAGTTTTAACTTGCCTAGAGTTTCACAGCTAGTGTTACGAGAGCATTGTCCACTGTCTTGCTCCATAGAAGACAGCTGCTCATCAGACTTGCTCAGTTTACCCATACTGCTGCATGGAGACAGTCGAGGGGAGTCCCCACCGTACGACTGGCTTCCTCCGGAAAATCGCCTCTGAAGAAACTCCTGCTCATAGTCCTGCTGCTGCACAAATACACCATCAGAGAATTATCTTAAATGTGTATTTAGTAAAACTAGGGCAAATTCTCACCTGTCTGTGAACACTGCACGGTAGACTGGACCCGCGGCTCATGGGAGCAACGACAGCCACGCGTGTTGGTGATGGGGCCGACTGGCGTTTTTTAGGTGGTAAGGCTGGTGGAGGACTATGGGAAATGACAAAAATACTTAATAAATATATAACTTGCAGAAAGCATTTTTGCTGCAATTTATTTACAAAGCAAGCAATTAGATATAATTTAATGACATGTATGCACACACTAAACTCTGTATGAATACATGAATATTATCATCCCCTCTGGTGAGCAGTGAGATGAAGGGGCATCATGTTAGCCTTGAATGAAAGCCACTCTGTATGCTGCCTAAGGTTAAAGTATGTTATGGACAGATTAAAAGATACAGGACCACAATGTGGGGCTCATTACAAAACAGCATAACTGGGCACACACTGTCATGCACTGTATGGCCTTCTGATTGGATGTCTTCTTCAGGAAATACCTTGGGGGAAAGACTTTTGGGACAATGCAACCATGCAGACCAAAACACATCCAATCAAGAAGATTTGAATGGAGCTCTACTTTAAGGAGTAATAATGGAAACAGACAATCCAACTAGCTAACATACTTCTCCTTTTGGCAAGGTCTTCTTTGGCCAGCATCAGCACTCAACTGTGCTCTGCACCCAGAATCCAAAAAGAACCCAAAGATAAACAAATGGAAAAGAGCAGAAAGAGTTTGAAAAAGGAAGACTGACTAAACTAATAAGTGAACCATTCCCAGAGAAAAATAAGCAGAGACATAACAGTTTTGATACAGATTGATCTTGAAAAGTCACTTCTACAAACACTATTCTTCTCACCTGAGCTCTGCCATCTTGGCTTCAGGAAGTGGAGGTTTAGGCGGGGCCTCATCCTCATCTGGTCCTTCATTAGCAGCTTCGGCCGCAGGAATTGCTGGCGTCGCTTTTGGACACAGTTCCTGCTCCTCATCCAGTATGGGTGTCTCACTGCTGCACATACAGATAACAATCCAGGTTCAGATTGCACGTGGCCCAGCTCCAGTGCAGCCATCGAGGGCTTTCTGTATCATTTAAAATGATAGAGGAACTCAGACAGCACACTGTGCTCCAGCGCTACGGATTTTTTTCATTGAAGTGGACTTTCACTGGACTGCTGGAGTCCACTGCAAGCCTCTTCCCTTCCCAAATAAACAACTAATGCCTCATAAGGCCATATACTCTCTTGTGAGTGTCATGATCAAAAACGCTGATAGCAACAGCATCACAACGATTCAGCTGGAGCTGAATCAAGTGTAGAGCTGAGTTCAGTGATGGAAGTCATTAAATACTTACTTCTCAGCCGGGGACGCAGGTGGTACAGGTTTGCTGGGAGTGGTAGGTGACGGCTGCTCCTGTTTTTCTATAGTAAGCTTCACCAATTCCTTTAAACAGACAGAAAACTTATTTATCTGTTACTGAATAAACACTGAAAAGTGATTACAAACTTAAATCCAGATACCTTTACACCATCCAAAACAGCTTTAATAACGCTTGTGACCCTTGTCACATTTTCCTTGTCTTCCAAGTCAATGCCGTCCAGCATTACTTGGTCAGCCCATCGTATTAGATTTGCCAGACTCTGGTAGACACGGTTGTGACATGAAGACAGCGCAGTACTGTACAAAGACAAAAAGGCAGTTTTTGAGTTAAAGTGAGGCTCACATTCTAAAAGAAGATTAATTAGGTGAGAAAAAGGTACTTGCAAGCAAATACACACTATACAAAAAAAATACATTTAACTGTATGACAACATGGCACATTTCCCACTGCAACAGACCTGGGCAAACAGCGGCCCGGGGGCCCGATGCGGCCCTCTGTTTCAATGTTGCCCCGAGCACATTTTTGAGAATAAGTTTTACTCTTTATATTCTTTTATTCAATTGACTTGGCTCAGGAGTAAGTGGCTTTGCTTGTTATCGTAACATTATCACAATAACGTGTCAAAATATTAGATTAAAACACTTATTTAAAAAAAAAATTGCTGCAATAATGAGAATTTTTCCGCCTCGACCGTGGTCCGACCCTCCACTACCTATCCCGGTTCAAATATGGCCCGCAGGAAAAAATAATTGCCCACCCCAGCACTACAACAAAGTTCACACCTTACGTATGTGTAAGTGGAGGCTGGAGGGATAAAGAATATCTTCACATGTACTACATGAGCACATGGGGCAGACTGGTGAACTTCCATAGAAATAAGTCCAAGGTGGGGCAGAGGCCTGTGTTAACATGCTGCAGCTGATCTTAAAAGCCGGGATAACCGACCAGTGTCTGCACTACAGATGATGAGACCCAACCAGAACCCGACTGAACATTTACAGCAACAAGAGGTATAAAGTCAATATTTTAAATAAAGTTTTGCATACATGTGTAAAGCTTACACCATTTACAGATGCAGCTCAGTGGGCTAAAGAAAATGTATTAGTGTTATTCAGTTGTTTAAATTATACAACATTTTGTATCTAGTCAGGAAGTAGTTCTCAGATAAATTAGTAAACAACTTGTAAGCAAAATATGAAAAGGAGCCCTTGTTTTGCAAGACTCATGTCCCAGTTCTCCATTTTGCATTTCAAATCTGTTAAATTATTTGGTAAATAATTACCAAAAACAGCTCATGTTTTTGGCAAAAGGTCCCTTAGAAAAGTCTGAGTGACAAATAGAGAAGTGGCAAAGGACATATTCCAGTTTGTTTCCGTAAAAGTAAGAGCAATTACCATATATATTTTAATCATCAAGCTTTAAGTCACAAGACTCCAAGTCAAAACTCAAGTCGCGTCCATAGTCTTACTTTATCAGATAAAGTCTCAAGTCTTTAAAATAGTGAGTCACATGTCCACCTCTGCAGCTAAGGTTTGAGAAAGTTGAGTGACTTTGATCTATGGTAATGGTTTAGAGTTTGAGAGAAAACAGCTAGACGTTATTTATGCATGCATGAAGTACGGTAAATTATAGTTCAGCTAAACAGGAAGCATTAACATATTTAACATCTTCCAAGTGTCAAGTTAAGCAGAGTAAAAAATAAAATCAACCACACCTACCCCTTACTGTTATTTGGATGTATTTAGAGACACAAACTGATCTCTTGCACTTTGCTTATCTGCAGGTTATTAATGCGCCTGTTAACACACACTAAATCCAGTGTATATGTTATGTGTGTGTCTCATTGTTATGTATTTTATTTAATATTTGCATTGTTCTTATTCATCAATGGCTGCTGTTTTTCTAGATTGACTCCAGGAAGAATAGTTGTCTTTATACAGCTAATGGAGATCTAAATAAATACAAATACAAATTACAAATTCAAAGGATCTTCATGAAAGTTGACAACTAGGGCTGTTTTATTATGTATATACAGTAACTTACTTATATTTTAAGTGGAATTATGATTATTCAGATGATTATTTGCTTACAGAAGAGGCAGAACATTAGTGTGACTTACTAAACGCATAGAATGAACATATAAAATAAAATAGGTGAGAACAAAATGACTTTAAGTGAATATAATTGTAATCTGCCATTTGCTACACCCATGTTAGAGTAAAGTTAAGTTTATCAAAGGAAATAAAATGTACTAGCACACAAAAACATCCCTGAATGATCTAGAGGGGTTTGACTCTTGGCTGGTGTCAAATCCCCACACATCTGCTCCTCAATGTTGCAACAGCGATCTGTCAATCATCAGTAAACACAGAGCACTGAAGTACGCGCGGCCTCATCTGTGACCTCCTGCTTTCATCTGCACTAATGGACGACTGAAGAAAGGCATTTGACATTTTACAAAAGCAAATGCAAAGCTAGACTGTTACAAGTGTCTTACTACCGTTAAAACATACTAAAGTATCTAATAAAGCAGTTTTCCATATAAAACACACAGGATATCTTCAGTGATGTCTGACGTCTACTTAAAAGTTACCTCTCACGAGTTCAAACTTGCCTTGACAGAAACATCGGAAATGTTTAGAGACAAGAATGGGAAGAATGAGGAAAAAAGAAAGAACGAGGACTTAAGGGGCTTGTTGTGAAGATGACTTAAAGATCTGTGTTTTTCAAGACCAGTGCAAAGAAGCCAAAAGCTCTGGTGATAGTTTTGTGGTGCAAATAATGATTGCCCTGCTGTGGCCAACAACTTAGCCTAAAAACAAAACATATTTACTCGTAATATTTAAAATTAAAAAAATGTGTTATGACTCTAAAATTCAACCCTATTTTTAGTGTTATTAATATTTTTGTTTGTTTGTTTTACTCTTCAAAAAATAAATAGAATATTTTGAAAACAGATTGAAGATGCCACATGTGCACAAAAAGACTGGGAAACCTCCACCGAATATCAGCGCCACTACCCCAAACTGACTCAAAAAGAGCAGCCACACTTTGTGCAGGACGCTAAAGGTGTCAACTCAAGTTTTGGAAAGCTGGTTGACTCAAAAAAAAAAAAAAAAGAAAACTGTCCTCTGCTGGTGTATAAGTGCAGACAGACAATACACTAAAGGTGCAAATATCACATATTAACTGTAAACATTGAGCATTAATAAAAACATAAAGAACTGACCTGTGTTGTATCCGGGCCTCCACTTGAACCAGAGGCAAAATGGCTTCTAGTACTTTGCTGGCTGAACCTGGAAGCATCTCCAGCACTTTCTTCTCACCACCATTTTGTCAACAATGGTCTTAAAGTAGCGCAGGGCACTCACAACCTCCTTCTCGTGCTCCTCCAGGCGGCTCACCTTCTGGACAAAGAAAAAATATCAGCGACAAGTCAAGATGTCTTAAACATGTCGTCAAATCCAAACTGCCAGACTGCTACAGTAGTCTTGCAGACAAAGTACAGTACTTACAACATCACACTATTTTTCAATTGTAATTGAGTACCCTCATAAGAGTTTAAAAAAATAAATATATTAAAAGTTTGAAAATGTCCTCGGGGCTAATCAGCTCTAAGACCTACATTTTTGTTTAAAATCTATTTCTGCAGCTTTATTATCTAACTGTGAAGAACCTTGGCGTAACTTTTGACAACAATTTTAGATTTGATAAACAAATTGAGAGTGTTGTGAGGGCAAGTTTTCTATCAGTTGCGTCTTTTATCTAAAGTAAAACCTTTTTTAAATCGTGCTGACTTGAAAAAGACTATTCATGCTTTTATCAGCTCTAGAATAAACTACCGTAATGCACTTTATGTAGGTGTTTCCCAGTCTGCACTGAGTCGCCTCACTTGTGCAAAATGCTGCAGCTTGTTTTTTAACGTAGTAACATGTCTACTTTGTATCTTTTCTTTTACTGTTACTGTGCACTGATTTTATGTATTTTGTATTTTATTATGTTTAATGGGAAACACTTTGGTCACTTTTTGTGTTGTAAAGGGCTATATAAATAAAGGTTGATTGATTGATTGATGAAATTATTAAACCATTTTGCCGAAAGCCAAGTTATATAGATATATAGTGCTTTTTAGACTGAAAACAACCGCGTTGTGGATCTGAGTTAGTACATAGTTGGCTGGCTATGTCTTTAAACTCTTAATATTTGAATTTTTGTAAAGCCAATGGCACAATAGATCTTCCACTGTTGAGCTGGTCCTGGTTTTGTGTTAATCGGAAATAGTGATATTATTTTTTGTCTGTTGTTGATCCAGAACATCTCATATTATTTTAAACTGTATTCACATCAAGTTGTTACAATGTTTTTGCACAATAAACAATAGCCACATAACACTAGATGAGCCATTTTCAACGAATAAAAAAGCTACTTTAAGTCCTTATACTGGTATCGGTCGATGCCGCGCTCCACCAGGTACTCAAAGCCAAAGTATCAGAGTCGGCCTAGGGACTGAAAAAGCTGTATTGTTGCATCCCTAGTGAAAACAAGCCTCAGTGTCAGGACAATACAACTAATAGGTAATAATGTTTATTAAGGACAATGTATGATTACATTGATGCACCGATTCAAAACTGTAAAAACTGGACTGATGCATCTCTATATTCAATATCAAAGTACAATTGGGAGTAAACTAACAATAATTGAACAGTGTAGTGGCAAGATTAAAAGCTCACAGTGGCGGCTGGTGACAACTTTGACCGGAGGGGCTACATAACCGCAGCACCAACTCACCAAACAAACACTATCATCTTACATCTTCTACAAATGAAGAAATACAGTCAGTAATCAGCGTTTGAGAAAGACTTTTTCCTCCAAGCAGCTCAAAAGCATCAACACAAAGACACGTGTGCGTCAGATGTGTCCACAACAACAACAGCAACAACAACACAGGGCAAGTGCCTTTGTGCACAGACACGAGCCAAACGACATATTTACCAAACTCACACTGTTATTTAGACATTGCAAATATGTGGATGCCATACAACTGCACTTATACACACTCATGAAACCGGAAAAATATATAAAAATAGCTGCACTCACATGAGAAGAAAAAGTTGTCATCGGCATTCACCAAACTCGCCTAACTCAGGTCTTTTCATGGCTCTGTAAACTCCAAACTCACATGGCTTGTCTTCTGCTGTCGTTAGTTTTTGCTTCCATCACAAAAACTCGCCAAAAAAAGAAAATATATTCCTAAAACCGGCTTGTCTGTTGTATTCTCCGCGTCCATGCTCTGGGAAGCAGCTGTACACAGCACATGACGAGTCTGAACCAATGAGAATCTTAGACCCGCCCACTGCTGCTTGTGATTGGTCAAACTAACTGTCAATCTCTTTTAGGAGCCAATGATGTGTTTCGGACTAATTAGAATTAGCCCTCCTTCTGAACTTTACAAACGTGCAACAGAAAACAGGGGCGGGACAAGCACCTGTCAATCATCTCCATAGACTCCAGCAGTTTGGACTGAGCTGCTGCGGACTAACGAAAATTAGCCCTGCTTGCATTTTTTTTAGGATGTTTTCAGCAGAACTAACATAATTCAATTATGAAACTATGATAGCAACACAACAACTCATAGTAATACGTTTAAGAATTATATTTTTATTAATAATTATTTTAGTTATAACCACATTTTCTTTCCTGAAATGACAGGGAGGGCTTAGCCCACCTAGCCCATTGATACCAGCCGTCCTGAAAGCTCATAAGGTGATTCTGCACAATACACCTGTTTTAATGTAACTTCCTTTAGTATCTATATTTGTTTAAGAACTTTTGGTAAACACATAAATGGCACACCTTGTTGGCTGGTTTCTCTGTGCTCTTGGTCACTGGTTCAGGCTGCAGCTGTTTGCCCTTCTTGGATGGGGTCCTCTTGATTTTGGGAGAGTGGAATTTATTCATCACCTTCATAGTGAAAGAGGACAGGTGGGACCTCTGCGAGTCTGATGGCAAAGAAAATGAAACAACTGTCAGTAAAAATTATACATTAGGAATTATATCAAAGTCATTGTTCAGCAAAAAATAGAAAACAGAACTTTTACACTTCATCTTTAAAAAACTCAAACATTTCGACTATGTTTCTGTCATAATCGGCAATAAATTAACAAATTAAATGGTGGATTGTGGGAGGAAAACAGGCAAACCAGACTAGACTCTAACCAGCAGCTTTTTCACATACAATTGATCCACATGATGCACAGACTCCACCGCTGAGTCTCTTCTCACTAATCCTGATCATCCTGGATTTCAACAAGAGCCAAGACCACAGCAGCAGGCATTCACTTTTTTGGAAAGAGTTCACAACATCACCACGACAGAGTCTAGGTTTAACACAGTTGCATGAAATAGCAGTGCACTCTTCTTGTACTTTCAGTGTGACAAATGTCAGCGATGTAAAGTATATTTACACAGTAGCATATTATTCTTAGTTTAATAAAATATATAATGTATATACATTTGTGTTAATGGTTTATGCTACTTTCTGTTGCACCAAATTACACATTTCCTGGCACTAAATTAGATATATTTTCACTGAAAAGGGGTGTATAATGAATCCATTGTGGGTAAAAATGCAAACACAAATTTGAGCTATTCCTAGAGAACATCAATTTAAAATGTTTTATTTCAAAATTAAATACATTTTAAATGTTTAGTATGTTGTACCAAATGACATACATACATTTACCCACTTTACTTTTCAAGACAAAGGTTTACAGCTAAAACTAAGATGGCAAATCTGAAACTTGTGTCCACTTTGGGGGTTTTTAGAGTGATGTCATTACTTAAAACATGAAAATTATAATTAGATTAATGTTCAAAGTGGCTCTAATTTTGTTGCACCAATTGACATTGACAGAAATGGGTTCTTGGAACAAATGTTATATAAACTTCAGACAAGGTTCAGCTGGTTTAATTTAGAAAACACTTTGATATGTTCCTGCCAAAAATATTAAAATTATGCCACAGAAAAAAGCTTGTGATTTTATATTGTTTATGAGGAAAAGTCATGTCTGATTCTGTTTTAGTGACACATTAAATGGTGCTTTCTTCTTCCAAATGCATTTTGGCAAAACTAAAGTGACGTAAATCAAATCAATCTGAACCACTTAAAGCTTTCTCAATCCAGAACTATTAAATGTGTAGCACCTGGACACAAAAATCATGTCACTAACTCTAAATATACAAAAGAAGGATAGAATAGCTTAGCTATTGGAATTTTTATTCCCAAATCCCAATGGAAAAATGGCTTCTTCCAAAAGTATTTCTGACTGAAACTTTAATTTTCTCACAAACTTATGTGAAAGAGAAACTCTCACTCAGAGAAGTGAGGCTTCCTTAAATACATTCAGACAAAAACAGTGGTAAAGCCCCACATTTGACCATAAACAACCACAATAGTAAGTCTGTCTACGAGTTTCCTGTGGGAGCGAGAACAAGCCGCTCCGCTCAGCTGTTTGGATCAATACTGTCAGTTAAGCCGAAAAGGCTGGCCGAGTGCATCTGCAGCCACGCTACATGGTTCAGTTATTTATTTTGTTGTTTATTTATCAACAACACATTAAAATAGAGGTTTATTTTTGTTTATTTATTAGTTTATTTTTTGTAAAGAACACTTAAGATATATTTTAAACTTTTAAACTAGACAAAGATTATTTCTCTTGTCTAGACTTAATTAATACTATACTTTGTTGTGCCAAGAATATACCTGGCACAACAAAGTATAGTATTAATAATGCATTAGATTTATATTGCTATTCATGACATCCAAAACAAGTTAGAGACTGAGCTCCAACTATTATTATTTTAGTAAAATCACTAATTTAGTTGACAATTATTCCAATAAATGATTTGTTGGGATTAATTAATGTACTTGTGCCAGCTTAATCCAAAATAATCTATGTTTATAAATTAATATGATCATTTTATTGTCCCTAATAGTTTTCTATTCTCCGAGTCAAATCTACGTCAGCTTGATGGATGCAGCAGTCCTGCAGATGTGGCTGCTCTCAGCTGTTGCCTCACCTCCTTCTGTCCGCATTTCTTCTGAGAACAGCCACAAACGCCCCTCCTCTGGGCCAGACACCACTCTAGTTCACTGGAAATGACATCACCATCACCACACAAATAAATGAACCAGCAGAAGCAGAGAAATAGCACTGAAAACAGAAGTGCTCTGTTAAAGTCATGCAGTGTAGACAACCAGACACTTCCTGGTTCACATTAGTGGCCAGCTTCTGCTCTATCTTTATGAGACACTACTGAAGTCCACCAAACAACTGATCCTGACTGAGAAGTGCAAACAACTCTGCCATTTATCGTCATGACAACAAAACATTAATTACCCAAAACAACAACTGTACATATCACTGAAGTTCTGTCGGGAGATTGTAGTTTTTCTTTTTCTTTAAAGGAAAACCTGCACTGAGAATTAGTTTAATATAAAGTTATTGTACAAGTTTCTCGCTTCAGCTTTTACTACATACTGATTTCAATACTTTGGAATCAAGTAGCTGCCGATTCTCATGGATATGAAGCGATACTAGTGTAGGCAATGGAAAAGTTTTTTTTCCTCTTCACAAAACATAAGAAAATTGACCATGAAGTGTTATGTAACTGTTATTTACTGTACGAGATGTTCTGGATGTTCATGTCAGTACGTCCGAATAAAGTCACAATCAGGATATCGCTTGAACCGACGTTACTGATACCCGATCTATCTAAATTTTATGGATCAATCAGTGCATCTTTAATTTTAATGGTATTTGAAAACATGCACAATTTTGAGGAATAATGCAATTGAAAAAATCTACCAAAAAGACATTCTGTCAGAAAACTAAACTATGATTTTTACAGTGCGGCAGACTCTCATTACATTGACATTCAGCAGATTCTAGCTCTAAAACTGTATTAAACAAGAAGTGATTACTCACATCATTAGGAATAAAATCTGAAATAGCCAATGACTCTTTAAAGGCCACTTACTGTAAATGAATCATTCATTCTTTATTTAATTAATTAATTAATTAATTAATTAATTAATTAATTAATTAATTAATTAATTAATTAATTAATTAATTAATTCATTCATTCATTCATTCATACAGGAAGAATGCTAAAACAAAGGTAAAGTTAAAAAAAAGGAAGAGCTACTCAAATTTGAACAAATTGTAAACAAATCCAGAGAAAGTGCAGCATTCTTCTGCGTGCAACACAAACTGAGAAGTCATTATTATGAAAAGACATTATTATGTCATTATTATGGATTGACATTGACAGGGAAACAAACCAACTATATCATAAAGTAGGGCAGTGCAATTAATGGAAATTAAACTAAATTGCAAAATGGATCATTTTCTTCATAAACAACAAAATATGAAACACTCTGCATAAAAACACTAAGTCTTGTAAATTACATATATGTTTTTAAACAGCTTACATGCAATAACGTTATGTGTTCATATCTTAATTTCTCCATCCTTCTAAACACTACCTCAATAAAACATATTTTGCAAATTGAATTACAATACCAGACAGAAATCCCAAATAGATTTAGATTTTTCCAAATTGTGCAGCCCTATCGTAAAGTTTCTTTTCTGTGAACATAGTAAATGATGCTTGTGGTCTCACGTGGGACTACACTCTGCTGAAGTCTGGGGTTTCCCCGACCACCAGTGAGACCCACCTGCTCCCACACCAAACTCCTGGTCCCACATTTACAGTCGACATGTCTGACCCTGATGTCACTATGTTAACATGAGAGGGGCTTCCCCTGTCTGACACAGGTTCAGGAGCAGAAACTATATTTTGACAGAATATACCTGACTTTAGCTTTGAAAGGAAAGTCTGACCGTTTCTTTTTGGGCAACAAGACAGAGGACAAACCCACACAACCAGAGAGGAGCGTTACAAACGCGTGGTTTAGTTGAGTGCAGGTGTGAAGAGTTGGGGACAGCTGGGGCCCCTCGTGTGGGTGATGGGGCGTCTTCTCTGGACAGAACTCAGAACATAGAGCACACAAGAGCCACAGCTGTCATGTTCCACAGTCAGGACGGCTCCATCAAAGTGAGCACGCTCTGTCTCAATTAAGGATTAAAGATGATTAAAGGTGCAGAAATCATTTATTGTGCAATCAGCAAGAATAGGGCTGTAGATATGAGAAAATATATGTCCAATGTTCTGGTTGGGCAGTACTGACACCCAACTTTTTATACAATATGGCAGATTTTCATACTGTCAAAACAGTCCATCGTGTCTGTACTTCTCCATAGACGATATTCAACAGAAGTGTTTCATTTTAAAGCCTTTCCAGTGTAAGTTACAAAACACTTTTTGGTTCTTCAGTAGAAACGGGTAGTAGGTTTCAACAAACGTAAAACAACAAGAAAACAGATCATCACCCACACCAAGTATGTTGAAAATTTGATTTTTTTGGTGTGTTTCACGGTCCTTGACCCTCGTGGTACAGTGACATGTACTGTTCCTTTAGTTTGAAAAAGGTAAAGTATTAATCTTAGGTATATTTGCCCACCCTTTATTTACAATCACATCACTTATCGGGAAAACACAGAATTATCCAGATAGTTTTCCAAAGCAGACTGTGCACATAACATCAGTTGGCTTGTTTATATTTATAGTTAACTTGTACGTGCTGGGTACTTCCTGTTCAATTTTTACTATGGTCAGTCACGGAGTCTAAAAATAATAAATACTACAAAAATCAGGCAGTGAAAAGATTTTACAAAGCAGAAAATAACAGTACTTCACCAAAGGACTCTTGTGTATTTATAAAAGAATGTGTTTGTGTGACGACACAATTTTAAACATCCATCCATCGCCATGACATTTCAGCAGAGTCAATAGTGCACCTGCAGCATATTCTCTGCAAAACAAGAAGTGACCTGTTATTCTAAAATTTGTTTTCTAGACAGCATTGTTTACTATGGCTTTATAAAGGTGTTAAAAGACTTTATAAACTAGGGATGATGAGATGATTCACTTCATTCACAATTCAGTTTCAGATTTTGCAGTCACGGTTTTCGATTTTCTTTGATTTTGTTAGTTCATCTTTGTTAACTTTTCTTTTTTTTTCTTACCTTAAAAGACAAAATAAACCATGATAAATTAAATTTCAAACAAAGCCACTGTTAGTGCTCAGAACTTGTATTTTTTAACAACATTTGAACAGTAAACAGTAATATTTAGAGGTCCATCCATTGTCGTTAGCAACATAATAATGCACATTCAGTCAGGTCTTGCACAAGTTCACGCTTAATTTCTTCACATTGTGGCTGTTATTGTATTAGTATTTGTATTAAACAACTGTAACAATTTCAAAGTTTTCAAACTTTTCCATTCCTAGTGTAAACTCATCAAAGTGAAAAATCGGTTATTGGCCTAAATTTTGGCCGATATCTGGTCAGGCAGTCGTTTGGGCTTTTCCTCTGTGGGAAAGTCACACTCACAGTGATCATTTAAGTTTTATTCTTGTTCTACATTGGCTACAGCACAAGCTTAATAAGTGTTTGTTTATTTGTCAGTATGAATCTTTCATAACGCCATTAAATAATTGTTTTTTAGGCCAAAATACAATCGGGCATCATAACATTGTCTGAAAGAGACGCACATGTACCGTGGTGGATAATAGTTTAGGTTTAGGTTTTTTTGTTATACTATCTCACCCCAGCTCTGCTTAAAACTAAAATAACAAAAACCAGCCTCACAAATCAACCTTGAAAATTGGCCATTGATATGGCATCAGCGACAAACTTTTTGAAATATCATGTCGGCATCAGTCAAAGAAAAACCCATATCAGTCGATCTCTAACCGTAAAGACACAAATGAAAAACTAATTCTGGTGTTCGTGTTTTTAAAGCTGTTAAAACAGGACATTTTGATATTATAAATAGTTTTCAAACACTGTCAACATTTTCAAACCAGTCTTAGATTTAGTAAATAAAATTAATTTGATGAACTTCTAAGACCTTTTAATGGTGTACCGATGCATATTGTGTCACATGTTTGTTGACACTAGTACTGTGGTCTGGTAATGAAAGGGTTAAAATGCTGTCTCTTCGCAGAAACAGGAAGAAAATGGTTTCAGACAGTTGCTATATTCATAACAGAGCAAACTTAACTTATATCCACTTTTTAGTTTAAGTCAAAATTCCCAGAAATGACAAAACGACTCACTTCTAAAACTTTAAATAAATGTGTGACTAATTGACCATGATCTTATTTGATGAGTTTAGACATGAGTTAGTCCCTATAATTTGGTGAGTGGCAGTAAAAAAGGTGAGAAGACAGCACTGTGTGAACAGACAGATGGAACAGAAAGCACTGACGCACAATATAATAGTGTAAGTCAAGCTAAGAGAGACACAAACAGAACTGATAAGGCAAATAAAAAGGAAATACCCAAATTAAACAGGATATTGTGATGACATGCATAACTTATTTTCTGTGATGACTGCAGTGTTAGGTGTAGTTTTATGAATTCATTATTTGTGATTCATCCCAAACCTCAAAATCTATATTTGCTCTACATCATACAAAATATGGATGAAGAGGACTGAACATTTTTTTAGAACTTTTATTTCTTAGTTGAGTGCAAACACAAGAGTCTGCAAGCTGATAACGTGCTGTATGCTCAATAAAGTAAACAAACATGCACAAAGCCAAAAGTGCTTCCGAATGCACAAAAAGGGATCAATTCTTCAAAAACTGCCCAGAAAAGTGCTCTCTTGCTAGGAACGTCCAAATAATCCAATTTCAACTACAAGTATGACTAAAATAACTAATTATAGCCATAATAATAAAGCCTTAGTTACTTATAAACTGTTCATACATAAACTGTTTTATTTCCTTGATTTGGAAAATTAGGGGTTTATTTACAATTGTAGAATACATTTACAGCAGTTTATTTCAGTGAGATCTGTCATATTTAATTTTATCTTTTCACTTTCTACATTTACTAGCGCTGTTGCTCTAAGCCACATGTGTCAAACACAAGGCCCGGGGCCAGATGCGGCCCTCCATATTATTTTAAATTGCCCTCAAGGTTTTATAAGGTTTACTTTAATCCTATATTGGTGACAGAACAAGTAATCTGGGTACCTTAACCTATGAAATGATTTGTCTGAAACTTAAAGAGTACTGTAATTTCTGGACTATAACCCGCTACTTTTTTCATAAATTTTGAAGTCTGCGGCTTATACAACAATGCAGCAAAATTATAGATTCTCATAGACTTACTATCAACAAGTGCGGCCAATATATGTACTTTATCACTTTTCTTAATAAGATTTTTGTTGGTGCGGCTTATATTCAGGTGAGCTCAATAGTGCAAAAATTACAGTAAGTCTTTTTGCAGACTAATGACGATGTTTTTTCAGTATTTGTTACTTATTCAAATGTCAAATACAAAGACTGTTATTTGTAGTATGTCAAAGATTAGTAAGGTTAATTTTAATTACAACCTGCCTTCGATGAAAACAACATGTCAATGTGGCCCTTTGTCAAACTGAGCTGGACACAAGCAAATAATAATTTGTGATTTCAATTCTTTTAAATGATTGGGATTATTATTATCGCATTTCAAGCAGCTCTATCATCTCTTGCAACAATGACTTGCACCTAAAGTAGACAAACTTGTTAAATAAACATAAGATAGTTTATGATTTCAGTTCCATATTGACCATGTGCAGTAAGAATCCAACATTTTAGACCATCTGATGTTGATAAATTAGTCAATAAATAATCCTGGCTTGTGTAATCCAAATTTCAACAAACCAGACTTTACTAAACTACATCTACTAAAAACAAAAACATGACTAAAATTAGTGTGCATTATAATTAGAATAATAAATAATGAACTATAATTTCAGGAGCTATAAAGCCGTATAAAGAGCAGTGGAATGATGCAGGTGTTGCAAATGGACTGAGTGAACACTGAATAACAGTTGACGCAGCACGACAACATAAAAGGTTGAAAATCCATGTACAATCAAACCGTGTGCATGTGCAGTTGTGCTTCACCACAAAACAAGTGCCCAAGCTACTGAAGGGGAAGTTTTGTAGTCATTACACAAATGAGTCACAAGATCAAGTACCACCATCCAAATGAAGCATAAACATATCTCGCCCCACTGTGTCACATTATAAAATTAAATTGCTAAAACGTCAGTGACAAATCTCCATTCCTGAGAAATAACAGTGGCTACAAATGTATGACAACTAAGCTTTATAAGAAAACCTTTTAAAACAGCCGCTATAGAACAAAGACCGTTATTTACTTTCACATCAGTCAAGCTAATCAATCTTTGCAACCCTCTCATTAAAACATTCCATTTTAGAGAGAAAAAAAGTCCTATTGAATAAACGACATGTCTTAACAAGTGAGTGGTTATTTGCATTATGGTAAGTTGAGTGTAGCCGTGCACCAGTGCCTGCAGGCTTCAGAAGACCTTTCATGTATTCTCAATATTCTAATAATCCCCTCTATTGGCGTAGCTCTTTGGATTGCATGGATTTAATGTAGGTCAAAGCCTAGTGGTGGTGGGCATCAGAACAGACCAGTTATAAGTGCACCACATACAATCGTGTTTATTAGGCCTGTCCGGTGCCTCTATGAGCGTGCCCTGAGGTCTGGGTCACTCAATTGTCCCATTACAACAGATTCCACATGTTGAAGCGTTCACTACTCGCACACATGAAAAGCATGAGCAAAACTGTGTGATTACAGCAGAGGGAAAGCTTTCAGAAAGTGTCCTAGTCTGTGGTGGTGTCAATTAGTTCTTCTTTGGTACACAATAAAGTCTTAAAATACAACTAGGGCTAGGCGATATTGTGATAAAATTGTGAGCTCATCTCTCTGTGACAATCTGCTTTTTTTGGTGAAATTGTCTTACTGTGATTTCCCGATTCTCTATATTGCTGCATCTGTCTGTTTAAACTATTTTTTCCAACCTATATACTCTTAGTCTCAGAGTTGCCAAATCCAAGTCATTATAGCGACTTGGGCTTCTTTTTTTTTTAAGTCTCTTTGGACTGCACTCTTAGGTTATAAAGGAACAAATCTTTATGGAAATATATCATTTATACAACTGAAACATGGATTTTAGCATGCTTTCATGTCTAAAATTGCTATTAATGTTCTAATTGATCGATTCTTTTATTAACTTTTTTATTGAAGGGCTGAGTTTGCTTGTTCTCTCTAAATATCTGACTGGTCAGATTTTGACAGCTGAATTTAGCTGTTGATAGTGTATGTAATTATCTCAAAGACAATAGGAAAATAAACTGTCTACAGAATCGTCATAAAAGCAAAATCGTGATCTGGCACCAAAAAAATGTTTGCCCAGCATAATTCAACAGTTTGTTCTTCTTGGGTATGTAATAAAGTCTTAAAATACAACTAGGGCTGGGCGATAGTGACAGAACTATTATTCAATATTTTTTGACATATCTCGATTACAATTATCAGACAATATTGCTTCAAACCAAAGAATAAACTTTGTTTTTAATGTATTAGTTGAAGTTTAATGATCAGAAAGACTATACATACTCTTGGTCGACTTAAAACGTGCTACTGATTAGTCGACTAAAAGCAAAGTTAGTGTCTCAATGGCTGACCAAATATCTGACTAAAACTGCATTCACAAGACCAAAAGCTCAGATGTTGTATGCTAATTAACTACTCATTAAGAAAAACAAATTGTCATAAAGACATCAAAAATATTCCCATATATCATGTAGATGCTACTTAATTCATCCCCTTTTTTACTTGTTAGCTAATAAATTTGTATTTTTTTCAGTGTATGTAGAAGCGGAACTAAAAGTGGTGATTTAGCTGAAGATTTTGGGACCAAATCATTCAGTCTAAGCTGCATTTCTTTATATAACTCACGGTGTTTCATTGTCTGTATAAATTGTTGTTGATCCCCCTTTTAGTCGATTAAATGGTCGATGGGACAGGATTTAGTCGATCAAGAATTTTTTGATCAACTACAACCCTAGTCATTGTCGTCACAGCCGTTTTGTTGCCTTTTTACTACAAACAATATACTGGATATTCCGTTTTTGCAGCAAGACAACAATCACAACATATTGCTATGGGACTATTCACTGAAGTCACTATTCAGTTTTTGATTTTGCAGCCACAATTTTCAATTTTTGCCTTAAAACACAAAATAAACCAGAATAAATTATCTTTAAAACAAAGCCACTGTTGTTAGTGTTCATAAATTGCAAAACAGCAAACGGTGACAATTAGAAATCTACCCATTAGTTGTTAATGCAACGTAATAATGCTCATTGAGTCAGGTCTTGCACAAGTTTCTTCATACATCGTAGCTATTATTGTATTATTCTCTGCCTTATACAACACTGACTTATGTGTGGGTCAGTGGCTGTGTGTGTATTCGATTTGAACTATTTTAGTTTTTGAACTCTTTTCCATCTCTGTAATGATCACATACAAAGCAAATAGAATCATGCTGTGCCTTGTTTGAGAGTTAGATCCTATAGTAGGTACTGAGACTAGACCTGGTGTGACCTAATGTGAGAACTGGTGTCCCATCACACCTCTGTCTATTCTCCACATTGTGTTTTTTGATTGACACTGCCTTCAAGGTTGAAAAAGTGCTATATAAATGAGAGATTTACCAGAATTGATTTTGAATAATCCACTTTTGAGGTTAGAAGGTTAAGCTTTCTTAGGCACTAGTCAGCAGTGGTTTATGAATTAACATTGTGCTTGTGTGAACATTGCTCTCTGAATGATTTGCAGGTCGTCACTCACAAAGTAATAATGTGTAAAATAAAAGTCATGTTTAGTCAATTGTAGTCTTTTTTGAGACTAAACTTTGGATAACTCTGGGGGCCCTCCTGTTCCTTCCCCTGACACCGAGGGCACGGGCACGACTTCCTGTCCCTCTGAGCTGCTCCTGCTCTGCAACTGGACGTCACATAGTCACATTACGAACAGGATCTTTATTTTAAACTACTATTGAGTGAACAAGCCTTTGATAATGCAGACTGTCTGCTCTTGTTCATCTGAGCAGCACTATTATTACTCTAAATATCAAACAGCCACACAGAGTTTGTGAAGCAGCAAACAAACAGACTGGAGAGTTGTCAGATGAAGACAGATGTTTGTGAAGAGGATGAGACAACCATAATAAAGCTCTACAGAAATGTTGCAATGAGCCACAGGAGAAGCCATCACTCAGAACAACACCAGGACTTACACAGCAGCAGTATTGTGAAGTAAAGAGCCTTAAGCAGAAGAGTGGTGCCCCTCTCTTCATGGAGCAAACGGCACAAAGCTCATGTTGTCCGAGCAGAAGGCTGCTTGTTAGCCTCTCCACACTTTGTGCACAACCACTTCACTGTATATGACTTGACCAGCAGCTGCCAGTTCAGACAGAGCAGAAAATATGTTGGGTGTCAATGAAATTACAAGATTTCTTGCATCTAACATAGGGATGCTTGATAATTATTAATGATGAAAAAATAGGGTTGCAGCTCTAACCTAATTAATTTTTTTAGTATTTAAAATGGACTAAGCAATACAGATTTAAAAATTGAGGTTGATCTATTAAGACAGAGAAAAAAAATCCCAGATCGTCTCCCAAATAAAATCCTACTCAAAAGTACACAGGCCTTACTTTCACAGTTTAAAGACTAAACAAGAAAGTGCCAACAATACCAAGAGCACAGGGAAAGAAAGTCAACTTTCCTAAAACAAAAACTTCTGACAAACCTGATCGTAATATATCATAGGTTAATATTTATTTGTTTATTGTTCAAGTAACTCTGGGATTGAATGCAAGGCAAGGCAAATACAGCACAATTCACACACAAAGCAATTCAAAGTGATTTACAGGGCAGGAAAAGATGTGTCAAAATTACAATACAAAACAACCGAACATTATTAATAAATATAAATAATCTGCATAAAATTGACCTTAAAAGAAGTAAAGAATTGAATTGTATGTGTAAAGAGTAGTATTATAAACCACAATCAGAATATACCTTATGTATGTCTTCATTAACTGGTATAAAATATATTCTGGAACCGATACATGAACATAAAACAATCTTTTAACAACTCTGGTAAGTGTATTTTGCTGCAAGAATACCCAAATTGCTTTTGATTTTAGTGGTAACACTGATCCAAAACAGCTAGCTCTCGTCAAGTTTTGTTGATTTAATCAAAGAAGATTCCCCAGCCAACTAGATGGACAGTGTCTCTTCCTGCAGGGGCCATGTACAGTAGACCGTTAATCCCTCTACTTTAATCACTAATAGTCAGCTTGACACTGGAGAACTTCTGGGCCGGTTTTCCTTTCCATGAGTTTGACAAGATTCAGAGTCAAAAACATTTCTCATAAGCATTTATTTATCGTGACATTTCTCTGTTGAGTCTGTGCAGTTGCAGCTCCAAAACCTCAAATCACAAGAAGGTTTACACGAATTTTACACTTGTTTCTTACAATGAACATACAATTGCAGAAACTCCACACCTCCAGCTCAGTGTGAAAGCATCACCACTGTGAGCTTATACAAACTAATCTAATCAATACATTTTCTTAATATTGTTTCATTTTTGCTGAAATGAGAGTACATGAAAAAAACAGAGGACGTCACTCATTTATGTGTACATGTTTGTTTTCATTAGACTCCCATCGAGAAATGTGTCCACTGCTTTTAACTCATTCTTCAGAGCTGCTGGGGCAACCTGTCAGGGGCAGTGTGTGGTCAGTAGGGCAAAGCAATATGGCCCAAATAGTCAGCATCAACTTTTCTACATGTATAACTATAACGACCTGCCCTAGTGCTCTGAACTCATACTCAGTAGTGTTGCTGGCTTTTATGCGAGTGTGTCAGACCCAAATACTAATATCTGTGGTCTGTTGAATTAAAACCAAAGACATTTTTCAAATACAGTACTTTAGCGTGGAGCTACTTCAATCATTTTTAATAAGACAACACTGTCCATGGGATTACATTCTCTTTTCTTCCTTAGATACTCCTAAAGACAAATAATTATCAAAAACCCAATGAGGAAACAGCTTCTCAATGTCCAACGATTTATTTTGTGACAGTGATATCTTTAGAGAAAACTAATTTTCTTATGTGAAGCTTTGACTTTTCAATGATTTATATGATGTGTTAATATTGCATTGAGTTATGAATTGCATCAAATTCTCAGTAACCCTCCGTTTCCCAGCTCTAGCTATATATTAACTAATCTCATTGATTGTTGTTTACTAGGCAGTTGGTCAATGTTTGCAAGTGAAAAAAAGTTGTTTTTTTTGTTTTTCTTTCCATATCGCCCAGCCCTCATTTCAACTCAGGTAAGTTGTGGCATTTCAGCTTGATATAATAATTTAAAGCAAGAAATAACAAAATAATCTGTGTAAGGCAAGTTAATTAAGTCAAATTTGCTTCAGGAAGAGAACCATACTGTGCGTCCAACAACAACAACCCCCAACAATGATCTAAAAAAGTATCTGTTAGATGAATGTGCAAGCTCATGCAGTCAAAAATCAATTGTAACAGTGCTAGAATCGAGTTACAGTCACTGTGGCAAATATAGCAGAGGATGAACTGAGACAGTCAGTTCAGTCCACCTAACCTCAGTCAAACACATTACACAATTTCTTGACGGATTAAAACAATGTACATTTTAAACTACTAAATTATGTTTGCTTGTCTGAGATAAAATGTAATGTGTAAATGTCAGCACAGATAAATAATCTATGACTAAAATAATGCAAATTTGATACACAGCTTCCTAATTTATTCTGATTAATTTATATCTGATTCTACAGTGAATCATTGATTGTTAAGAATGAAATAGATTTGAAAAGAGAATAGTCTCCAGGTTTACCACCAGGACTCTTTCACTTTTATTTTGTTGATCATGACCACGTGTTATGACCAACATCACTTGCTCGGTGAGAGGGTGTTAAAATAAAACTATAAATTCCCCATGATGATGAGAAGACTGTGCACCCAGCTCAGGCCGGGTCCACCCAAGGCTGTGCGCAGCAAATGAGCACTTTCTGTAAAGCCACACCGCACAAAAAGCAACAGGAATGTCCCCTGCATCTTATTCAGTCTATACAGTTCACAGCCGACACAGCAGAGTCAGACTGGGCTCATGGAGAAAAAAGGCAACGTCATTATATAAACTTAAAAAGTGCTTTCTGTGAACAATGGTGAGAGAATATAAATACTTATGAATGCATCCAAACTTCAAGGCCAGCCCAATAAAGTTTTTGTATCCAGCCTGTAGATGCAATGTGTTAGTTTGCAAAACTGGCATTGTCAAAAATAGCACTCATCATCACAATATTTTTGTGTGAGAATTTGAACGTCACAAACCCCACTGTGATCATTCACACTTTACGCAGTTTTAGAAAACTGGAAATAGGGGTGGGTGGGCAGTAAAGACAGCAGATATAAAACATAGCTCTTGTTACTTGAAGTGCATCCTGATAGCCATCTCCAAAACACAATATTATTCATACTTTGATAATCTGCCTGTCGGATGTGAGCCTCATTCTAACAATAATATGAGGTCTGCAATACATAGCTGGTGATACTACAATAAATTAGACTATAGTTGACAATAGGCTCATTTCTCTAGCCTACTCTAGTACTGTAGGTCTTCAGCACAGCAAGTGGTGTTCACACGTTCCTGAATCAGAACACTTTATTAGTCCCTGCCTTGAAGAGCAATTCATTGCAGCCTCCACAGCCAAAAGAAACACACAAATAACAGGTACACATGTAAATGCAATCAGTTTACTGGATAAGTAAGTCAATATACCATAGACTGTATGAATGGACAATTTCATGCCATTTGCCACTGCATTCCTTATAGGAAGTGGCCAGTAGCGAGGTCCCTCGACTCTGTATCTCATTCACTATTGAAACGTCTGTCTCTTTCTCTGTAACAGCTGTTATTATGAGACTTACCATTTTGACTTTAAAGCCTTAAGTCAATGTTTTATTTTGTTACTGGTTTTGTAAATCAAGATATGAACAAGTAATAATGACCAGACAGGTGGCAAAGCCCAGCTTGATCAGTAGCTATTACCACTCACAGCTTTTTTTCCTATTTCTTCCATGCACAGCACTCACGAAATAATTACTACACAACTCATGGATGGGAATAGCTCCCCTCCCTTTCTGTGGCAGGGGGATGTGAAATGCTTGATGCCATCAAACCTCAAAATTGCAGCATGTCAAAGACAGACCCTGAGCGTGCCCTTTGCCACAGCGGGATAACTCACAGAAATGTGCAAACCTAATCGTCTGGGGAACTCTTTTGCAATCATCACTTCTTTAGTTGTTACTCTCAGTTTTGGTGACTGAAGTATGCAGCTCTATTTCTGTACATGCAGCGCCGTAAGCACGTGACAGACACAAACTAAAGTGGCCCACACTACAGTGTTAAGCCCCGGAATGTTTGAGAGTAAACTACTTGTGTTTAAACCTTCGAAAGGACGACCACTATCTGCATTCACCCTGTGTGCAGGGGGGCAGGGAGGCTAAAATAAGGAACTGATGGATTCACAGTCCAGTAAGACTTGTCCACAACTAATTATAAAACAGTGCAACTCCCACAGCTGTGAAACAACAAACATCACAGAAATGATGAAGTCTGGAGAGAAGTCCGTGTTTTTCTGATGAATGCAGCTCTTGCTCAAACACAGACACAAAATGTGTGCTTTTCCCCACCTACTCAACTACTTTTGATCCTGATCATTGCCTAATTTAACCAATTACATTGGCATGCAAGCACTCAGAAGATGCAAACAGCTTAAGGTGTGATTTAAGATAATACAAAACAACAAACGAGGTCTACAAGTATTGTGTACATTAAGCTCTGTCCAACCATTAGACCTCCACTAATGTTATAGTTGAAGAATGATAATGTTGTTAACAACAAGACAGTCTCTGCTAATGGGTCACAGACTGTGCTGCCTGAGAGATGAGGTAATGTGGGTGTAAACACACACACTTGGGTTCAATAAATATGAATTCCATCTTTCAAACCATTAAAGTCACAGTGCTCAGTCATGTGCTAAAATAATTTCTTCCACTCATATGTCTATGACACATCAGGCTGTGTGACACACAATTGCAAGTTTCCAATCCAGGTTTGGAGTTTGTGTCTTAAGTGAATGTGACATGCACTGCATTTGATTAACACAGAGAACTAGATGAAAGGTAGGCCAGAAGCTAATTCAGTGAGGACTGTCAACAGTGTGAGCTGCTGTTTGGATCTGAGGTGACCATATGTAGGCATTTGTCAGAAAGACAGAAGGAATCGGAAACTCTTGCGCTTGTGAGGAATGTTTGCTTCTGGAGCCGTGTCTGCACTGGCTGCAGACCTCTCCAGTTTGTGAAACTGTGTTTGGGCCACAGACAGCTGGTATGGGAGGATGCATGCATGTGTGGCTGCTGTTATGGTATAAAGTTACCCTCTAAATGCACAGCCTAGCCTCCTGTTCAGTAAGCTCTGCACAGATTTGTCCTTCTGTCACTATGTAGGTTCATTAATAAGAGTGAAGACTGCACACATCCAAAATGCCACGTATCCAGACAAATATAAGAGTTCAGACACTGGTTCTGGGCCTGATCATCAACACTCCTCCATTGTACGACTAACAAAGCTATGCTAGCCTCAGAGCTACCGCTAGCAGACCATGGATCTATAAAACACAACCAGCTCAGATTTTAATTCAACCTCCTACAGTAACCACACTCCGTGTTCATTTCACAAAATGATACTGACGTTTTAGCCCAGTTTTTCCACTACAGAACCTAAACGTGAGCGGCTGTAGAAAGCGGAGGCAGAAACACCGGTTCAGGATTGATTTTATACCCACGTCTATTACGGCTTTACGCGGTAGTTAGCACACTACCTTCTGTTATAATGGACCAACGAGGACTCCTGCGAAAACAGTCTGTTTTAGGCACAGTCCTACAAAATAAAAATCAGTCAAAAAACAACTGGAGAATTAGTACGATGGTGCTGGACTGTGACTGTAACATGTTTTTACTGATCTCCCTGAAAAGCACAGCACCAGAGGCCCAATATTTGGCACAATTTACACCCACCACGCTTGAATACATTTTACGTGTGTGTCTTTTCTTGTATTTCTCGGTTTATCCAGTGGTGCCAGTCCCCGTTAGATGCCATCCAGAGGTGCAGCATTGTGCTCGCCGTACTTACCTTGCTTGCTCTCAATTTTCCCCGACATTTTCGTAGCCAGCAGCTGTGATCCACTCGCACTTCAACAAAAAAAACGGGTCTCTCCGCGCGTCTCCCTCAGTTACTCCATCGTGGTTGGTTTTTCCGTCGTGTCCATGAAACAAACTAGCCGGTGCTGAGGTGGTGCATCTGCAGACGACACATTGGTACGGCCAAAAGCAGTCACAGTCCGTCTTCTTGGGGGTAATTTTCACTGGATCCACACGCCACACACTCGCATTAATGTCTTGAACCTACACTTGAGCCGCGCTTTCAGACGAACAGCGCCCCTCTGCGACAGGAATGACAGGCTGGTCTCTCACAACAAGAGGATGGGCGTGTTTCTCATCAGCCCCAATAGGTGTGTGTACTGTGTGGACTGCAGCTCGCCTTTATTATTGTTTGTCAGTTGCCATTTCCATCCATCCTGCGCTGATTTTACGCACGGATGTGTCATGAGTTTCACAAAGGATTATTCAGGCTTATATTTAGACCAGTGTTGTGGCTGGCGCATGCTTGTTTTCATTTGTTGATGGCAAACCTTCATTTATTTTCAAAAAATAATTTACAAAAAATAATGTAACACAGAAATGTTTCATGGTTTATGTTAGATTGAGATATTGAAAAGTATTCCCATAACAAGTCATACAGTAAACAAAACACTTGATTAGGCCTTAAGACTTAATATTACATTTAATTTATTTTATTTATCATTGTTTAATGTAATAGTGGTTTAGACCACCTCAGTAAAAATGTGGTTTAGACTAGAGCTACAACTTAAAACTTGGACATGGAGCCCTCTGCTGGTCTGAATTACTGGTCTGTGTTGACAGTGATTAACCAAAGCTATAAATCCAGAGAATAATTGACTAAAAATAAGAAAAAGGCCATCTTATTTTAGATTTAGTCTTTGATTACAATAGGATATAGCATGTTATTCATAGACTGTGATGTTGGGAGTAACTCATTACAAAAGTAACTACTGTACACTTTTCAGTAACTAAGTAGTGTAAATCATTACTTATAAAAAAAATGTTGACAATATATTACTAGTTACAATCTGAGTAATGCAAGTTACTTTGATATAAATGAATTGTTTTTATATTCTATTATAAACGACACTTCAGAACCAAAACACCACCAAACTACTGTCTGTTGGCTTAAAGGTAAATAAAATATTATGAGGAAAATGTGTTGTGATGTCACATTTCTATAAATTAACCAACAATCAGGTGTAAATGTAACATTATTAGTGTTGTACAAGGTCTTAACAAACGTGTGATTAGCTCAAAGTAACTCACAGTAGTGTAACTCAGTTACATTTTTGAGACATTAATATTGTAATACAAATGTATTACATTTTTCTCCTTGTAACTAGTATATAATGTAGGCCCATTACAATTCGATACAACACTGATAGACTGCTGTCAGTTGTAACCATCAGCATAACCAACATGTCAGTATTTCAAATAAGTTAAGATGCACTGACATTTGCACAGAACAATTGATCTAAATGGTATTTAAGAACTCAGACTTGCTCAGCTTAAATGCAAGTCATGAGACAATACAAAAACTCAAACAAGTGTTGAATAAAATAATAGATTTGATTGTATTTCACACATGTGCTCAGCTGGCTTAAAGTCAAAGGTTATATTTGCTTTTGTTGTCATGCTTTCACTCACGCTTCCTTCCCCACACAGCAGCAAGCCCCACCCAGACAATAAAGTGCCAAGTATGCAGCAGTAAGTGCGTTGTGTGTGTGGGTGTGTGAGCAGAGGCAGGCATGATTTACCTTCCCTGAGGCTATGATAAAGTCAGAGAGAGACAACAAACTCCAGGAGTGAACTTGTCAGGGCACGACTGACTTTGTGGTGTAATCAGTGTTTTCACTAATCCCAGGTATGTCGATAACAGGGTGTCAAATGTACAATAACACCAACATTACGGACAATATCGGGATAGACAAGGATAGGACAGCACAGCCCCAGTCCCAAAGCAATAGAGGCCTAGATCCAGAAGTGTAGCTGTGTAAAGAGGCCTCTGAGACAATTGTGCTGCTGGATTCTGTAACTGCAGGTGTTAAGATGCTGGAAGGGAAAGCAGACAATAAGACAATAGTGTGTGTGTGAAGGATGGACGGGAAACCCCAAGTCAAATGGGACACATCTCCAAAGTCAGAAGTGTAAAATCAAATACAATGGACACTAAAACTAGTATCAAATCTTGTTTTTTTTTCTTTCTAATGAATAGTTTTTGAAAGATTTTGAGATCAGAGTCAATGTTAAATTTATTTTTTGTCAAAGTCATAGTAGGAAATTTGTCAGCTTTATAAGATGTATCAAAAATCAGATACACACGTAGATACTAAAACTAGTATCAAATCTTGTTTTTTGTTTTTTTCTGAATAGTTTTTGAAGATTTTGAGCTTAGTCAATTTATTTTGACAAAGTCATAGTAGGAAATTAGTCAATAAACCGACCATACTGTTTATCTGTTGTATAATAAAGAACCTTGCATCTTGAACCTTGAAAGAACATTAAAATATCACAATGAAAAAACACTGCAGGAACTTTGTGTTAAAAAAAGTCTCAAATTATTCTGTTTGTGGTATTGAAACTGTACAAAAATTCAGAATATTTATTATTTTATGTCTGTTAATTATTCATTCATTTTCTACCCTTGTTCCATTAGGGGTCCAGGTGACTGGAGCCTGTCCTGTGACTTTGGGCCTTAGGCGGGGTAACACCTGGACAATGGCCAACTTGTCGCAGTTAAACAACCATTCAGTCTATCATTCACTCACTAAGGGAAATTTACAGCGATGGCCAGTTAATCAATTTTTTGGAGGTGGGAATAAGCTGGAGTACCAGGAGAAAGCCACAGTGACACGGGCAGAACATGCAAACAGAGAGATCATGAGATGTTGATATGGTCGACCCAGGAGTCGAACCCACGATCTCCTTTTTGGGAAGCCAGAGCTCTAACCACTCTGCTACCGTGCACCTTATTTGTAATGTTTAGTTAGAGTTATTATTTTGGCTGGAGGTATTCTGAGTTACTTTTTAAAATCTGAGGAATACATTTTGAAATTTCAACACACAACTTATGGTTCAAACTTTTCAGAAATAGTGAGTAAAAACAGCTCTACCGGGGAGCGCATGTGTGATATTTTCTTCTCTTGATGATTTTTTTTATCTTATAAACAATGGCAAAACAAAAATGTAAACCATAAATTAAAAGTTGATTGAATCTTATGTCTTATTACATTTTAACTCTGTAAATACAATGCAATTCAGCCTGAAAGTACTCCAAGTAATATTCTGTCTTAACCATGTAACTGATTACACTACACAGTACATTTGATGCAGGTATTCCAGTAAATACAATTTCAAAATATTCTTCCCAACACTGTTCAAAGATGAGAGAATAATCGAACCAAGATTGTGTGAAATTGACAAACCAAGTAGACATTGTGGAGGTGGTGGTCAAAGAGCAGAAGCCGTTGTGGTGGATGTAGCAATACCAAGAGAAAGCAACATGATGAAAAAGAAACATGAGAAGCTACAGAAATACCAAGAGCTGTCATGGAAGGAGCTGCCATCTCAAGCAAAAAGTCCAGAAGAGTGCAGTGCTGTACAGAGACAGAAAGATCAGATTCCAAGTAATCAACAGAGGATGAGAGGGCAATTTTAGTTTTTAAAATAAAACCCCTTAGAACCCACATCCTCATTTTTGCCGCGTATCAGCGATGTCCAGAATGCCACACATCAAAGATTATTGTTACATTATTATGTTACTGAACCTGGATACTCAAAATATCACAATATATTCATTCATCATAAAATATCTGTTATTGTCAGATGCCAGTGTTGCAACTCATTGTTCAATAACACAGGGGAGTATGAATATATTTAATTACCTAAATGTGTATTGATATTTTGTTATTCTTAACATTCTAAGGGTCCCCACTTCTTTTAATTAATTCATTGTTGTTCACTGTCTGATAAAAATAAACTACAAAGCTCTTGCAGATAAAAAAATAATTATAAATAATATTAATTAAAAAAATTAATAAACAATATTGGAATGATCAGACTCAGTCAAACTTACTCAAAAAAAAATTCTTTCTTTATTTTTCAGTTATGTTTTTTTTTTTTTTTTTTTTTTTTTTTTTTTTTTTTTTTTTTTTCTTTCTTTCTTTTTTTTTTTTTTTTTTTTTTTTTTTTTCTTTCTTTGTTAGTTAGTTAGTTAGTTAGTTAGTTAGTTAGTTCTTGCAGAGAACTGTCAAAACCCCACAGGCCTAAAGGAAACCTCTTCTTTTTTGCACTTAATTTTTTACCAAAGACAATTTAGACAGATTAGACTTGTTCTCACTTATGATTAGAGCCACTCAGTTATAAAAGTCTAAATGTAGAAGAAAGCTCAGCCTCACAAAGAGTCCAGCCACTTGTTTGTCCTCTAAAGAACAGTTTTAGTTAAAAATTTAGATTATTTTAATCATTCGTCTTAAAGGTGCACTGTGTAACTTCCTTTTAGTTAAGTTAAAACCACACTTTAGGACATTATGTGTTTAAATACATTGTATGCCATAGTGTGAATAAATACAGCTACACTAACAACTTTTCTATAGGAACAAACATGAATGGACCCTCCTCTAGGTCAAATATTAGTCCATTTTGTGTCCTGCAAGTCTGATCGATGTAAAGAAGCAGATTTTATTTATTTATTTATAAATGACAAAACATGCCTTTATACAAGTCTATTTTTAACGAAAAAGTTGCACATTACACCTTTAAGAAAAATGTATATATACATTTTCATGTTATTGTATATTGTATTGCTGTTTTTCATCTGCTGTAGGATATAAGTGTAATGTGTCTTTCCTGTGCACATGTTATTAGAAAAACCTATACTGAGTTAACATCTTGGCTAAGCATGTTCAAAAACTGAAATAGAGTTATTTTATCTCGCAGACTCAAATTGCACTGATCTTTCTGATACAGACCTTTTGTATGTTTGTAACTCTTACATTGGTCACTGGGGGGCGCTGAGAGACTGTCATATTCTCTCTAAAATGCCACTGGATCCAAGACTTCAGTGTCGGCGCTTTACAAGAGTTTACGCAGCAGGTTTAAAAATGCATTGAACACATAGTTACTTAAACTGCATTTTATTGCATACTGACAAAAAAAGTTTGCTTATATTTTATTGCCTCAAATAAATAAATAAATAAATGATAAAATAGGGTTCAAAAGTAAAGTTTAAAAAGGCTCATAGAAATCTTACATTTAGTGCTATTTGAAGGTGATTGGGATAGAGCTGCGCAATATATCGTTGTTTTGAAGATATCCAAAAATTTAATATTAAAAAAAAAAATCATAAATAGAAACACAATGCTGTATTTGAAATACAAATGAAGAAAGTTACATTGTGAACTTTAAAATAAGTAGAAATGCAGATATTTTAGTCAATTACTCATTTGAGCCTTCCTTGACCAAAATATTTGACTTTTATACATGACAGTCTTGCTTAGGTTTGTTGTTGAATTTAGGTTTAGGTAAATTAAATAAAATTTTCACACTACACACTAAAGTTTTTGCAAGGGGTGATAACAACAAATTTGAAGGTAACACTTTAGAATAACTACAAAAAATTTGACATTATATAATTATATTAAGAACACATTAATAAAGACCTAATTTATCATGAACAAATGAATAATTAACAGATGAAAAGGTTAATTAATGCTTAGTAACTACTTAATTACTCCGAATCCTGCCCCCTAACCCTAAATCCTAACCTTAGGTCCTTAGTTTAGTTACTAAGCATTATTACATTTTTTATTCATTAACTATTTGTTAATGAATAGTTAAGGTTTTATTAATGCTTTATTCATGGTTTACTAAGGCCAATTAGGCGTAGTTAATATAAAGTGGTACCAATTTGAAAACAATGAGTAAATAGTATTCTTGTGCATTTAGTCAATTCAGGGCTCATTCACACTCATGTATATTCTCTAAAATTTTTGTCAGTGCAAATTGATATATTTTTTGTTGTGTTTTGGTTATTTTCAAGCACGGTTTTGTCTAGTTTGACTAAAGAAATAGCGATATATTCCTCCTTTCACTGTTGGGAAGTGTCAAAGTGCTTGTGTAAAACTGGGTCAAAGCAATGTTTTTGGATATATTTGCTGGGGCATGGGACACAGGGCTTAGAATAGGGACTGTCCCAAGAAAAGAGGGACGTCTGATTACCCTTACATGAATAAAAACAACAAAATTATTATTATATATAGGGCTGGGCAATATCGTGATAAAAATGAATCGTGAGCTCATCCCTGTGACAATCTGCTTTTTGATTAAATCTTCATATTGAGATTTCCCATTAGGCAAGGCAAGGCAAATTTATTTGTATAGCACAATTCATACTCAAAGTGCTTTACAAAACAGGAAAAAATACATCAAGATGACAATACAAAGCAAGCAAAAATGTTAAACGTTTCTCAGCTAAAACGTATCTTGTTTAAGTCATTTCTTTGTTGTAAACCAAAGTTTATTGGTCTAGTCACATGTGTCAAACAAGAATTGGTCTTCACCATGATCTACTTGTAAGTAAGTAAGTAAGTAAAGTAACTAACTAACTAAGTGAATACTACGCAAGTAACTAAGTAAGTGAATAACTACTTAGTTACTTATTTAATTCATTTGTTCAAATCCAGACTTTTTTTTTCCCAACCTACTTAGCCTCATAGTTGCCAAGTTTTCTTCTTTTAATGATATTGGGCTGTTTTGTTTAGTTTTTTTCAAAGTCTATTATGAATTTTAAAGGTTTGGGGTTTTTTTTGGTCATAAAAGAGGTGGATTTCAGTTATTTTCGGGTCTGATTCATTGTTTTCATGTCTAAAAGTCGTTTTTGATGTTAAAAATGGCTAGAAATGTGTTTTGTGGAGATACACAGCGTTCCAATTAAATATTGTTTTCTTTTATTGAAGGGTTGAGGTCACTTGGATGTGTTTTCTCTGAAAATCGAGCCTATGACGACTAGATACTGACCGTAAAGAAGGAACTTCCAAAAAGCAGGATGATTGTATTTACCTCAAAAGCAATTTGAAAAGAATCGTGATAAAATTGAACTTGTGATCTGGGTCCAAGAAAATTGTGATATAATTTTTTTGCCATTTCGCCAGACCTAATTATATATGATATTAGCCTGTATTTCTCCCACATATTGACTCTGCATTGTTGTTTTATTTGCACATGTCTGATTTCACAGAACGCCTGATACCTTCTAATAACCGTAGATAAATACATGATCAGTTTTTGAATATCAAAGTGAGTGAGTATTTTCAAAGTCTCCAAACCTTTTTAAAGAACCATAAGCCTCATCTCTTTATTACGCTGCTTGAGGAATGATTTTCACAGGTAACTTGAGGCAATTCTGACAAAAGTTACAGGGATATGTTTTATGGAATCTGTGATTAAAATGATGAAACCCTCTTCAACGAAAACTTGAGGTAGAATTTTAAATGAAATGCTGTATTATCAAGGGCAAATAAAGCAGTGCACTCAACAGCCGCTTTCCGTCGCTGTCCCACTGATGGATTGTACTTCTCTCGAATTTGACTCAACTTAACTGAATTTATTCAAACAGCCAACAGGCATCATATTTAATGGTTTAGGTTCATTCTAGTTCAAACTACTGAAAAAGAAGATACAGAAATCTTTCATTTTTTGAGCTTGATGACAGAAAACATGTGACTTCAAAATAAGACAGTCTGAAGTGTTTGGAGAGTTCAATGTCTGATGTGCAGCTCAAACGCTGTGTTCACCTTGTCCAGCGGTCAGACCCTTTGTTGGTCTCACACATGAGTAAAGTGAGGATCAGCCAGGCTTAACTCACTGATATATAACTGAGCAATGAGCACAGTTCTCCTTAACTCAGTGTTTTTCAATTAGTGTGCCGGGGAACACAAGTGTGCCAGTACATCCAGAACACTGCTGCTCGTGTCTTGACCAGAAACACGAAAGTATGATCACATTAGTCCTGTGCTTAGGTCTTTGCACTGGCTTCAGTGACTCAGAGAAGAGACTTTAAAACAGCTCTGCTTGTGTTCAAGTCTCTCCATGGACTAGCACCAAAGTACATCTCTGACTGTTAGAGCCGAATGAACCATCTCACACTCTGAGGACCTCAGGGACTGACCTCCTGTAGGATTTAACATTTGGGAGTGTTTGGAACTACTTTTTACCGTAAAATGAAAGCAAAATTTCTAATTGATCATTTACAAGCTCAATTAACATGTATTCTTTTATAGGTTATTTTATGTCTATTAGCTTGGATGCACAAAATACAATTTTATTGTGAGCAAGATTGCCTTTCCACAGATCTGAATTTTTCCACTTGGCTTTGTGTGTCACATAAGCATATTACCTATTCAGATAGATACATGCACAGAAGTAACCAACAACTCCACCACCAAAGTTATATAGTTTTATTGTCATGGGCAATTTTTTATAAAAATAAATAACTGAGTGTTCCAAAATAGCTTGATCTGACCACATTTAAATAGTTGGTGTGCCACAGAAAAACTTTAATCGTAAAAGTGTGCCACCCATGACTCAAAAAAGTTGGGAAACTCTGCCTTAACTAATGCAGATTGGAAACAATAAAGAAAACTTCTCAAGTCTAAATGACAGATTGTCACTTTTTTCTCATTTTGACTTAGTTTGGTTAATAGGAATTGGGTAAATATTTATTAAAGTTTAGGTAGAAAAAACAGTAATTATCTTTTGTCCAATCATAACTATTGTGTCATGTGTGTGGATTTGATCCATATTTGCAACGAGGTTGCAAGGTAACAGTTGTGGAATAACCTCTGTATGTGTATTTGTTGGATGAAAGACTTTTAGAAAACTCATCAAAAAGCCAAATTGGGTTCAAATCATGTTCACTATGTTTTACTAAAAAGAGTAGTTTAATGTGTCATGTCCAAAACAGGCCACTGTATGTCAAAGTTACACATTTTATAGACTGTAAACATATCCAACTATAATTGTGGCTTTTACATGTTCATTACACGTTATAGTGACTGTCTTTGTGTTTCCATTCCTTTATTAAACATCAGGACAAGTCTCTTTATGGTGTCTGCTTTATGGTGCAGTCTTTACGCTGCTTCTAATTGACATTTACCTCCGAGCCAGTGGTGAAGAATGGCAAAAAGCCTTAGAACTTGACTACAGGGGGGCAGAGTGAAGCTGGACACCTCTTATTGTGCCCTTACTTTTATGGGCCAGTGGGGTCCCAGGGGCCCGTGGGTGACCTCACAGTCAGAGGTGAGAGCACAGCTTCGGGTGTGATAACACAAAGAGACCGACCCTGTGATGCAGAGACAGAACAATTACACTTTTGAAGATTTTGGGTAGGCACCTTAGCTTCCTCCTTTTTCCCAATGAAGAGCTAAATGTCAGATCACCTTCTTTTGTGTTCTACCAGGGCAGATCAGGACACACAGAGCAGTCCTGTCACTGTCATTCCCCCGTTCATATCTGAAATACACAACAACAAACACTTAAAAGGTTGTCCTGACCCAAATAGATTTTATTCTTGGTTATGATGGTCTTTGCTTGTTTTATTAGAATATACTGTCCATGAAACACTTGATCCCATCTCTGACAGGAGCATGTTATCACAACTAGGTGTGGAGGGAGACAGTCTGGTCCGTGGGAGTCATGCTAATACATGACAGCTTTGCAGTGACAAGGGTTGCTTAACTGCCTCCAACCCAACGACCTCCCTTAAGAGCTGGATTTTAAGCTTAATTTGTGTGTTTACGGAATTAAATAAATTGGTTTTAAATGGTTGGTTTTAATGTCATCGATACTTTTGCTATCCGGAAATAAATGAAGCTATAAACCTCACACTTTAAATGAGTTAACTCAAATATTGTCTTAATCAAACAATAAAGTATTTTATTTCTCATTGATAGCTGAAACCTTTATTAAGAGCTTTATTTGGCTCTGCTTGGTTGGTCCACTTCACTCTACAGTTTGTAAAAAGATGTTCTGAAGCCATGATTGCAAAAAATAAATAAATGTGAAAGATTATTGAGATTGAGGAACCAGCTCTGAACACATTACCCACCTATCTTTTGGTTCGGCACGATTATATGAACGTTATCTTATGTTCCCATCACTCTCACTTTTTTGCCGCGTAATACCAATGTAGATCCTAGCGAGATTCTAACAAGTCTTATTAACCAATTCACGATGAGATGTCCTGGTCAAACCACCTGTACGCGTTCTCGATCAACTACGGTCTATGTTTAAAAGCAGGATCAAAGGACTCTACAGTGCGTATGACGAAAAAAGGCACGCAGTGCATCTAAGTTGCAGCACCTAAAAATTACAAAGATGAATAGAGACACATGCAGTAAGTTCGCCATATCAAGGGCATGTATCTTCTGACGAATAACAATTCAAAGTTGACTCTTGTTCGCATATTTTAATGCATTAGTACTACAATAACACAATGAAAAACAAATTAGTGTGCCTTTAAGTACATTACCCATAGAGCCGTGCATTGTAATGAAAATAACTCATTGGTGTTGGCCACACATTAGACTTATAGCAACTACACCATACCCAAATGAGCGGTGAATCAATACAAGTCTAGACTATGTGCGAGAGCAGGCCCCAAGCATGCGATTGTGCGTATATCTGAAAGTAGCAGCGCCTTGACTCTAAATCAGCAGTCCCATCAAGAAGGTCGAGAAGCGTGCGAAATTGCCCATGTCAGTCCGGTAACCTGGTTCCTCTTGTGAGTTTTGCCATGTTCTCCCTGTGTCTGCGTAGATATTTCCAGTCCCAAGAGATAGCATCATAAGAAGGTCAATATCCTCTTAGCACTATAAGACAACCCTTGTCAATGTGCCATCCCCCATAGCATTAACGAGAGCATACGAAGTAGCTATGTATAGCATTGGCCATATGGTATAGTATACAGTCGACAAGTCAACACAGCACTCATCATCCATTGTGCTCTATCACTATTAACTTGTAGCGACGATCAGTCTTTAAAAACATCTAGCGCATCTAAAAAAATCACTTTAGACATCCCAATGAACACCTGTCGGAAGAGACATGCGTCAGACCATGGTGGTGAAGAGTTCCACTGGTAGCTGAATGGGCTCGTGTGTGAATCTCATTGCTTGCTAAGCTTATAAATTATACACATCGATACGAAGAGCGAACAGCTATGTCAACAAAACTAATAATACAACTGTTCAGACTTGTGTATGCAAAAGAAAGGCACATTGCTGGTTCAGGCCTTAACTGTATTATTTTTATCTGTTATCGTGGTTATTATTGTGTGCGTCATTTCTGCCGACGTCTCACGAATAGAACAACTAACTGACGAATATATCTATCATACGTCTTTTACTCTGGATGTCTGATACTTAGTGGTGATTATCTCACCTTTATTAAGGTGATTTTCTTCAACAACCAAAAATAACACCACATTTTAAATTCTTCTGATTTAATGATATTTCCTAATTGTTTCACTTTTCCTGTATCATTTCCCAGAGAGTCGCACATACTAGACGACAAACTATCATTCTGTTGACTGTCAAATGAAAGCTGCGCACGGCATGAGTGATAGGTCGCTCCATAGTTGAGGGTGAAGCAGCTTTGACCCTCTGACCACTAGAGTGCGTTCAACAACCCAAAGTTAGGTGTATCAGAATATGTTGTAGCACACAAATAAACACTGGTTCAGCGTTCTTTAAGTGCCATGCCCAAGCTGCCCACCAAGACAGTTTGATATTCACACGAGAGCTAGCTAGAGGAGTCTTGCCTAGTTCAAACACATCTAATCCATTCTATCTAATTGTACTAAAGCACTTTAAAAAGAAAAGCCCAATGTGCTTGCACAAATAGTGTCTATCACCTAACGAGCTAAAGGAACATCGTCGTGGAACATTGATTAACTATGATAGATAACATAGAGAGAAGGGTGCGATTAACTACCACACCAAACAACAAACGATTTAATTCACACATAGACAGACAGCTTGCTCACCTAAGAAGAAATGCATCATCTCACCAAGGCTATGGTTTTGATGCTAGTCTAGAATCATCCTGGTATAATTGTCTGACATGAGACTTCCATGAAAAGATCATAAACAAAATGTTCTACAAGTTATAATAAAGCTCTATTTAAAGATGTACCTGCACAGCGTATTTTGAATGTGTTTAAATCTTCATTAAATAACCAATCGACACACAACTGGCATTTAAAGTAACTAACCTTTTTTAGTAGTTCGCAGTATCAATCAGATCAGTCATCAAGGATCCAAAACAATCATGCTGTATGTATTCCACCTCAAACACGATTACAAGAATTAATACATAACATGTAGAGCAGACACCCAGGAATTCAATGCCTAACGAAAATGACGACGTCACACCATTGTACTAGGACAACCTGTCTGAATGAATAATAAAGAATTAGTGTTCTAAACAGGGAGTTGAATGCTGCGGGCTTAGCTGAATTGGCTGTGCACTCTGACGGTGGAAACTCAACTCAATAAAGAAATTTTCACTTTAATTTAGCTTTAGCGCAAAAATTCCACTTACTTTCATAACACTTAACTGACAAACCGAAATGACATTGCGATATAACAATGGTACTCTCAAAACAAATTACAAGAGCGGACTTTACAAGACATTAAGTCAAATACATCGTCTTCTCTCAAATTCAGCTCTAGTTCTACTCAAGTCTTACTATAAAAAAGCTTCCCATCTCCTGCTCTCACCTCTCTGACGACCTTATATCTCTCCTCACTGCCTGTCACCGTCCTAGCGCCGTTTATTATAGATGTTCACCTTCACAGAAAAGCTCCTGTTTCCTCCACCTTCACCTCACATCTACCTCATCTTGTCTGTCTACATTCAATCTTCTCTACTTTATATCTTTCACCTTCATTCCATCTCAACCACCATACCTTCAGTATATCTTCTACATTCCACAAGCAATTGCTACCAGCGTCTCATCTCATCATAATATCCCCAGATTCCCACCACCAGCTCTACAATTCATCTACTTCCTCTACACACATTCTCCACTCTTACCCTCCCTTTCTACCTACCTCCTCCTCCCTTTCCTTCTCTACCATCTTAACCTTCACTCTCTCCTCTCACTATGCGATCGCGAGACGGCGGGTGCCTATAACTCTACCTAAGTCTCTCTGTCCGTTATTTGCCAACCACCATCTACTCTCTTTCCTCACTCAGTACCTTCTAAATACGCTGCTTCCTCTCTCCTTCCTTCTCTTTTCTAATACGCCTCTTCGACCACTTCAACTTTCGTGTTTTCTTACACAAAACATCAACTCTTGTAGTTTTCTCACCTCTTATACTCACACCTATTCTATCTTCGAATCTCCTTCACACATCCACTAAACTATCTCAGTACTATACACTATCTATCCTAATACCACCCATCTACACACCAACAACTAACCTACGACATGCTCTCCTCCGTGGCTCTATACATCATCCATCTCGCATCCTCTCTGCCCATCTCCCCTCTTGACTCTTCATGCGCTCCCGTGCTCTATCAAAGCCGCGTCTCTTAATCAAGTATTCTCTCTTTTGGACTCTAAGCGCTCCTCTTCCACAGCTTTCCTCTACTTCAATACCTCACTCTTCTAGCGTCCTCACGATACACAGTCTTCGCACTCTCCACGCTTACATCTTCGAGGAGCGCGCGTCAGATTTTCTCAATCGCACACTCTGATCACATGCTTCACGCCCTGTGATCTAACGCCCGCTGCTCCCTTCCTCGGATCACAGGCATAACACACTGCTCACTCTCCTCTGTAGTCAGCTCTCAGCGTCTCCAACTCCCCCCTCTATGCCATTTCTACTCTCCTCCCATTCTCTCCTCCTCTCTTCTTATCTCTCTCCCTCAGGCTACATTCTCCCATCCTCTTTCCCCCTTCCTCCTCTCTCCCCCACCTCATCTCTATCATCATTCTATCCTCCACAACTCCTTCTAATCACTCTTCTCCACTCCTCTCTCCTATTCTCATCTTCTACATATCCTCCCCAATTCTACTCTCACTCTCTCAGTATGCGAACAAATACAAATCATCCGCATATCTCAAACAATCACTATCGGTCTGGCGCGATACATCTACTGGACAGCTTCCATCCACAACACCTTGCGCCTCTTCTACCAACTATCGTCTCTCCGTTCTCTCCATATCTTCTCTCACATATCAACGTCTTTGTCAACTTAATCTTAAATCGATAACGATAGTACTAGCAATCTGCTGTTCGACTGTCTCTCCTGACCATCAACTCCACTGCCGTTCTGCTCTCTGTCCCTCGTACCATCTACACAACACAGTTCTGTGCCTATCACTCATCTACTTTCCTTCAACTGTGTTCTCATCATCTACAAGGTTCCTACATTGACGCTCACCTCATGTCTATTTCTTCAACACACACCGACTTGACTATAACACTCTATCTCGTTCTCTCTACACACCTCTAATAGCGTCTCTTATAACACATACACATACATAATAACATGCTGGCGCCACATCCTCAATTACTCTCTTGCACTATCCAGTCTGCTATATCACTGCTACTAACGTATTCTTGATCTCTATTCTAGTCCTCACATCATCACACTCTCTCACTATTGCGCAGTTTTTTTCCCAACACTGTGACAGCTTTTCCTTCTCTACCCAGTCTCCTCCCTTCTGCTCCCTCTCATTCCCTACAATCCGTCACTCACTCACATTAGTTCGCATGGATTGGTCTCTTTAAAGATCTCTGAAGCAATGATTCCACCTGGTTCCAAGATCAGCAATAATCAAACATAGCACTTCCCCTCACATCTGGCGGGTCAGGCCACACACCTTCAGTACAACTGACAGTTAACTCCTTGGTTATATATGCTGCGAGAAGCTCTATTCTTAGAGTGCGCTATACTGACAAGAAATTCAAGATCCACTAAGCTATAAGATCACACCAGAGGCATCTCAAAAGAATCGGCATAATACAAACAACCAACGGGCAAGATCGGGTCTGAGTATGTGCTTGTAAAATGATAGACAATGTGTCATTTCATAATCAAACCTTACTGTGAGCTAGTTAGCATGTTCAACAGGAGTCTGTTAACATAGGGGGCATGGGTATACGTCAGGTAGTAACTTAAAACTGATTTGTAGGAATCTTAGTTCAAGCCAGATACAGAGCACATTCTTCCGCGTACTTAGGAGAGTTTCTGGATCACCATCTCGAGAACGGTAATTAATAGTGCGACAACATTTTTGAAGAGTACGATTTGTAAACTTCTTCCAATGCCACCTGCTACTCTCACCACACACTTCTTCACCTCCACGTCTCTAACGAGTTGTTCTCTTTTCGAAGCACCCTTGACGCCCACCATTCCGCATATGCAGCAAGGAGACGATGTGCTTGAGAATGATAACACGCCGGCAGGAGCCAAAGCCCTCCTTCACTATTCTCGGCCCCCCTTAGCGATAAGTGCCTGCTCTGCGCTTTACTTCCTTTCTATTATCTACATACGCAAGTATAGTATCTTTTCTCTCGGCACAGCGGTCCCATGGTGAGTGAGTGACCCGAACAAGTGGCGGACTGCTGCTAGTGTCGACGCGTGGCAAACAGGTAGCTAACTAGCACGGAGATCTGCGTTCGATCGAGCAAAGCATACGATGACTCCCAGGTGAAGTACATGTGTTGAGAGTACTATACGTGGGTAGCAACCGATCTGGATGACTCATATTTTAAGGCACCATCTATAATTATTATGAACGTGCAGAGGTCACATGCCAAGAGATCAGCCGCCTTAAATGTGGCATCCCAAAGAGCCCCAAAACAAGTCTCTCTTACATCTAGAGATAACGTGATATATAATAACAGAGAGTAGAGACAATAGAACTTCATCAGTGTCTTGGCAGTACAATATCGGTGAAATTTCCAACGGCATTATTTACAGTCTAAAAAATCAAGCACATGGAAAGAAAAAATATGAAAGTCATTTCTCAGTCTGTGACCACACATGTTGCATGATTTGCTTGATGTATTTTTCTTAAACCTTGTCCTTGTGCTGATATACTCCACTGAAAACACAAACAACCATACTGGGGTCATAATCAGAAATTAAACTTGAATTAAAATATTCTTGATAGACATAAAAATCATAATATTATTAAATACTATGTGTCCTGGTAGATTAAATGATCTAATCCTCTTATCATCCCAAGGACACTGAATCTTTCTCCACAATGGTGTCACGAAAAGGTAAACAATTATATCACAATAAACCAAGGATATAACAAATATTTTTTTCTTTTTCTTTCTTTCTTGTGTCCTGTTTTTCCCATGTTTTATATATTAAATGTTTTTCTGCTGTTTGTCATCCACTTGAAGTAGAATTCTTGTGTTTTTTGTTGAGTGTCTCTTTTACTCATTCCTACAAGGACAATAATACTACCACTACTGAACCACAAAATGTTCTTGCTAAACTTACTTCAGCGTTCTTCTTTTCTTAAACAGACATAATACAGAAGGAGGAAAAAACTAAACAAAGTACAAACCTGTCTTTGACTCATCAAACTGCAGCTTGTATGTTCTTTAATGCTATATAAAGAGAATATGGTGGAATCTGGAATCACACTACCTTAAGTGAGGCCAAAATATCTGTATGTGTGCTAAATATATGGAAATTGCCTACGGTATGCAGTTCAGAGGCCTGCTGCCCCAATCTTTGATCTGTGTTCCTAATGAGCTTTCAGAGGCAGAGATAAGAAGACAGGCCTTTTCAAATAGAGCCTTCATTCTGGGGGAGACCTGGGGTACGAAAAGCCACAAGCAGCAGGCCCAAGATGTTGCCTCAGCTGACATTAGTATTCCCTTAAGAATCCCTGCTACATTAGTAAAACCTGCCCACTAACTCTTCAGCACAAGGTCACTTTCATCATTATGGGCTAAGTTATAGTCGCCGGGCCTCGTGGAATTGATAGCCGACATTTGTTTGTTGTACAAAATGCATTTTATACTGTAAACAGATAGCTTAATAATTCTCTTTGTAGAGATGTCAGTGCGCCGCCCACCCTTGGGTGAATGTGGTAGCTAGATTTGTTGGGAAGGATTAAATACTAAACCACCGGTGGGCTGAGACATTGCCAGGGGAAAAATATTTGTTAAACTGCAAAATGCTTATGTACTGCACATTGAGTTAAAAGCAAAATCCCTGTGTGAGTCTATGCAGCAGGAAATGCAATCAAAAAGAATATTTAATGTCTTCCCTTCGTTCAAATTCAGCTCAGCTTTGCTCACACTCCCCTTTAACTGGTGACAGGTTCGTGTTTGCTATTCGCTTATTGGTCTCATCAGATAGAAACGTTAATATGAAATGCCCAGACAGTAAGTAACAAAGAACGAATACAAGCTGTAAGATAGGATTCCAATGGAAAATTTCATTGGCTATAAAACAGAGATCATTTATGGACACATCCATACATAGCCCATTGAAGTCTGGAGTTAAAGCAGAATGTGTCCTTTTTATGCATGATGAAAACTTTGGGGATCCAGTCATCGCTCTGCATGCGTCTCACTGCTTAATGATAGCCATGGCCTCTCAAAAGCTACAGAAGCAGCAGGACATCAAAGAGTGCTTGACAGACAGATTCTGCGTTGCATGCTAAAAAGCCATTTCTCTTTAAAATGAAAAATAAATCTGACACATATTTTACCACCATCGTACAAAAAGAGGCATCACTCTCTGGAAACTCTGGCTCCACCTGCAGCCGGCACCTTTCTTCAAACATCTCGACTCGTGTTCAGGAATATCCAGGCTTGTTTTTGTATCATTAGGGCGAGTGGGTGTATTTGGAGACAGATAATGACAGCTCAGCTCACTGGCTAACAACAGCCACTGCTCGTTTAGTCAAGTAGATATGAGCAGGAAAAGGTTGTCAAGACCTAGTCTGATTAAATAATCTACAGCAAGATAAAATTTATTATCCCAGTGTACATTTTCAAATTATATTTTGATTTGGTAAATTTCAATATTATTTTTCCAGTTCTCGATGATGGTTTTTACCTATTGTCATTTATTTATTTGTTTTTTGTTGTCTGCTGTGTTCCAAAAAGCATTTTCATTTAATTTTCATTGAGTATATTACAAATTTGCTGTATTAATATTTATTCTTAAGATTAATTATCTTCAGTGCTCCACTAATCCCCATCTAATACAGTATTTGTTAAACCCAAAATAGTGGGCCACAGGTTCTCCAGCAACTAGTATTCATCAAAGTGCTTTGAGTGCCTTGAAAGGTGGAAAAGCACTATAAAAACTAAACTATTAATTCCCTGTGAACATTTTTGACATGCTGATATTAAACCAACAAGATACATTTTCTAATAGAATTCTTTCCAAACACAAGATTGTGTGATCTCATATTTAGATGTGGATGTATATTCTCTTCACAAAAAATATCTGCATAGAATAACAATGCAGGCATTTTGTGAACCAAAAGGCATAAAAGAAAAACTCTTACTTTAACTCTTAAAGTGTAAAACCCATTTACTTTGTAAGAGGCTAATGAAGGTTAGTGACAGGGTCGGGTAAAGCTGAAGCAGTTGAATGATCTGGTGGTGAGGTCGTCCAATTACAGTCCTTAAAATATAAATACAACCATTTTTTTTTTTTTTTCTATCAATAGGACATGTATTTATTCAGTTATGATCACAAACAGCTGATCAACTTACATCTGCAGATTTAAGAAAACATTAGTCTGGTGAGGAGCAGTGGCGGAGAGGAGGGGGAGCAGGGGCTGGGGTTCCACTACAATTTGGGTCGCCAAACAATTTGAATCTTGGTGAGGATATACTCTACATATTGTAGTACAAAGTTACTTAAGGTTAACAATTGTATTAACTGGTCAAAAATACTCAGACTAGGAACGTGCATCTATTCAAATATTAGTCTGCCTACATAGATACTATGGGCCTACACAGGATTGTATTCCTATAAAAAGTCTAATAAAAATAAGGTGTGGTTCAAAAGGGAAATCTTGCCTGGGACGCCAAAAGGGCCGGCCTGGTCATGATGTAAAGAAATAAAAGTTCAGCTGGATGTAGTTTTTTTATTTGAATAAACTAGTCTTGGTTTTTAGTCGAAAAGACCTAATTTTTTTCAAGCTATACATGTAGCAACGCTGGGATAAATTTGGTTTGGGTTTTTGTGTAGCACAGAAAAAACCTTTATTTACAGATCTTTTATGTTATATCAACCACAGTCAAAAAACAAACAAACACTAGAACAGAAAGCACACAACCACTTCCATTCAAATGTCAATAATAAATCTAAAATAATTCACAGACAAAATATTGAAAATTGACAAAGACATTATTTACACAATTTCAATCTAAAAAGTGAATATTATAACTAGGGTAAGGTTGCAGTTTAAAATCCTAAGGTTCCAAAAGTGTAATTTAATTGGCACATTGCAACCAGGAGAACAGGGAGCGAGGGTCGACAGGGGCCAGGGTGATGGTCAGGCGGTCACTCGGGTGGAGCAATCACGCAGGTGGTGAGAGGGATGATGGCTTGTGACTTTAACTAGCCTACTTTTTAAACTAACTAAATAGAAAAGTAAAATATGTATTGTGTTGAATATTAGTTGAAACATGATGCTTTGTTGTTAAAAAAAATGAAATAAAAAATCTACACCCTTCAACTGTTTTTGGTGGTGTCTTAATAGGGTTGTAGTCAGAGCATGTTGACCAGACTTCATAAAGTCTCCTAAAACTGTGCGTCCGCTGCAGCCTGGGGCAATACTGATGAGACTGTAATACGGATTGATCCCTGCTACCGCTCTCTTCTATACTCTGTGGATTTGTGTATCATTTGTAAGCGCGTGTGCAGCCTGGAAATACACCCCCGGTTTTCTGTGACCACGGCTTCCACCTCAGTGTTCAGTTTGTACTCACGCTCCTTGTTATTCCGCTCCTTTTGGAAAGATTAATTCTTCCCCTTTCGTCACTGGGCCTGTCACCTCGGTGTATGGAGTCATTTTTTAGAGTTCGCCATTTTTGTCCGTGATGTGAGACTGATTGAGTTGTGGCCTTTTTTCTGAGTGGCCAAGAAGCAGGATTAATGTGTAACTACTGAAACCAAAATGCTGGAAAATGAGGACAAAAATTGGATTGTGGAAATTGTGGAGTCAATAATGTCATTTTTTATGACTCATAAAGATGGTTAGGGTTCACCCAAGAAATAAAATAACTTTTTAACCTGATAAAACAAAAAAGTAATTATATTATAATATAGATATATAAAAAAATATTTTAGACTCAAAAATGCAATGTGAACTTAATTGGAAAAACAGCATGCAAAAAGGAAAAAATAGCATGGAACTACTCCAAAAGCAGGTGCCGATCAGACAGTTTCATACAGAGTTTTAGTAAGTCAGTGATGGGAGGAATCGCTCATCGAGGACTGCAGACGGCAAAATCTACATTCAAACTGGGCTCTGAAAGGCCCTGGAGGTGCACAAGAGTGAATTTGAGACAGAAGCTGCACTTTCTCATGAACTCCTCCCTACACTGCTGTCTGCTCCCTGCGCTCCTACGCCTCAGCTTTTCCATGAACACTCACAAGTGTATAGCTGATTAAGCACACATTGATTAGTGCAAACTCATTAGCATCCTGTTTGCGTTGACCTCCCTCTCATTCCAACATTTCCAGGGAACAGGCATAGACACACTGCCATGTGCAGTGTTATGGTTCACATAGATTAACAGGCACAATATTTCTGTCGGGGACAGGAAATCACTGAACACTTGTCAGGAAACCTGCAATCGATAGATTTCACATCTCTGACCCCCCTTCTCGCCACATATGCCCTGAAACCCAGCCTCTCACCCTGGCGGTATCTCAACCCTCTCTCGCTCTATTCCCATCAGGCCCTGCCCCAGAGCCTTCTGCTGAAGGCCTCATTAGCATTTCTTTACATATCCAATCAGCAGATGTTAGCTAGCATCACCTCTGCACACAAACTTGTACCTCCTCACAGACACAGCTGTGGATCATGTTAAAGTTCTCATGTTGTGGACATTTCTGATCCCCTGTACTCTGCAATAGTGACCAAGACAACAGGACAAACCTTAAGGTCTGAAGAAGAGTTGTTTCAGGTGAAATGCTGTACACAAATTATTCCAAAAATAAAATCTTTGTGGATTTGTGAAAAGCTGTTGCTGTTTGGACGGTTTCATATGACATGGCTCACGCCAGATTGATATGTGTATCTCTCTGAATCAAGTTTTACTGTGAATCTATTTATCGTGAGAATCCATCTGGTAGAACCACGTTAGGTCTCATACCTTAAACAAAGTAAACTTCATGGTCTGTACATTTCACTTTGATGCATCATTTCACTATTATATTTACTATATCTTACAAAGATCATATCTTTGTATTTCCACTAATGATGTCAGTAGTAAGAGTCCTTCATTCCCGGGGGTAAAAGGACTGAGTCTACGGGATAAAGAAAGATTAAAATATCTTCTGGAGCAGAATCAAAGTATGCTAAATGTGTATGTGTTTGGGTGGCCATCCAATTATGACACATTTTGTTCAAATTAAAGTGAAGAGAAAATAAATGTGTTGCTGATTTCTCTATGTGCCATCTGTTGCTTGGAAGGCTCACACAGCAAGGAGAGTTTTGGAACAGCTTTGGTTATTTGTCATGATACACTTTCTACCTGTTATTTTATAAATGCATTCATTATACTCACGCCACACAAAGACACTTGTGTCTTAAACAAAAATAACCAACAAATAGCAAATGATCAAAAGTAACACTGTAATTAAAAGGTCCTATATTCCTCTCTTGAGCTTTTAGTTATTTCAGAGTGTTGCTGCCTCATTGAAAACATGCCTGATGTTGTATTTTGTTTCATTCATACTTCTAAGTATTTATGTCTCCAAAGCTCAGCAATTTTGTGATGTCAGTAAAAGTTAGTATAACAACTGAAATTAAGATTTTTTTATGTAGAATAACCCACAGAATGACATTGAGTTGTTGTCTCTTTGGGTAAAGTTTAGCTTGAAATGTATTTTTGTGATTGATACAAAAAGTCTGTGGCATCAAGAAATACAGCAATTATGCTTAAACAGTTAAAAAAAATAAATAATAGATGCTTTAAAGACAAATTCATACAGAAAATATTAAGTTCTGGTGATGAGAGGTGCTTCCAAACACAGTGAAGCACTTTTTTATATGTTCATCAATTTCTTTTCTATTCTATTTAGACAACATTTTAGTGAGATGTATTTAACTTTTGACATGTTTCGGTTTGGCCGGGAGCCATCTTCAGACGCGTCACCGGTCTCTGTGGTGCCTTCATAGATGTATTATTAGATGTGTGGTTTATTCGTTGTTACTTCCTGGAGGCGTGGTCAACCAAGTGCAACTCCAACCCCGGAAACCGATGACACTTTTGAAGATGACTCACAGCCCAAACGGCAAATACATCTGACTTAAAAGTTGTCTGAATAGAAGGAATAACTTACACTGCTACCACTAGAGCACTTCCTGTTTACCACTTAATGACATCACAAGGTGAAACGGTTGTTCTTAGATTAAGAGAAGAAAGACTAGAACCTAAACATAGTGTGTTAAACATGAATGAAAGAATCAAAACATCCCAGGTGTGTTTTCGATGGGAAAATAAAATTTTAACATTATGAAAAAACTAATGTAAAATAGACAGACTTGTGATAATTTTTGACCTGGATATTTTTCTTTGCTGCGGGCTGAATAGTGACAAACAGCAGCGCACTGAGCCCACAACTCAGTAAGCATTCCAACAGTGCCACATTACCACATTAATATTTAAGCTCCACTGTTTCTCTAACTGGCATTCAGGCAGCTGGATAAGAGACTTTTTATAGCATGTCAGGACCACTGCTCATTAAAATACCACAAGTGTGTTAAATGTTTTGAGGAAAAATAGAATAAATTGGGCATAGTAAGTGCATGATTTGTAAGAGCAAAGAGTCGAGCTGTGACTTAGTAATGACATTTTCATTAGAGGTCATGCAATAACATCATTTAAATTAAAAAAAAAAAAGCTTTTCTACTTTCTTTGCAGAAATTAAAGCTTTGATAATAGGTGCAAACGTTTCTGGTGAGACAGTCTCAGTGGTAAATAGTTATCATAGCTTTACAGTCGTAAAGCTGCTGTGTATGAAAAAAATGGCAAAAAACATTTTGAAAACTATAAATTAGTAGGAATAGTTTGAATTCCAAAACAGAATCCCTCCTCTTTTATCATCAAAAAGACTTTTTACTCACAACAGACAGTTTTCTGTGAGCTTCAGTGATCTTTTAACAAATGAAAAGTGTTATCAGATCTTATAATTGTCCTTTCACAACATCCCATTTTCCAATAATGCAGCTCTCTCAGATTTTAAATCAGTGAAGTCATTCTTTAGATATTTTATGGCAAAGTACAAAGTTATCAATGGGAAAAAAAACTTCCTCCTGATATCACTAAACTTGAATAAAATACATGTTTTACTGAAACATGTATTTAAGTAGCCATATGTACTTTAAATTGAAGCTTTTGTTATGTGCAGGGTTTACATATTACATATTAGATTTATGAAATATTTAACCTGGCTCACACCGGTGGATGTGGTTGAACTTAGATTTGAGTTCCTCCACAGTATCCCATAGATAGAAGAAGAAAGTGTTTGGGAAAAGGTTTTGACGTTTAATGAAATACATAGAGCTGTTTGGTTTGTGCGGCCGACCTTATTTGTGCTTAATCCAAAGTTCGCGAGGGACAAAACAAGTGTCACACACACCTCTCTGCTCTTCTTTCAAAAAGAAAGTACTCTGTATTTTGCCCAAACAAAATCAAAAGCAGCAGAAACACATACATCCAGGAGCTGCCATTACTTTTGTTTAGTTTGATTGAAGCGGTACTTCCTGCTGCGATTTGATTGGGTGATTAACCCAATAAGGTTGGGCTCCAAACCAATCGGGCAGCTGGAAGGCCAGATGATTTATCTCGTGTTTGTGAATTCACAAATATCGTGAGATAATCCATCTGACTGGCCAGGGTATGAAATATTATTTCGTTACATAAGCCTAACCTCTGACCTCTGACCTTAACGCAAATTCCAGCCATAAGCAAAGTAAAGCCGCTATAAAACAGTCTCCCTTCTCTTCAAGCGTAATGGGTTTAAAAATACAGTTATCCAGTTCCTGTCCTGTATTTCATCAATGACAAAGCAAATGTGTGACAACCTGTTTGGAGCGTTTACCTTCTGCTCGCCATAGTGCACAGCTGAACAGGAAGTGCCACAGGAAGACAATTGACTCACCCTCCATTACTCACCACCTACAATATTGTTGAATGTTACTCAAGTGCAGACTCTTATTTTCTAAACTTCAGCTCAAAAATCTCCTCTAACAACAGATCTAATTACAAAATATGGAAAATATGTTGTATCTCCATCTGACCTTGAGTCATCATCTGCCTTGTGCCTCTGATGTCACCTTTCCAAGTCATTATCGCGCAGAGCCTCGTGTGTGTTAGCACAGGCTCATTATGAAAACATTTATGATTTGAGAAAAGGAAAAAAAAGCTTTGCATCAGTCACAGACACGCATGAAAGCATCCAGCATGTATTTTGTGCCTTATGGCATCATGTTTTGACACCATCCGAATCCGCAGCACTTCTGTGACTCTTCCTGTTTGGCCAATCAACTTCAGATGGATCAGTGGCTCAAACTTTTCACACCAATTACCATATTAGATATTATTTGACTTTCCAAGTACAAACTCAAACTAGTAGGTCGAAAGTAGAGAATTTAATTGTTTAACTGAATCTGAAACAAGAAAACTACAGGAAGAGTAAAGGTGAAAGGAGAGCAAAAACATGAACTGATTTGCCTCGAAATTACGCAAATACTCAAGAAGCAGATGTATGTATCATTCATGTAACATGAGATGCAGCCTGTACCACCAAAGGTACACTTTCCACAGCTTGTTAAACAAGGAGGTCTTTAATGCTTAAAGGGACCTATTATGTAAAATCTACTTTTCTGACTTTTTACCCAGATTACACCTGTGTTTTCTCAACACTAGTTTACCCAAGGTTGAATTTAAATTGATTTATATGAGTAATCTTGTATTGTTCTGTAGCTGATGGCTGAGAGCTCAGAAAATCCAAGGTTTCATCTACCACCTATGCCTATTTGTAATTCAAAATGTGCTGCTTACGAAAGAAAAGTTTTGCGGAGCTTATCAGTTATGCATTTTAAAACAGGAAGTCAATGGACCTGTTTCTATTTCCAAGCCGTTTTAGATCAATTTTACGTTTTACAATGAACAAGATGTAAATTACTGATCTACAACAATAGGCCCCCTTTAAATAAATTAGATTTTAATACGAGTATAAAACAAGCTGCACATGCTCCATATTTACCTCAATGGCAAAACGAACTGGTGCAACTTTGCAGTGATGTATAATGGCCAGTGATGATGAAGATTCCTTGTGTTTGCAGTGTGATTTAGGGTGACTGTGACAGAGGGTGCATCAGATTTGCACAGTGAAAAAAAAATTTCTCATGACCATATATATATATATATATATATATATATATATATATATATATATAATATATATATATATATATATATATATATATATATATATAAACAGCAGTAAGCTTTGTTGACTGATTTTGAGCAGCTCATTGGGAAATGCCAGAAAAAAACTCTTTTACAGTCAGTTAAAACATGTTATGAGTGACAATGAAACAAGTAAATCCCTTTTGGCACATGCGCCCAGGGCCCTGACAGGACGGTACGGCACTTGTGTGGAATCAAACTGTGCTCAATACAAAAACATGAGGGGAAGACATGCTGTGTTTCGACCATACGAAAAGAGAGAGAGAAATGTGGATGGTTGTAGTTAAACCTGTAAGACAAAGGGTGAGGCGGGGTGAGGTAGGCAGTAGCAGTACCCAAATCACAGGGTAGTGTCTGACGTATGTGAGTGTATATCTGCGGGCGATGTGTGTATGTCTTTCTGCGCACACAGAAGCGTTTGCCATGGCTGCGATGGAGAGGAACAGATGGGCGGGGGAAGTGGACTCCTGTGCCTGAGGAATACTGTGGCGCTGAGGAGCAGAGAGCCGCCCACGTGCCACCCTGGGCCCAAGTTACCCACTACAGCACATGGAGCCCGGCCAGCACCAGCTCGTCATGGACCAGCCCCCCGCGCCATCTGTCTCTGAGGACAGACAGCCCCCCTTCTCCTCCTCCTCCTTCTTCATGACACCCCCATCCTGAAGCAGAAAAACACGGCTCAACAGTTACACTGACGTTACGTGTTGCTTTTTGGAGCACAGCGGAGGAGAGACAGAAGGAATTGGAGGAGATGAGTCAAAGGCAGGAGAGCCAAAATGCATTAAAAACCTGGATGAAGGATGCAAGGCAAATGACTTCATGCTGTATGACAGTGGTTTAGTAGGTAGAGAAGTTCTCCCACTCTGGAGCACACACTGACACCTCAGTCATCTGAAAAGCTCACGCTGATGACTCTGTATCATATTTTAACATTGCACAACATCTAATTTGAAAATATTCAGGATCTTACAGTGCAGAAGTGGGCCGGAATGCACCACTGTCACCACTTTCAAAAATACTTATTTTGAGTACCAGCACTTCCCCAGTGAGGCTCTTTGTTCAGAACTGACAAATGTGCGTCTCACTTAAGTCGCACACAGGGCTGTCTGTGTCTGACAGAGCACCTTCTCACTGTTTGTCCAAGACTTATTCCTCTGTCTCTGATTGGATCCTCTTTTAAAAGTCCGATTTGCTGAATTTAGATCAATTTCTCAAACCCCAGCATTAATAAATGGAATCATACTTTACTAAGGCGAATTAATGCGTTCATGTCATCTTTGAGTACAAGGGACAATGTATGGAAAACGGATCAGAACAACACCTGATGTCATCAGTTGTGTGGAAATGGACATATATAAGCAATTTTCTTGAGTTGTTTTTATTTTAAGCTAATTCAAGTTGGGGTAAATACGTTTTTTAGATTTAAATTGGTAAACTTTGTGTTTTCCACTAAAAAGTATATGACAAAAATGAGACCACTGTGTACTGTCTGAAATAAAAAATAAAGAATTTTATTTCTGATGAAGTGCTGAATGTTACACTCTGATTGGCTGAGCTCGGTGGTTACTTCAGTTTCACTTTGCTATCTGCAAAAAGTGTTTTTAAGGCATATTTGCAACCGAAAATGAATGCATGTCAACATTGCAAGAAAAAGAGATGGTCCGCACAGTAAATGTAGCTCCAGTAGTCATTTATTTGCTTAACCCAGTGACGTTTGCTGTGTGGACCATCTCTTTTTTCTTGTATGATTGTGTTCCGTGTCTGCACGCTTTTAGAAATTCTTTGGCTGTTTTCACATGAAAACTTTCAAATGTTTGCTGTTATGTTTGCGAATAGTCGCAGCTCTCATTGTTATCGCTAAAGTTAATAACTTTTGTTATTAATGTATCATATACGTATATTATTAATGGTGATATCAAAATCTCGACTTTTCAAGGTCAAAAGCAAATGGATGCAAAAAGATGGAGCACTGACCTCTCATTTTGAAAACTCGAGCACTTGAGGACCACTTGAAAGCAGCATGATCATAAAGTGGTAGGCTATCAGTTAAAGTAGTCTACATACTGTATGCACGGTGTTTTTCTTTCCAAAATTTTGACTTTTAAATCAAATAAAGCATGCGGAAGTATTGTGTTGACCATTATTTGCACCGGTTTGTGTTGTCTGATGGGTTAGTGTCTCTCCAATGACAGCATACTAAGTTATATAACGTCCCATAACCACGACGATAAGAGCAGATAAACCCTTTGGCCTGTTTTAATCACCTGTCAGCTCAGTCAGAGGCTCCTGGGCGTCTAACTGAGGAGGAGTGTCTGATGTCCCGTAATGCCCTGCCTCTCTGGTGTCTGCAGAGATAATGAGACAATGGTGCACTGGAGCTATGACACCATGCTGGGTAGGGAAGGTTGGTCGGGGTGCGGCGAGGCCTGATAATGAGGGACAAACTCTCGCAGGCATGGGGGTAGCTGTGGTGGGCGAGCGATGTTTGGAGGCAACCGCAGCAGGAGGCGTGAGGGAGGCGGCGAAGAGAAAGAGAGAGAAGAGAAGAGAGAGAGAGGAGAGAGAGAGAGAGCGCTGCCCGGAGAACGGAAACAAAGCCAAAGTCAGAAAAATGCTGCGGACAAATACGAGGAATAAAACAAAATGCGAGTTTACGACAGATTAATGAAGGCAGTGAACAGCTGGACACCACTGTATGTTTGGTGTCTGTGAAGAGAACCGGACTAGTAGCGCTTGTTGCTTTTGGTAACATAAAAAAACATGGTCGCTCAGACTAAGCTCATTAAGTGGGAGGAAAATGGGAGCAAAATACACACTCTTCAGGCCCTCCTCCTGCAATGACACAGTTATTAAAATAGTTAAGGGGTGTTCAATTAGCCCAAGATAAACAGCACTCTGCTAACTACCCTGTCTGTGTTATAATAAACACACTGTTTAAAAAAAAAGTAGTTATTCTGCACCTTATCATAGAGGTAAGTTTCTATTTGGCAATGTCATTAACAGGAGCAATAACATTTTAAAAGCTTAAACAACAACTAGCATGCTAATAGTTCACAGAATGTTTTGGGGGCTGGTAAGTGTAACCAACACAGTCTCACTAGATGGCATACTTTTACCATGATACAAAAACAGCGTATTTTGACCACGAGTTCATAGCTATTTTTAGTACTTATGTTACGCCGTACATTTAGCATGACATGAAAAAGTGTAAAAATGACACGAAATTTCACAGGTTAAGATTAGAATCAGGATTTCATTAATATTCATAAATAAGGACACGTCTTAACAACCACCATTGAAATGAATGGGGACTGTTACGCGTACCATAAAAAACAGCCGTGAACTCGTGCTAATCATACCTAATTTACATGTTGTGTAATGTCGTGGTAAATGTACGCTTCCTTGTGAGATCGGGCTCGTGTAATACAGCGAGTTTAAATGTTCAAACATTGCCTAAGTTTTCAGATAAAATGAAGACAAAATGCCAGGTTAGGGAACGCTTGGTGTTGGTCGGAGGTTGAGGCGTCAGGTGTTTAGGCGAATCGATTCTGGTGAGCTGCTCCAGGGCTGCTGCTGTCACTGAGTGAGGGGGGTTACTGTGTGAAGCACTTTGGAAGACATCTGTCTAGGTAAATGTGCTATAAAAATAAACCGTTCATTCCATGGCTTATAGCAGAAAATAATACCAGTTAGTTTTGCAATTTATTTTTTACATTTTTTTGGCACAAATTGTAATGGCAGAAAAACTATTTCAAATTTATTTCAAATTAGTCTAAAACTATCTCTAGAGGACTTTACTGATTAGCTTTGTGCCGTTTTGTTCAAAACGCTGTAGCATCATAAAATCTCCAAACTGCTTTTGTAATGGATGGAGCTGGAGAGCGATGACGTCATCATTTAACAGCCTCATAATGTGCAACAGACACAGCCTCATTTAAAAACACAGAACTGCTTTGCAAAGCACATTTAACTACATGGGAAAAAAATATGTGCAGCTACTTTATATTCTATATACGCTGAGTTTGATTCCAATAAATGTTTCTGCTTGTATAATGAAAGCTAATAATATAAAATATTTATTATTTGATATATTTCAGCTGATTTTTCTGTCAGAGACAACCACTGGTTAAGCCTTTTCGTTTCCCTTTAGAACAGATTTCAGTGACTGGTGTATTTGCTCCACATCAGGGAGTTGAACCCCTGAGCTTATAAAAAATGTATTTATAAGCCAATCGCTAATAATGAATGCTCGTAATGAGTCAGTAAGAAGAGGTCGGGGGTCACATAACTAAGATGATAAATGTCACGAGAAGGCTTATAGTTTCTTCTATTCTTTAGTCTGTGTTTTTTTTCTTTTCTTTTTCTTTTTCACAGTGCACAGTGGGTATTATTCATTGTGTCTGTACAAGCTAAAGCGTAATTCAAAAATGATCACGATATGATAATTTATACGCACTTTATGTTCTCTTTTATGTGTTTATATATTTGTAGAGCAATTAGGTGATTAAATTGTTCCTGTGACAATCTGTCAAGTTGGTGGCATTGTCATTGATTTCACTTTTCTCCTCCATAACAAATTAATCAACCAGTGATGTGATGAAGCGAATGACTTTAACTGTCTTAAAAAAAACGAAAAACAGATAAAGTCACTTAAAGCATAGGAAACGTGAACTGACTCTAAACTGATAACTTTTGAGAGCTAATGAAAATTCCTTATTGCTAGATTGCCCCAGACTTATCTAAAAGAACAAACAAACACAAAAATCTTGTTAGTTTGGAGAGGTGTTGGGCACAGGTCCCACCCACGCACTGGAACGCTGGGCTGCAAAGACTTACATTAATTCTTCTGGCCCTGGGGAAAGCGCCGTATCGATCGGGCCCCGGTGTGGTTTGTCACAGGTGATCTTGGTGATTGGGAAACTGCTCAAGCATGTTATCCAGCTCTCCGGGAACGCTACGCAGGAGGAAGTTAAACAGCATCAACTGACTGACACTAATAGAAAAGCCTTGCTCTTATTACATGAGTCACTTGTCAAAATGACTGACAGCTAATGAGACTGGGATTTGAGTCTAAACATAAACAGGCGACGTAGTTTCAATTGAGAGAGAAAGAAAAAACAAAAACATACAGAGATTCTTATAGGTGCGTGACCTTGTGGCAAGATCAAAGTCTGTGTTGAAAGCTTTTACAAACTAACACCCACAAAGAGTTATTCCCAGTTTGGGGCAAAGGAAGGTAGGTGTGAAGACAGAAGTGTCGCACCTTCTTCAGAGAATTTCATATCCGATAAAACAGCAGTTGAGGTACTATATTTTTATTTAGGTTCTTTTCTACAATTTAAAAACAAGTTCATTAATACTAATATTGAGACTATCATTAAATTTTTAACTACATACTTTTAATAATAATGTTGTTTTCTCATCTAAACATGCTGAGAGTTTTTGATCTGGTGTGGTGAAAATCATGGAAACGTTCTATTTTAAACTCAACTGAACAAAAATAACTAAAATTGTATAAATTGTAGTTTGTAATGCACTACAGTAACTGTAGTTACTGTAGTGCATTACAAAAGGTTAAACAAGCTGTAAACTTTAAATCCACCACTTAGTGACATCATAAGGCAGAACGAAGCATTCAGAGCTTTACAGAGGTGCACAGTCTATAACAGGAGTCCAAACATTTTTCACAGTGGGCCCCATTTTGAAGCTTATGAAGTGGAGGACCTTAATACACTGCTGTGATGTGAATCATTCCTAATTTTGCAATTGTTTTGAAAAACCACCACATTTTGTAGGTGCATTGTTTAACTTTTTGACCAAAAATAGACTTGAACAAATGCCAATTTTTGTCATTTCTATGTCTTTGTTGCAATTAATAAATAACAAAAAAGTGTGCTTGCATTGCAACAAAACTGACTGTTGTTTCACCTGTAGGAAAGCCTCTTCTTGTATATTTTCATGGAAAAGCTGTTCCTTTATCTGTATTTTTTTTTTCATATTAAGACATAAAACACTAAAAATGTCCCAAAGTATGGCTTTACCTTTCTATTCCTACACGGTGCATCTTTAGCAGGGCCGCTGCTAGCCATTTTGGTGCCCTATGCAAGATTTCAAAAAGGTGCCCCCCCTCAAGCCTCAAACCAACCCCACAAACGCACTGTATCTATTTATTTAAGAGATAGGGTCTGAAAGTCCCCCTACATTTTGTTTGTTTTATTTATTATTTATTTTTACTTTTTTTTTTAATTATTATTTTTACATAATATATGCATTTGTTTTTTTAGTTGGGATGTTTTAGAACAGTAAATCCATTAATTTCAAATTTTTGCCAGATTGCTTTCCAGTGGGGCCCCAGACCTCTTTGCCCTCCCTAAACTGCCCTCTGCTCCGCCACTGTTCCCTCTCTGCGCCACTGCTCCCTCTCCTGCGCACACTAAACACAGCCCAGCCCAGGAAATACAATCGTCTGTAACTTTTGTCAGGACAAATAGACTAGATTCATGGTTTGTGTTTCCCTCTGAAAGAATCTGAACATAAATGTGGAAAAATCCGCCGTATTTTGCCGTGGTTATTTGCGTGTTCAAATCTGCAGCCGTCTTAATTCATCTGCTTTTCTCCTCGTAACTGACCCCATATGTGTCCTATTGACGCGAAATAAAGATTGGCCAAGAGCTTACAAGTTGTAGAACATGTTCCTGTTTTCGAAACGGTTTCCAGAGTCTTTGCTTTTGCGCTGTGTGTTAAGAATCATCAGGCACCTGCGTCTAGACCAAACTTGTCTGTCACTCATGAGTTCAGCACACGGGACAGTGGGACGGCACAGCTCGGCTTGGTGCCCCCAGAGCAGGTGATGCCCTACGCGCTCTGCGTGATGTGCGTTTTGGGGGCGGCGGCGCTGATCTTTAATAACAAGGCATAAAAGTTTCAGTTTAGGTTTCAAAGGAATCAAAAAATGTGTTAATTCGACTATGATAGAGAACTTTAAAAGCTACACTTTTTGTCATTTGGGCTCATCTGAGGGCCAAAAAAACTGCCCCTGTCACAGTTGGGACATGCCTGGTCTAAGAAGAAGGACACTCAAACATTCCTGAATGACTCAAAACACAACTGTAGGGAGGTTTTAGCGAGAAACCAACAATATAACATGACTAAAATCTCAGAAGATTGACTTTGCGGGATTTTTAAATGAAGTTAAGTGAATGTGCTTCCAATAGCTGTTTACAACTTTTAGAAGCCAGTAAGTTTTGCAAGTTGTTGGCTTTGCTTTGTTAAGTCTATCGGAGCAACAAAAAAGTTTTCATCACTGGAAATAAGGGTGGTAAGTGAGGAACTAACCATGTTTCTATCCGATTTTTCCTGTCAGGTTTTTTCCTGTTTTCTCTTGGCCAATCAATCTAAAGGTGGAGGGGCACAGTAAAGTCTGCTCCAGGGTTCACTGTGGAAGCAGGGCGAAAAGCATCTCACTATGGACCCAGCGAGCAGGGTGGAACGAGGTGCTTTGTGCAGTGGAAACAGCATAGGGCACTTATGGAAACAGGGCTAATATCATCAAAGCACTTCCAAGATGAGACTCTGCAAACTATTTCCATTTGAAACTACACTGACGATCTGTGTTGAGGGGGAAAGCTAGCTATTTTCCTAAAAAACAATAATTAAAAAAGGATACAGTTGCTTTAAAGCATTACAAAATAGATAAAGATAAAAATGAACTAAATCCCAATGTTTCAATCTACTGTAAATGGTCAAACTGGTGAAAATCTGTGCTCCTTTTCTGATTTACTGTGGCATAAATATCTTAGTAGCAGGTGGCACGATCACGCGAGCTCTCAAAGTACCTCATACAGCGCATTATATTTAGGATGCACTCCCTCTGAATTAACACCTAAAAATAAGCAAAGCTGCTCACCGGTCGCTCTAAGTGGATGAGACTGCAGAATCTTTGCCCACTGGTCACAATTAACGCTGAGCCCTCAATATTGCCGGGGCCTCGAGAGATCTATTAAAATTACCATAAGCAAATTGGTCAACAAGCAGACGTATACCACATGAGGGGTTAGCGTCCAATGACCCTGCAGCTCTTCCTTTGCTGACTGACACGCTTCCCTGTCGACCTTTGGCACCGTCAGCTGATCGAACCTGCCATCTCAGAGCTGGAGTAAGCACTGCAACTGAGTAAAGGAAGCCTGAAAAACACAGAAGAAGAAGGAAAAAAAAATGCAATCGTCTGCATTCCATCAAACATTCATAACCTGCCATGAGACGTAAGCGGAAACTCTTAAAAAGCTTCCAAACTCCTGCTGTAATGTACGGTGGGCTGCAAACAGCTTTAAAATATTAACCTCTTTATAACCTGTGATGCCTTAATCGCCAATCAATAGCATTGTGCAACGGCAACGGCTGGGTGGGAACAGGATAGTGGTGATGAAAAATGCATGAGGCTGGAGCTGAGGCGGAGGCCCAGAAAATTAAACCTGCCCGCCAAATTTGCTGAGTTGCAGCGGTGAGCTCGAGATAACTTTGAGTAGAGAGCTATGTATGCGAGTGCGCGCCGGGCTGTAGTTTGCTTTGTGCACATAAACATGAAACAAAGAGGAAAAAATAGGCAGGAAATGTTAAATGTGTCACGCCAACAACTAGAAGCTTTGTTTTGCTGTGCTCATTCAGTATCTCTTTAACTTTTATTGTGGTGAAGGATTTTTTTTTTCCATTTCTACTACTTACTATGACACATTATCTTTGTCTATTAAAACGCAAATGAGGAGACATTTTATGTATTGAAACTTTACCAATAAAAGTGTAATTAAGACAGTCATGTGTTTTCTACCTCTAGAATTTAGTTAGAGCTTCTTCTACTGGCTGCAAAGGAAACAACACAGGGAAATAAACTGATCTTGCTGTAGGGTTAGCAAATTTAGTCTGGGATGATTTATGGATTCAAAAACAGTTCTCAGAGATCTACCAATTGTATCACAGGGTTAGACATTCAGAACAGTATTTTCTGAGACTCAGACAGAATTCCAGGCATTTTGAGGAAGAAGCAATGTTAGAACGGTTATCGTCTTTATAGTCTTGTTCCATGTGATCACATCAGAGTTAATTAATGTAAGAACAACCCAAGTGGAGGTGGGGGTTAGTATACTTTCCAACAAAGCCTACACTTGACTATCCACTATGCAGATTCCCAAAAATGAAAATGTATTTATTAAGTTGTATTAAAAACTAGATACATGGTATTGTTATGCTAAGCCAAACAGTAATTATTGCAAAAGAAAAAAAAAAAAGTCAATTGAACAACTATATTTTTCATGTTCTGTCCATATGTTTACCAAAATGTCATCACTTGAGTTGAGAAGACAAATGTAGACCATCAAAAACAGGCTAAAAGAAGAGGCTTGGCAGAGCCATGATCAGACAACATAAATGCGAGAGAACACGTTGATGATAGGAATGTCCAGTAAACAGGACAAGTTCAACCCTCAGCTACTGGAACACAACTAACATCACTCTGACTCTAGACTTTACACTGATGAAAACTATCACTGTGACACATTACATTTTATAATAACACAAACAGTTTGATTCTCTCTGCCTTTGCCAGGCTCTGCTTTATTAGTTCATACAGATTTGACTGTGTCTGTTTGTGTGGGCCTGACCCACTTGCTTTAGGTATGAGTCCTACTCCTGGTTTAATATGCCTCTTGAATAGTAATTCTTTTTGTTGTGAGTGAAAAGTCTGAGGCACTAGTTGTAATAATCTGTTGTATTGGGCGCCTTGTCGCCGTAGCGGGTTCCCTGCTGACTAACAAATGCTGGCTGTGACCCTCAAATCTGATCTATCTTTAGTCTGCACTTAATTCTTGTCTTGTTAGGAAAAAGAGGCTTGTGCTTCCTCGGGTCATGTAAGATTTAAGACTCCCCAGTGCCAAAATTAAAGCCACAAATCATACTTATTGCCGGCTATATCATGTATGATATTCTTTGTTTAAAGGTCAAGGTCTGCAGTAAACAAAGAAAACACTGAACATGAACCGAATAGTTCAATGGAGTTTAAAGGCTCTGTACCAAATTTAAGTCGCCTTAAAAATGTAAAACAAACATGAACATAAACAGATCATTTAAAGTGTTATACAGCAGTCCGGTTCTTTTGCTTTGTAATGCATTCTGAGCTTCCAAATTATTCAACACATTGTATTTTCAAGAGAATTTCACAACTTTAAAAAGCAGAATGTGCTAAGTCGTTTGGGTCTGCTAATGGAAGACAATACAATACACAATTAAAGCAAACACACTCGAGAGTACTTTTCACTTGAGTTGAACATCTGGGATAAAATGATTTTAAGTTATGTTCTTTAAAGAAATATCTCTGACGTGAGATATCTTGGTTCATTGGTAAATCCTTTAGCCAGACTCCAAAGTCTGTACTGTAAATAACTCTTTCATGACTGAGAGCTGCAGGGAACCTCATAATTCAATATGATACATGCCACATGTGTTTTTGCACATCTATATCGACTGACTGACTGAAGTGTCTTATTACCAACCATATGAAAGGATATTTCAAAAACATCCTTTTCTAATTCTGTCATAACCTATGGTGGTACTATCTACAGAACTGAATCAAAAACGCGCCACTATCACACCTCTATGTCTAAGAGCTTTTATTTATTTAATTTTTTTTTAAAATTATGTTGACTTCTATTAATTACAAGACTCTTTTACAATTTTATCGTGTATCACTACACATGATCAATCTGAAAAATAATTTACATTTCACTCAGTGTGAATCATTTATTGTGGATTTCTGTAGTTTTAGTTCTGTGGGAAGATTTCTGGACCCACTGGAAGAGAAACTATAGACCAAAAGAAGTTCTGATTTGAAACTAGTGCTGGGGAATATTGTGATAAAAATCAAATCATGAGCTCATCCCTGTGACAATCAGCTTTTTTGGAAATAGTCATCCTACTTCCCTTAATCTTTGTTACTGCAGGTTCACATCTTTAAAGTGACCTTGGGCTTGTATGTTTGAAGTCTCTCATAAATATTGAAGTTTTCGTTTTATTCGGCTGCACTTTCAAGTTATAAAAGAGGTGAGTTTTAGCAACTGTTCACATGTAATTTACAAAAATATATAATTTTATGACTGAAACATTATATTTTTACGACACATTTTCATGTGTTGTTATCAATGTTAAAATAGTTAGAAACTTGTTTTGCGGTCTAATTAATTTAGAATTCCAATACATTTTTACTGAAGAGCTGAAGTAACTTGTTTGGGCTTTCGTTTACATGCCTAGTTGCTTGTTTGTGTCTGAAAATCTGGCAACACTGGCCAGAATTTGTCTTGCTCTGAGTGAATTTAGACACTGACAGTGAAATAGGAACTTTCTGAAAAAGCAAGGATCTTATTTACAAAACTGTGCATGAAATTCTTACTGAAAGTGGGGTACGAACAAAACGCAAACTTCCACAAACTTGAAAAATGTCTAATTTCTCCCATTGGATTGCTTATTTCTTCAAGTTTCGTCAAGTTGTCACTTTATAAATTGTGGAAAATGTACGTACGCAAAAATGATTGTACGAGACTCCTGATGATTTTTTCGACCTCAAAGTCAGTCTATAAGAATCGTGATAAAATCGAAATCGCAGATCTGGCTCCAAGAAAATTGTGATTCATTTTTTGGAACTTTGGTTTCCATTCTCAGAAGCTCTGGTATTAAAGGGGTCCTAATTGGAAAATGGATTTTTCAAAGAATTTAACCTCGTTATAAGGGCCTCCCTTCAACATTCTTTTACTCAAGGTTATATTTGAATTGATTCATGCATGCTTGTATTGTTCTTCAGCTGCAGCTCAAGTGCTCAGAAATCCCTGTTGTCACCTACCACCTATCCTCCCACTTGTCTGTGTTTAATTGTTAAAATTCAAAAGATTAATACTCAAAGTGACACATATGTGATTCAAAACTGTCCCATAGCCACTTTCCAACATAATAATTAGTTATTTAAAATTCGCTGCTTTTAAAAGTTACATTTTAAAATGAGGAGGCGGGGCTTATCAGTTCTGCAGTTTTGAACAGGAAGTCACTGGAGCTCTATTTTCAGGCCGTTTTAGTTAAATTTTGTGTTTTACACAGTGAACAAAAGGTAAATCACTGATCTGCCTATGTTGTAGTTTATTACTAAATAGTTGGAAAAAACACAATAGGTCTCTCCTTTAGGTCTGAGTAAGCCCTGACGTTCGAGAGTCGAATCAGGGTCACAGTACATGTCAGTATATATAGTGATATTTCTTCATTTCTCTCTCTTATTAAAGGTTATATCAGTTCAAACATGATGACTCATTTACAGTAAGTACCCTTGTATATGTTATTAGCCGCTGCCTTCTGTCCTTACACCTTTTCAGATCTGTCCATGTGTTCTGCAGGCTGGTCTTTGGAGACCCTCGCCAGTACCACCGAGGCAGAGCTGCTGCACCCACATGGTTCTCACCTCTCTGCTGGGCGCCATGCCCCACAACAAGCCTGCTATCCCACCTGTCAGAGTGAATTTAGTAGCAGGTGAGCTCAGCCGCTGACGACCTGCTGACAACCGCCATGTTTTACGCTCCAGTTGTTGGTCTCCCGCTGAAAACGATGGCAGACAGGGGCCGAACGCTGACCCATTCTTTCAGTGGAGTCACAGTGAACGGCCTGGGTCAGAGAGAAAGACAATTATGCATGGTGCGCTAAAAGTCGATGAACAGAGGGTGGCAAGTTGTGATTTGTGACTGTGATGTAATTATGAGTGTGAGACGCTGTTGTCTCTCGGTATTAATTCACAAGCAAGATTTGGTTGAGACAGAACAACGTTTTAGCAGACGGGCCAGTCCACTCTGAACGTTCCTGTCAGACGAAGGCCAGGTCCTGCCCTCCATGCACAAAAATAGCACTGCCATTGATCAGAATGCATCCTGGCATAACCAAAATAGCAATCATTGATCTTAAACAGAGGGCTAATCAATCTTTATTAGTTCTATGCAGAGGACAGAACCAGCAGGAGGAACTGCGCCAATGTAAGGAAAACATAGCGATGCACCTATGGACACATGGGAAGAGCAGCAGATCTTCACAGCGGGCAGAACTTTCATTGATTTTACCTCGAAGAATATGTGCAGCCAGTGAAGAGCATCCAACCAAAAGTTATTCCCCACATGGTCTTAACTGCCTCAATTGATGAAGATACATTTTGTTATCCTAAGCTTGGGATCAGAAGCTCACAACAAATCTCTTTCTTCATCCTTTTGGTGGCTCTCCCTCTCTTAACATTATTATTTGCATTATGTTTCAGGAAGGGTAAGGTCTGGAAGCTTAAGTTTCCAATCGACATTTCCTGCAGTGTGATCACAATAATTTCTCTCAATATAAACTGTGTTTCTCTGTTGATAGGGATTATTGGTCAACTTCCTTTCCGCTCTCTGCGCATGCTTCATGCAGAAAGAAATGCTGTCCATCTATTTAGCTGGGGAAACTTCTTTGATTAAAACAACAAAATGGAGGAGAGCTAGCTGTTTGGATCAGATCTGAACCAGTCTGACAGACGTCTGTCTCCTGAAGCTTGAAACAGTGTTTTTCTCTCCTTTTTTCCACTCACCTGAATGTAACTTGTGTGGGTCCTATAGGATTGAATTTCATTCTCAAATGTTGATTTAACAACATAACTTTTGTTTTCACACAGTGATAATCTTTTGTAGTTAGCTGACAAAGGTGCTGGCTCGACTTGATTCCACGGTTTGTGTCAATGAGCAACGGCTCTTTCTGCAAACCAGGGGCGCGCACATCTCTCTAAACATGCATCTTTTAATCTACACCACTTTAATAAATATTTTATTGATTACCTGCTGGTCCTGTTTAGCTCATTTACACAGTCTCAGCTTAAGACTTGATGACTTGACACGTGACCCTAAGACCACAGACAGAAGAGTGAGAGAAAGTGTTTCAATCATGAAAAGGCTGCAGGATCACATCTGAGTTGAATAGTTCAAGTGAAAACAGCGGCTCTCGTAAGTGTGGATTGACCATCCTCTGTTCTGTGCTACGAGCTGCTGAAGTGAGGGACTGGGGACCTGTTATCTGATTATGAGCTGTAAATCTGACTTGGCTTATTTCAGAGCTGCACAATAGAGCATAATGTATTTTCAAGTACAATATGTTCATGTTCAAGTACAAGTTTATACAATAAGTGTATAAAGAACAAGAGGCCACACAAAATCTTTATGCCTCTTGTCAAAAAAAGTTTTCACAAGAACATGACGTGTTTTGAAACCCCAAGCAGAAAGAAGTAAAATCTGTCCAATACATTTAAGTATTGCTGAGATGCATTTATACACAGAGGAACACAATTAGCAAGAACAAAGTAGTCTGGGAATCTGCACGGCACCGTAAGGGCGAGACGCAGAGCTGAGTGACGAAAAGGTGGAGAGAGACACAAACGGGGAGGAGGCATTTTAAATTAGTTAGCTTTCACTCTTGCAACAGTGGAATTTAGGCGTCAAAAGCAGAGCTGAGAGCTGGTGAAGAGGATTCAAGGAGAGTGGGACAGACGTGGAAAGCAGGAGGGGGAGTTTAGGGGGTAAACACAAGTGCTTTGATCCAGCAGACAGATGTTGAGAAGCATCTCTCTGCGAGTAAACCACCTGAGCGGGCAGGTAGTGGTGCCCAGATGGCTCTTTGTTCCGAGCCACTTAATGAGCAGATAGAGAGACAGAGGATTTGGGAGGGACACTGGCAGGACGACGAGGAGGGGCACAAGTATGATGAGCTGTTTTTCATCTGGCACTGATTCAGGACAGTAACACTCGTGTAGTGATTACAGCTCATTTACAAGCCTCAAGTGTCCTGTCTGGGCAGCAAGTACCAACCACCTGCCATTGTCATGATGTCATCAACATCCAATGATTAGACTTTCTTTTGTAATATTCATTATGCACTGGCACTTGACATGTTTCTCTGCTTCTCTGTTGATACAACAAACAACAACAATTAGTTTAAAGACTACAAGTGTACCAATGACCTTGAAAATGTATGTGCACATGACATAACTACTGTGTGGAGGGCTGGGTGATTTAGAGAACAAAATAATCATGATTTTTTTTCCCTCTCTATGTATGGGTTTTATTTAGAGTTTTCAAAAACAAATACGTTTTTTTTGTTAAGCTAATGTTTATTTGAACAATGTACAATTGGCAGAGATGCTTGTACCTGATTTAGCTTTACAACTAATTTCCATCAGTCTTGGGGAAGGGAGAGACAACTAGACATGTTTTAAGTGGTGAGGAAACCTATGCAGACACGATAAGAACATGCAATGTGTCCATAAAGGCCCCGGGCCACCTGGGAGTTGAACCCAGGACCTTCTTCCTGTGAGGCCAGAGCCTGTGCGCCATCTTTTTTTTGGTATGGATTTCTTAAACATAAACTATTTGATTTTTAATCTCGGTCATTAACACAGAAAACAATCAATTTTCTTCTTCTAAAGTCAGGTTTCTGCTCCAAACCACATGTTTTTACTGAGCACCCTAAATTATTGACAATGATTTGACACAATCTCTGGATCTTGCACAAAGTTGCCCAACCCTTGTGAGAAGCCTAAATGTTGCACTTACAAGAATTTTTATTCTTTGTTTTAAATAATGTAGAGTTCTCCACCAAACCGTGAACCTGCATTTAACTGAATACACTTTGATTTACACCACTTAAATAAAACATCTGTGGGAAGAAGCATTGTTGGGAAAAGTTACATATTGGAGTTTTAGTTTGTTGTCCCAGTGACACACAGTCTCAATTAGCTCATGTGTATTTAAATAGCTTATTTGGTTTAGAAAAGTCCTCTATGGGAATTTTCTTTTCTCTGGGATCATGCTCCAATTAAATTCTGCTTTGAGGCACTATGTAAAAGACAAGTAATCACTTTTTAGACACTTTCCTGTTTACTTTCAGCGTGATGACTGAGACACACTGAACATATTGATCGACAAGGCCTATTACAATGATTTAGGGACCTCTTAATATTTCCTATGCCATTACTTTGTCGTGTAATCGTCTTGTAGAAAGTGTCCCAGACAGCCGCACAGACAGGACCGCTCCCGATCAATAGGTTCTTAACGGTCATTTTTTATAGCCAGTGCTTGTCCTGTGAGGTTTCTCCGCTGCTCCGAGGGCGTGGCTCGTGTCACGGCTGCCTCTCAACGAAGGGCATCCGAAGAGTTTCAAAGGCGATAACAAATCAAACTGTTCCTGAATCCGATATCAAACAGGCCTGGTGTCAGCATTTATTAGAGAAATCAGATTCGGGCCCTTCACCATCCCCGCGCCTCCCCCTCTTTACTCACCCACTCGCAGTATTCCAGCACACAGCAGCCCTTTGAAGTCCAAAGAATGCAGGATCGCAAATTACCCACGAGACACAGCTGATAGTCTTTGAAGCCCTCCTTTGATAGTGTTGTTTTCTGCATTCTTCTGCATCTCTTTGCCCATGTTTCACTCACTTTCCCCTCTCTGTCTTTACATGCCGCGACATAATCTACACAATAGTCAGATTATGCTCAGGAAAGTATCTAGACAGAGTGATAATCCAGATTTGTCTGAAACATCGTGGAATAGGCATCAAGGCAGAGTTTAGGAGCAATGAGATCCAGGTCCACTGAGTGAAAAAGAAGAGACAGGGCCCACCTGTTAAACTTAGCCTATAGTATTGTACGAGATCCAGCTGAATTGAGTTAAAATGTACTATGTACAAACAATTCAATGCAATATTTTATACGGTTTATAGATTTAAGCCATAATCTACTGTATCTGCAGTTGTGCAGTCAGGGTGACGACCTGGTGTTGTGTGTAGGACAAGGGCTGTTATTGCCGCTTGTTGTGACTTTAATATTTAACTGCGATTACTCCCCCCAAAAAATCAGGTTTAGAATAAAAACACGGAGAATTCAAACTTGTGCAGCAGTTTCAAACAAAACGCAAGTAATCCGCGGCTTTTTGGTTACATGTGTTATAAAAAGACAGGGCTTCTTCAGCTCCGTTTTGAAGTTTTGAACAGGAAGTAAATGAGCCATTTTAGACCAATTAAGATTTTGCAATGAAGAAAAAAAGGCCTCTTGATTTTAGGGAGATGCAATCCTGCTCAGAGTAAAGACCCATATGTTTTTAGTCCAATAAAAACACCCAAGTAAAAAAAAAAAAAAAATGCTCATGCATTTTTATTTTTTTGGCTAAAAAGTTAAATGAAATAAAATAATTTTGTTATTGATGAAGTCAGCAATAAGCACAATCACTGTAGGTCAAAAAGATGATTGTACAAATGGGCAAAACTGTCCAACACAGTATCACATGAAAGTGTATATACAACACAAAATAGAAAAGAATGAGCACAGTTTCACTCCTTTTTTGTTTATATATTCTACTATATTGTATGATATGAAAAAGTGTGAAATAAACATGATACAGTATTTCATTGCGTAAAATACAAATGTGCTTCAGTTGAAGCCATGAGGGGACATTTTTTTCCAGGTTTAACCAGTGAGTTTAGGTTTCTAACTTTCAAGTTACCAAAATGAGTAAGTTTAGGGCTTGCACTTGGGGTAGATTAAGATTAGGATAAGAATTTTGTAAATATTCATAAATAATACTGCATCTTTACAACCACCATAGAAATTAACAGGGGCTATCACACGTGACAAAAAAGGCATGAAATTGTGAAAATCATACACAATTTTGATATGTCCTGTAATGCTACGGTTTCTTGTGAGATCGAGTTGGACTGTCAGACAATAATAGAGTATATTTGTTTTTTTGTTTATTTCTTATTTCACTTAAAACCGACATAATGCAGTTTAAACCAAGAAGAAAAACCTATATCTATTAATAGTGCATTTATTTATTTTTTTTTACTTATGACTTGGAATCTCAGGATTGTCTTTGTGAAGCACATTCAGTAGATGATGGTCTTTCTCTGCGACGTCAGTGGTATTTGATAAGTCTGTGTCACACAACCTGTGGCTTCAGTCAAGCACCAGCTGCTGTCTGTCACTCTGTGCGTCAGAGAAACAGATCACAACCTTTTCTTTGGGAAATACGCTTAGCATTCAGTAATGAAAAGAAAATCTTATATTTTTATTGAACCTTATATTTTACTCTAAATATTTTATGGCTGCAAAAATATATAAATAAATCACAACAAATCGATTATTCCACACTGCAAAAAATTTGAATCTATTTTCAAGCATTTTGACTAATTTAACCTCAATTTACTGTAGAGACATAGATTATTTTCCATGACATTGTGTCTTATTTCGAGCCAAATTATTTGCCAATGGGTCAAGAAAACTGTTCTTACCCCATTGGCAAATTTTTGTTCTGGTTCTTTAAGCCAAAGTTTTAAAACTAGTGAAATATTCTACATTACACAAGTAATTAAATCTTGTCCAGTCAAAACAGCTCAATTTGTATTAAATTCTCATTCCAAGTCATTTTAAGAAAGTTTAGATACAGTATATAGTTTTGCAGTAATTGTCAACTAATTTAGACATTGATTACTTGTTTACTATAGACAGTACACACACTTAATGTCTGCTAAGTGCTGAGAGAAGTGGTTTTTTGGAATCAGAACAACTGACATAAGCAAGTATGTGTTTTTAATCTTTTAAAAGCTAAGCAGATTTCACTTGTTAAGTAAAGTTACCTGCCATGGAACAAGTCATTTTGTATTAAAAATGAGAAAACAGTCCGATTTACTTATAACTTTAAGTCACAAAAGAAATGTTATACCACCTCAATCAAAAAGAATATCTTGATTATTGGCAGATGATTTTACTTCACAAGTAAAATCTGCTCTGATCAAAATTAAATGTAGTCAAAACTATATTTTTCTTTTAATATTGGTCAAACATCATACATTTCATACTGACTGGTCTTTGTGACATAAACAACTTGTCGTTAACTGAAAGAAATAATGAGTTATCAAATTAATAGTTAGTTGCAGCCTTAAAATATTTCATATCAATAATCAAGTAATAATGTGGTATAAATATTACATTAACAGAGAGAGTGATTTAAGAAGCAGAGTGAGGTCCTGGTGAGAAGACGACTAACGAGGAGAAAAGGGCACTGACCATGAACATCTGCGTTTGACTCTGGCTTCAAATAAACCTTTGTTGCCTACCGTTTCTTTTCTCAGTTATTCATCTTTATTGGGAGAGCGGTGGGTCTATTAACGATCTTCATTATTACCGTTAGATCAAAAGGAAATGGTGTTGCAGTATTTTTGGCCTTGACAGCCCACTATGCATGTTGTAGTCTTGTGTAATCATTTTACAGTCCATATGACAAGTTCTCATGTTTTCCTAACTATGACTTAGTTTGATGTGACAGCCTCTGTGGTAAGTATTTCTCATTTTCACAGCAGTAAAGATGTCATTGATGAAAAAGTTATAAATTACAGACATAATTTGAGTTCTAATTCCCTCAACATTTCATCAATAAGACTATAACACGCCTACACCATTTCTTAGGAGCCTAAGTAAACATTTAACAAAAGACGTGTGTTTCCAGATATTATATTTTGTCAAATGAAACTATTGTGTCATTTATAAAACTGCGCTTATCAAGGTACCTAAAGACATCCACCTGAAAAGACAACGTTTCTGCCTTACTCCTGATCTGAGTGCTACTGTTGATAATTGATCATGGCATATTTTTACAGAGAATAGAGGATTGAGTGGGAATTTCTAGCTCTTCGCTGGTGGTTCAAGTTTATCTAAAATGGTTTTCAAAATGGGGTCGGGACCCCCATGAGCGCGCAAAATGATTTCAGAGGGTATCTTAAACAATGTTTGACAGCCTACAAATACAGTGAAAGGTGTATAATCTTCTTTGCTGCCCTACAAGATGAATTTATCTAGACTTATGTCTTCAAATTAAATCAAACATAAGACAACTTTATCACTCTGCTAGTACAACCTTTGTTTGTGTTTTGGAGTTGCAAATGGTTACAGTTATTTTGGGAGTCGCGACTGAAAAACGTTGAGAACCACTGATCTAAAAAAACAAAGTATTTTTGCTGAAATTGAAAATTGCGTGTCAGACATATGGCCTTAACCTGTGGTGTGACCCAGGGGTCACCCTTAGGACCCCTTCTGTTCAATCTTTACATGCTACCATTATGTCAGTTAATATGCAGCAGTAACTTCTGCTATCACATCTATGCAGACGACATTAAACCTATGTCTCATTGATACCTTGATGCCTTCAATTCTTCATGTTCCACCTCTGATTATTGCAAAAAGTATGTTATTAAGTACTGTAAGAGCATACAGTTTAAATATGAGAATTGTGTAATTATTTAGTTGTTTCTGTAATAATTAAAGGGACCAAGTCACTGCTTAGCAAGTCTAAAATAAGGCTCAAGTCTTTGGCCTTAAGTCTAGTCAAGTACCAAGTCAGTGCCCAATAAGTCCAAGACTCAAGTCTTTTCAAGTATTTATTTCAAACTATTGTATACATCTAGTATTTTGTCCAATCTACATGTGTTTTACTTAATCTGTGATTATACAAAAGCATCATCATAAATGCCAGCAACTCAAAACACAAATCCTTTTCATATATTTAAATTTACATGGGGAAAGTTTTGGGGAAAAATCTTGAAGCCAAACTCACCCTTGCCACACGATGACCTAATTTATCATGACACAACATGCAAATATAAAAGGACCAAGAACACTTGAAAATTAAAATTTCTGGTGACGTTTTATCTTTTCAAGCCCAAAGATCTTAAAGTTTGCTAATAGTTTTAAGCATATTTAAAACTAACACTGATCTTGTCCTGTATTTTCTTTTACTTTCAATCCCTCAGGAATTCGGAGCATGTCTCCATAACCCCGGCTCATTTCTTAAGAGGTGATGCAATCATTTTGAACCCAAGTGTAATGACATCCCATTGTAGCATCTTGTAAAAGGCTTTCATAAATGTTAAATAGCCTTTGCTTCATTAAAGACGGCGCTGCACAGGACTTCTTTATTGGTTTTCTATGTTTGACACTTCTGAGAATCTCCGGCAACCTTCAGATTGGCATGGAGCAACACAATAGCGTCCTGTGCAACTGACGGAGGCTTGAAGGGCAATATGTCACACGATGAAAATGATAAAAGTAAATAGACACCAGTAACCGCACTCTCTCCCTCCCGGTGGATCTGGCTTGCTGCATAGCTCTGGTGGTTTGGGAGAATCACGTCCACTTAGATAATTAACAGTGATCAAGGGTTGTCCTGCCTGTCATAGTTGCCCCATGTTACCAACTGTTCAAAAGGACTCAGATCCACTGGCCTGCGCTGAAAGAGAAGCCGCGCACGCAGCCACATTCACATCCAATAAGCTCTGGGGGAACTGTGAGCATAGGTTTCTGAGGTGGGGATGCGAACCTGACACATTTAATATGAGCAGGGCAAGATCAAGCGCCTTCCACCCACATTTGCTCAGGGCTTTGAAAGAGTCGCAAAATGTATTACAAATGCAAAGTGTGCAGCAGAAATATTGTTTCATCGTTACTAGTTGGTTTCACCGCAGAGTGTGTGGTGAAATCTGCAGGTAGCACACGCAGAAACGGAAAAGTAGATGCAAACGGATAGTACTGGGCATTGTTAACAGTAACTACGTATATACTGGTAATCTGCTGCAGGAATAGCAAAAAAATTACTTTAAATTACATATTTATATTTGCATTTATCACAATACTGTGCACTGCTTTATGTATACCCAGGAGATTCCAAAATATATGGATTTGTTAAAGTGAGGTTTCCAACTTTTATTATTTTAGAAAATGTGTTGTAAACGCAGAATTTTAAGAAAAAATCAATCTCTCCTTTTTCATCTAAAATTGAACATTTTATCTTTTCAAACTTCATTTCATGTGAGTCACAATAACTCTTTAGGATGAGAGTGGATTGGCATGCATAAACATTTGTGTCCAAGTAAAGCTGCTCCAAAGCTGTGCTTGTGGCCAAAAAACTCAGCGCATGTGAAAACTGTAATGTGCCAATTGGTTTTGTGAGAACAAAGAAAGAATCTTAAAGGAACAGTATGTAAGATTTTGATTTCAGATTTCATAAACACGACCTATTTATCTACAGATACAAGGTCAACATGTCCAAATATACTATTATTTTTGCTGAAACTCATTGTAAATCTGATTATTCTTATTTAAAAAAAGAATTGGGTATGATGTTTACATTTAGTGTTTTAGTTCTCAAGAAGATTACGGATCAGAAAGCAGAATGAGCCTCATATGACTTTCTCATTTACATTGCCAGTTTGGTTTCTTACAATCATTAATCAGGAACATGTTTGAGTTTGAACTGATGTTGCACCAGGACATAACTGTCTGTGATTGGCTAGAGCACTTGTTTCTACACAGTTCACGTTTATTTTTATTTAATTAGAAACACCGGTTTTAGTCGGAATAATTTAAATGTAAAAAATGGCATAAATTTGCACAATTATAGGTTTTACTGATTTGATCTCCCGCAGAAGCATGGACGGACAAACATTCAACTTTCACAAAGTCACAGCCTAAATAGCTCAGGAAAAACATTTGGCTATTATAAAGTTGTAGCACATTGGGAATGAAGAGAGGCTTTTAGCGCTTCTCTACGTATCTCCAGAGGGAACGGAAGAGGAACCAAGCAAAGATGGTGAGAAAAGAGAGAAGCCCATATATGTGTCGCTGCATGTTTCATATACGAGACATCACAGTCAAATTAACATCAGTAATTCACTAAAGAGCTCTGCTGGAACTTCTCTGAAGAAACCTGATCATTAACCACAGGTGAGTAGAAATGCCAAAGTGTGTACTCACGTAAAAATAAAGTTACTTTAGTAAAGGTACACAGATGTGGTTCAAGAAATCATTCAATTAAGAGTAAAAAAAGTATTTGGGGAAACAGGTAAGGACATTACAATTACTTTGTTTAGATTTATTTAACCAGGAAGTCCCATTGAGATTCTTATATTACTGGTCCTAAGAACTTGACATGATCAGCTGTTTAAAAGTTTATGTTTAAAATATTATGACAGCCTTCTCTCATCATTAATTTACTCAAAGTTTTTAGATTGATTCCTGCATGTTTTAGTAATCTTATATTGTCCTACAGCTGATGATTAAGTGCTTAGAAAAGCTCTATCCTCACCTACCACGTATTCCCGCCCACTTGATTGTATTTACTTGGATTATAAAAATATATATATATAGATTCATAATAAGATGTATGGTTAAAAAAAAGTCACATTACAACAAAGAAAATTACAAATATAAAATCTGCTGCTTGCTTAATAATAGTTATCATTCTCAGTTTTTGCACAGAAAGTAAATTGCCTCTTTTTGTTTTGAGCTATTTTACATCAATCTTCTCTTTTTACAATAAACAAAATGTAAATTACTGATCTACATGAGTTAAAGTTCCTAAATACATAGAAAAAAAGAACCCCCTTAAATTCAAAGTAAAAAAGCAAAACATTTTGTCATTAGACCAATTATGAAAGTGTTCACTTCTCTGACATTGGAGGAGCTTTGGCTCACTTTAATGTAATATATCAAACTGAAATAAAACATAATGCCACAAAATATTCTAATATATAATATAATAAACCTCTATTTATCAAACCAGACATTGAGATGTACTGTTAATTCTATGATCATTCAGCATTCATGAGGTAATTACCATAAATCTACTCAATCAGACCGTTTGAGACCTGAGCCTTTTCCAGAGAGCGACTGTATTATGGGGAAAACAAAAGTATTTTCTCTGAGGTGATAAGATTTACTTTTCACACAACAAACAACTTTTGTCACAATAAGCACAGCTCGAGTGTGCAGCAAAGCTTATTATGAACTCACAGGTCTCTTCATCCACACATTATGGATGAGGAAGTGTAATGAGAGCTGTTGTGTGTCTGTAACCCAATCAGACACATCTTAGGAGATTCCCCAGCATGCCTCCACACTGTACGCATTCATAGTTGTGTTTATAATTGGCATTGTGAAAGAAAGGGTTAAGTGAACTCTATGGAGATTTGTGGTGTCGCGAGTAGAACGGGTGAGCAGAGGCGTCTGTTTGTGAGCAGTGATGTGCTGAAAAGAAAAGCCTTTCTTTGGCATTTCATCACCCCATTAGTATTTCACACTGGGAAGGGATGGGACGACCCTCTGTTGGGACAGAAAGAAAATCCAATCTTAAGCCTGAGGTGGCGGAATTAATATACATTAGAATGGGAGACAAGGGACAGAAACACAAAGATGATGTCTGTAGGCTTTGTTTGCTTTTTTGTCACACTTTACTGAAGTTAGGAGTTCATGTAAATGATCAATCCGACAAATACTTACAACATGCACAATATGTTGCTGTAAAATGAGGCCTCTTCTCTCTTTATGGCTCATTGCCATCAAACTGAAAAGAATTCAAACAAAACAATGAGAGCACGGTGGACAATGATACTGAGCTTTTTGGAGAGTTGAGGATGGACAGGATTATGAGTGAGAAGATCAGAAGAGCAGCTTGTGTTGGAAATGTCATAAACAAAATACTTTTTGGCTCTGCTGCCCAGACCAGTTCACCTTGGGGATGTTTGACACAGTTGTAGCTAAAGGGCTTGTATCCAATAAAAACGCATTGCACCAGCACAGATATGTTGTCAAAGTAAATATTTGGATGAAAACTAGTACTCGGTGTTCTGTCTTACAATAAAGCATTTTGTTCCCAAAAACTTTTTCTAGCCTCTGTTATCTTATCAACACAACTCAACCTGCACTGGCTGCTGAACCTGAAGAATTAAGAACCCCAGAAGACATTGTTTTAGTGAGCAAAACAAGGGACTGCTGATAAAAGATAAAAGTTCTGTTTTTTAAGACACAAAAATGGATACAGCAGGAATGTTTATCTAGCATTTATGCCTTAGCAAACATTTTATTAAAAGTAAAAGCTATTTAAAAAGGTACTTTTTAATCAAAAGGAAACCATTCACAAAATATGGGGCATCTTGGACTTTGGCCTCATAGCAAAAAGATTTGACTTCCATGTGAGGTTGTCAAAAAAATCAATACCTCAATACTAATCGTTACTAAAACTGGCATCAATGCTCGGTACTCATTTGTACAAGTATGTGTCACAGAAATCTTCCACTTCCAGTCAGAAAGAGGAAAGAGGTCTTTTCCACATTACACAGCAAAGTGTGAGCTCTCTCTCAGTGTTTGAATTATGTTCCTAGCCTTTATGATCATGGAGAAAGTTAGGTTAAGTTCTTAAAAACATACTTGTGTTTAGTTGTGAGTCACTCGTAATCGGGTGTTCACTAATTAAGTACTTTTAGTCATTATCATTTAATTTAGATTATCGCAAGTCCTAATGTAAAGGTTCATGAATCAAGTTAATAAAAAAACTAATACTCCAACTAATACTTTTAATAATAACATAAAAAAGACAAAAAAAATCTATTCAATTTTTGAAGTACTGAATAGAGTTTGAAATATTAGTATTATGACAATGTGTGAAGTTAACATGTTGTCCCCATGTCTGGGTAGGTTTCCTCCAGGTGCTCCAGTTTCCCTTACCACTAAAAACATGTCCTGTACTGCCTACCCTCTGCCCTTTCTCACAACTCCCCTGAAAAGAGATCAGACCTCAGCAGGACTTTTCTTGTTAAATAAAAGTCCAATAAAGGTAGGGTAGCTGATTTTCACACTGCAAACAAGATTTAGGTTTTAAATCTGACAACTTCCTCTCATAAATATTTCAACACATGGTTAATATCAACCTATATTCGTTTTTGTTGCATTTATGGCTTATAAAGTTCTTTTTACAAACCATAAAGTAAAACTGGAGTGACACAAGCTCAGCCAATCAGAAAGCTGCATTTGGCTCCTGATTAGTACTGAAATTCTTTATTATTCAGTTTAGACAGTACTCAGAGGTCAACAATTCCAAATCTCATAAATTTATAGAACTGTATCACCAACAATGTCAACTACAATATCATTTTCTCACTTTCTTCATGCATTGACAATGACAAAGTCCTAAGGCAAGTCAGTTGCAAATGCTGTCTTGTCTTAGGCATGGTATTACTTTTACGTCGGTGAAATAGCAAAGCTCCACGGTGTATTCAATCAATAAAAGATTAAGCTGAATAAAAAAACAGCCGGTTAGCATGACGCCGAGGCATTATGCAGGTATGTAAGAGCTTTTCCTATGGATCACAATCAATTTAGACACGAAGCAAGACCGCGTCCTGACTGATTTTACACCTGCTATTTGTTTTATTCATGCTATCACTTTAATCTGATAGATACCTACAGTGCCTGGTGTTTTTATTATAACAATTCTGCTGCAAATCCTGAATTTATAAAAGGGGATTTCAAGTAAAAAAACATCCAGCCTTCAAAGTAACCTAAAGTTGAGATTCACAAGTCGTTAGCGAATTGACAAGCTCCGGAGAGAGAGATCTGTATACAGTGCAACACTCACAAGACTGCTGGACTGTGCATCCCTTTTTGCGCTGAGTGGTGGGATTGCAAAACCAGAGATGGTATCAAGCCTGCTGAAAACGAAGAAGATGCAGAAAGAGTCATTCATATTTCATAAGCACAGTTCTATCCAACATACCTCTCGTTCCTGGCTCCTCTCCCTTTACCTTTAATGTGGGCTTATTAAATTGCAGCTGTTAAAGCTCCGAGCGTTAGCATACACAAATGTAGTTATTTTTAATGAATCCTGGTTGTGCACTACATTCAGGGGAAAGCACACACTGTCAGTAAAACAGAGGAACCTGCTTTAATCACACAATATGCAAGTTTTAATGGAGGCTGGAGGTGCAGGAGTAAATTCACAACAATAACAGTGAATGTGGACAAATGTACGTTTTACAGCCAAGAGTATTTTTAGTAATTTGGCCTCTATAACATTTTTATATTTGCTGCACACATGTAAGTAGTAAATTCATCAATTTAGGCAAAGGCAAGGCATATTTATAGCACAAATCATACACAAAGCAATTCAAAGTGATTTACAAAGCAGAAAAAGAAGTACCGAAATTACAATACAAAACTTTACTTTAACATTTTTGGATAGTTAATTAACTAGAATCCCTTTATGTCTCTAAATCAACCAAACCAAAGCTTGATAGTAATTCTAGAGGCTCATTACTTGATCTTAAAAATGCAATAAATTAGAAAAAAAAAAGCGTGTAGAAGCACTGAAGAAGGTGAATGGAGGAACTGAGGGACATGACATAGGCCACGTGTGTCAAACTCAAATGGTGGTAGGGCCAAATTGACCAGAGTCACAGTTGGTCGAGGGCCACATTTTAAAATATAGGTCCCTCTGAGTTAAATTCAAATATGGCAATAGGGCTGTATAAAGGTAATATAACACATTTACTGAATATCCAGAATTATAATGTGTCACATTACATTATGTTGCACATAATTTCATTGCAAGAAAACTTTGGACAGATTGTATGCTTTTTGCTGCATTCCAGTGCATATTACATATAATAGTCACATCTCAGCTATATAAGGGGCCACTATCAATAATAATCTGAAATCATGTTCAGGGGCCACATGATATCTTCTTGAGGGCCGAATTTGGCCCCCGGGCCTGAGTTTGACACCCCTGACATAGGCCTTTGCACACTCTGTTTGTGATGGTTTTGACCTAGCGAATTTTCACAGTTTGAATAATAAAAACCTTCACTTTTTAGATAAGGTACAATTTATTGTCTCCGGATAGATGTTTGTCCTCAGCATTTGACCCATCACTCAATGTTTCTGGGGAATCTTCTAGCTAGACTTGGTCAGAGTTACTGTAGTGGTTTCTAGGGTTTTATCTATGGTGCATGTTCTGGTTGATGGGGGGTAATCAGAGTACTAGGGGAAAACCCACCCACACACCGGGAGAAACGCGCAAACTCTACAAAGAAAGACCTGGGCCACATGGTTGTTGAACCAGCAATCTTCTTGCAGAGAGTTAAAAGTGTTAGCAACTGTGCCTTTGGAGAAAACTGGTGGCAGTGCTCTTTCTATAGGCTATCAATTTTTATACACCAAGTATCACTAAAGAAAAGATTTGGCTTTTCGAGTACCACCTAAATTTAAACTGGCTCTCTGATCTAAGTAGAAATAATTTGAGGAACCTGTGCATCATTGCCATAGTAATGAAAAAAGATTCAAGTAAGGGATGTGAATAAATTGTACACTAAGTGAAGTAAACACAAAAAACCTAAAAAGATATTCTAGTACCGCATCATTGATAAATACACTACAGTTTGAGAAACATTTGTTTAGACAGTGTGCTGTTAGCATGTTGCTTTGTTGTTAGTTTTGCCTTGACATCAAAACTTCAAAAGCTTCTGAAAGTTGTGAAAAGTGCTTATACTTTTTGTGGTGAATAATGTGGCTCAGAAAGCATTAGGTAAGTGAACTGCTGTAAAAAGTTTAAATGGAGCACTGTTGTGTCCTGTGGTTTACATTTTTGGAAGAAAACTCGATGCAATGGAATGAAGATCAGCAAAACATGATCATCGAAGCAAGTTTCTAGTTTAGTTTGCTGACAATGACAATAACACTTTTTCTAATTCTGATTACTGTCTGATAATTTGATACACAGAAAAACTATGTACAATACAAGGCTTCATAATGTTATGGCAAAGACCACAGCGAAACATAATCCACACATTTGTTCATTCATTTTAAGTTTTTGGCAGTGTGGTCGACCGTTTGGCCGCAGGGAGCCATTGAGCCACACTGACGCCTGGGGTATCATAATGACAATATTACAGCAGCTCCAGCCCTAAACGGCCCTGAGTTCAGAGACACAGCAGTGGAAGTGGCAGCAATGTAGTGATCGATGAATGATCAATATCACCCTGCCATGTAATCACAAACCACAGTGATTAACAGCGACTAATCAATTGCTATTAACCCCTGTGTGCGAGAGTTAAGCAGACAATCGGCCTTTTGTGCGTGACAAATTTCCAAAAATAAAAGAGGCTCTTTGCGAAACATCTGTCTCCCTAAATGTCAGCAGAAGAAAGGCTCCCATCTCTAGAGCACTAATTCTCAGCCTGGTACCACTGACCTGACTAATGACCATTGATGACAAAATGAAGCATCACATTCGTCTTGTGAAAACTAAAAGACTTGTCCTGCTAAGCTAAACGATAAAATGTGCATGAAACAGCTGCTAGGTGTTCCATGAAAACCGACGCGTTATATTTGAATGATCTGCTATAAAACGTCACATAGGCGCATACTAAAGTACTCCCAGTCAGGTTTTAAAATTATGTAACGTGATATAAACTCAAACTACACTTTTCACATCCTTGTTCACATTTATATTATGTAATTGCTCATGTCAGGGAAGATACCCAAAATTCGAAATGTTACGTTTGTGAACAAACGTAACATTTCGAAAATGTTACGTTTGTTCACAAGTTTTTCTGTTGTCGTTGTTCTTGTTGTTAGCATTGTGGCTAACAGCCATTAGCATAGCAGCACGTCTTGCTCATAAAAAACATCACAGTGAACAATTCAGAGGCTCAGAATGCATTAGGTATGTGAGCAAAACATGACTGTTGTAGAAAGTTTAAAATTAATCATTTGTTTGCTTACATTTTTAAGGAAGCATAAATCGGGTAGGCATATCAATATGACCTTTAACTAAACTCAACTTTTGTGTCTACAGGACTCGGGGGGTGGACTCTTGAGGCACTTCCTTCAGACAGGACACTAAGGTCCATTCAGACCAGAAACTCAGGCCCTAAGAACAGTTTCTTTCCTTCTGCTTACATACAGTGTGTTGATTACCCTTTATAATTCATAGTTTTTGCATGTCATGTTCTTTTGATATTTACTACTGCTAATATTATTATTATTATTCAGTATTCCAAGTTGCATCAAAGTAAGTACCTAGTTTTCTTGACTTTTCTAACATTGATGTTTTCTAATTCTTGGGAAGTTCTCAGAGGCGACTAGACGAGACCTGTTGTGATTTTGGGCTATACAATAATAAACTGATTTGATAGAATAATATTTAAAAGTGGAATGTTTTTAAATGCTTTTTAAAAGTACAGAGGCCTTTAATCTGTCTAATGTCAAGGAGAAGAGAGTTCCACTGAGAAGGAGCATGTGCACAGAAGGCCCGATCCCATTTAGAGACTTGCTTAGTCTTTGGTACAACTCACAAAAGTTCATCCCCCTGAGTGAAGGGTTCTAAGGGGGAAATATATGACTTGTTTAAAAAGTGTGACAATTATAGTTTGATAATTTCAAGGAATCCATATTTTAAAAAGTGCTTTAAAACAGATTTTTCTTTAGCTCTATGAATTCTTGCTATATTGATACTTACTAATAAGGATAGGGCAATTAATTTAAGTCACAATTATTGATTTTTTTTTTTTTTTGTCAGTTTATCTAACTTTTTTTTTTTTTTAGCTTAAGACACAAAACATAACCATAAAAAGCTACATTTAGAACAAAGCCACTGTTAGTGCTAAGAACTTATATTTTATGAACATTTGAACAGTCAACAGTAATATTCAGTGTTTGTATGAAGAAGTCCACCATCAGTTGTTAACGCAACATAATAATACACAATCAGTCAGGTCTTGCACAAGTTCCAGTTTTGTTTCTTCAAACATTGTGGCTATTGTTGTTGTATTATTGTGTGTATTAGACAACTACAGAGTGAGTAGGTCAGTGGTTGTATGATCGATTCTGGCTTTTCGATTCGATCGCTGCATACTTTGAATGATTTTTGATGTATTCGAACACTTTTCCATCCCTATAATGTTGTCAATAAGATAAGCCACAGCGTGTGTTCAGTAAATAAAGCACATTTGATCCTCTCAAACATAACATGCAGGCATCAAAGAGGTCATGAACGTCATTAGATTTGCAAATTAATACTTTGTTTTAATTGTCTTTACCACTAAGTTGTAACTTCTTAGTAAAAAGTCTCGTTTCCAAATTAATAACTGATGTCTGACTGATTTCAAAATTAAGTTGCACAGAAACATTTAACTGTAAAAAGAACAATTTCAAAAGAAAGTTGACTGTATGTGGTGTCTTTTCTCGACTCACGGCCCCATGCCGACATGAAAGTCCTGCCCACACAGGGACACACAAAGCCCATCGACCACTCTCACACTGCAACATGTAACAACCCATATGTTTCCTCCTCATTCCAGCAATCAAAGACTCCCGGCTCAAAGCTAGAAATAATTGTCGTGTTTTCTTTATGTAACTTCAAAAGAGCAACATTTTTGTGGCCACATATAGAGGGGTAAATTTGGGCATCTGTGGAGAACCTCCCACAATCACAGCTTTCAAGTCAGTCAGGGTTAAAAGCCTGAAAATGTGCACTGACAGCTGCTGTTAACTAGCAAAGTGATGATGACAAGTTGTGCGAGCATCTTCAGACACAAGCAATTTGTAAAAAGTAGAGTTTTATTGCAGCTAATGAGGAGTGAAGACACAGGGCGTATGTGTGCTGTAGTTCAGGGCAGCAGCCAGAGGAGGGAGCCATCAGAGGAACAAGGTGCAGCGTGTTGAGTCACTAAAATAGGTCAAAACTATAGGCCTACATTTCAAAATGTAATTATCTTTTTTTAATTTTTTGTCCATCTAGAATCCTGAATATTCATAGAGTGACTGGATTTTCAAATAAAAAACTGGAACACAGGCAAAATGGGGTTAGAGATAATAACAAAATAATGAAAAGGCTGCATGTTAGTTTGCAACTCATGTCATGTTTATATCTCTTTCACAATTAACTTGTCACTTAGTATAAAAACTTTCCTTTATTTGACCATCGATCAATATATTTTTGTACTTATTGCCGAGGAGTGTTCTAAAAGTGGGACAACTGGGACATGTCTTTTAGAGCTGCTGGGCAATATATCAACAGATAAATCGTGAATGTTGTTGTGGAGATGCTCACTGCTCATAGTTCACACTGGAAAAATACAAACTTGAATAAACTAGTGTGATTATCATTTATGTTATTGACTTGTCATTAAAACAAGTTTTTACTTTAACTGAAATGGTGCATTTTTTTTTTTCAGAGTTTTCTTCTTGAAGTAAAACTACATATTTTATGCTTGTTCCATTGGTAAATCATATTTTAAAATTTTCACAAATACACACAGAACTAAATCAAAGTCACTCATATGACCTGTTTGTACACAGTTCAATTTTTGCTTCCGTATAAAATGTAAACAAACAGGAATAATTCATTTTATACTTCCTACATCAGCCCAAATATTTTGCTCACTTATCTAATGCATTCTGAGCCTCCGAATTGTTCACCACAATGACTTTTAAGCTTTTTTCACAGTTGTTAGTGAGACCTGCTAATGCACTAACAGCAGTTAGCCACAATGCTAACAACAACATACAGACTTTGTATATTTTGGTGAATAAATGGGACATTATTAAACGTAGACAAGACAGTAGGACTTATGTAGGAAATTGTATATATCATCTTTATAAACAATATTGTTATTGAACTATAATAATACAGAAATCAAGATGATTTATGTGTATATTAATTTTGAAGGGGCATTGTGCAAGATTGAGAGGAATTTTAATTATCACATATAGTCCACAAACATTTAAATCATGTTTATTCTTTACAAATGAATACTTAAGAGATCACTGTTAACCAATCAACATCAATTGTGATACATTTATACTTATTTGAAATGTTTTTTATTAAGGGGCGGAATGTGAATAGTGACGCTAGATGTCAGCATGGTAGATAGGCAAAATGCACAGGAAATGCTCGACCTGGTGTTCAAAAGTGGACATGACTTGGATCACTTTATTTATTTATTTTTCTTACACAGTGCCCCTTTAAAACTCTGTTTAACTAACTTCCTATTAACTAACTAGTGTAAAACTGGGGTAAATCAATAGGACGTGGGACACAAGGCTCAAAACAAGAACGTCTGGTCACCCTACATTCAAAATGCACTAATGATGTTTCCTCAATTCTTTTCCAGCACATGCACGCCTCTCCTCTTCCCGCAAACACCCCCATCCCCCCGCACTCCCCCACCTCACCCCTTATAGCTTTATTGCTCAACTCAGCACAACTCCGCACAACTTCAACCATCACCGTAGCCTGACAAATATTCTCCTCGACGAAGCACTCTCTACCTCTCGCCTGCTTACTTTGCTACAATGCTAACCTTGAGCCGGGGGAAAGGATGCGTGAGGCAGGATGGATGGGTGCGACAAGTCTTCTAGCGCTGTATGTCCGACTGTGCATGTGCATATAGTGTATGATGACCTGTGTGTTTCATCAAATAGAGATCAATATCAAGGCAAGGTCGCCTAAAAAAATTCAATTAGAAAAGAAAGTGAACATCCCTCGGGCCACACCTCAACCCTCGGGGGGCAAACCTAACATGACCTAATCCCGGCGCACACAAGTGAAGACAAAAGATAAATCCAGATCTGCATTATTCAGCACAAAGGCTTGTTTCAAAATGGTTAGTCTGGAATGAATGTCTCACCACAGCCATGTTTTATTAACGGTCGTAGAGCAAGCCAGCAAAAGCATATTGTGTCTTGTGCCACCATCTGTGTGCGTTTCCCTTTGTCTAACCAAATGTTGTTTGTAATCACACGTTTTCAGAACCTTCTTAAAAAAAGGTGAATGCGTGTCAGAGACGTCACCCTCATGCTTGACTTGGAGGCTGCGATAAGCCAATAAAACACTACTCTTTGCGTTCATAGAAAGGCTAAAATATGTATGTCGAGCCACCAGTCCATCTTAATATTTAAAGCAGCCTGGAGGTGAGGCCGGTCTAACGCTGCCTGACAGACCGTGTGTACAAAACACTCGCTGGCTCCTTCGAAACTTGCTTTGCAGTGAAGCCCTGCACAGACCACATGACAGATAAACACAAGCAGAATCCACACACTGTAAACAGAGATGTAGATGAAGTAAAAGCACAGTTAAGTTTGCTCTGGTAAGTGAGCAATTAACATAGACTGATTCAAAGTAATTATTTCTGTTTACATTTTTAACGGGGCAAAAATGGAAACAAACAATGCAAAAATATATATATATATTCACTTATTATAGTATAATATTATTACTAACACATAGAAAACACCACTTTAAAGCTGGGGAGCCTAACATTTTTAATTGTGCAGCAGTAAACTTTATGTTTTCCATGATTAATGAAGCACTTTGTGAAAAAATAAAACTTATGCCCAAGACAAAAGATACATTCTCAAAATCTGAATGTTTTAAGTAATGTATGGTGAGCAAGTGTGGATAGCACTCTCGCCTCACAGCAAGAAGGTTCCGAGTTCAGTTTCCTGTGTGCATGTTATGGAATGTTGCAAGAAACAATCACATCGATCTTGCTTTATGTGCTGGTGCTGCAGAAAGGCTCAAAACGAGTCAGGATGATTTATGGACTTAAAAAAAAAAAGTGTAAAAGATCTCAGAGATCTATCTATGACATCACAGATCAGGGACATTCAGAATGGTGTTTTGAGGGGAACGAAAAATATCTGACAAACGAAACTTCAGTAGTGTTTTTGATGAGGAAGCATTTTTAAAATAAGAATAAAACTTCAAAAATGTCAAATTTGCATAAATTGTGCCCTTTAAAGTTTTTCTATTTTCATTGAGAGTCCTCCATGTCAGGGTTTGTTAACCTTTTCAACCTCAAATCCCAAATATTCATGTGCAAACTAACCTGGGGTTCAACTTTGGGCCCGGATTAAGAATCACTGTTCTGTGTTATGAATGTATCATTTTTGATTCAAGTTTAGTGACACATATATAAATATAGTTTTGTTTTGTTTTTTAATTATTTTTATTTTAGCATTGCTTTTTTCAATATTTTGGATCCAAATTTTTATTAACACAGTGATTTCATAAATCCATGCCTAAAGTGGGTAACACTTTAGAATAACTACAAAAAATTAGACTTAATAAATCATTAATAACACCTTAATAAAGACTTAATTTATTATGTACAAATCATTAATTACCAGATGAAAAAAATTATTAATGCTTAGTAACTACTTAAATACTTTTAATCCTGCCCCCTAACCCTAAATCCTAACCGTAGGTCCTTAGTTTATTAGTTATTAAGCATTAATAAACTTTTTCATTCATTAATTCACCATTAGTTAATGAATAATTAAGGTTTTCTTTATCCTTTATTCATGTTTACTAAGGCCAATTAAGGTGTAGTTATTAAAGTGGTACCCTAAAGGGTTCCTATTGACCAATAACTGTGTTATTGCTTGATTTTCTAACACCAATGTTTGCTAAATGAACAATCTTGTCCTCAAACAACAGTTGCTGTGATTTTGGGCTCTATAGTAAATTAGATTGATTTCATTTGAATGATGTGAAAAATGAGATTTTTATTTTAATCAAAACGACTAAAGTTAGAATCACTTGTTTTATTACGTGAACAAAACATCTGGGTTTACATGGAGGGAGTATTCTTAATGACTGTGTGCCAGTGGTAAAGGGGGGTCTGGACCACCGAGGTGTGACTGCTGTTTGCTTGTGGATTAGGGGAGGACCTGACCCAGAGAGACCATGGGTGAACCAGTGTTAATTACCGTCGGCTAATTATGAGAGCGACGCATCATTAACCAGAGCAAACCCACCGGAGGAGCCTCTTCTTCTTCTGCTATCCCGACCCTGATCTTCTGTCCCAATTAGCAGCGCCCTACACCCTCCCTTCCCGTAGTGGAGAACCTCAGCAGCAGTGTGTCTGGCCTCTGCTCTCTCTCTCTCTCTCTCTCTCTCTCTCTCTCTCTCTCTCTCTCTCTCTCTCTCTCTCTCTCTCATGTGCTTCCATCAACACTAGTGGCTGTCTAAACACACGAACCATGGAGGGACCTTCTCAAACGCACACATCCATTAGAGGAGACAGCGCTAAAGAGGCTGTGTAGACTCCACTGTCTTCTTGCACAATGACTAATATGGCGTCACAAGCTGTCATCCATGCTTCGCCGGGCCCCTTCTATGGCTGTCTTGTCTTTCTCTCCCTCATCTCGTCCTCACTTGGCTCTCATACTACTACCATCTGCAACGTAATCTGTCTGAAGCTAACTCCCGCCCTCCGTCAAAGATTTTTCATAATTAATCAGTGGCGGATGAAATATTTAATTTTGTTGCTTAAAGTGCGTATGACAGGTTAGACCGCATTTTTAAGTAACATAATGTATAAGTGTTGCGGTCAAGACCGCATTAATCAAGACATAAATCCTTACGAGATTACAGAGTCCCAAGACAAGATCAACAGCACTGAGGGTCAAGACCAAGACCAAACCAAGACGTTTATTGCGAAAGACCAAGACCAAAGTCCAAAATGAGTCCAAATCGAAACCACCATTTTATACAATAATCAGTGTACATTGTCTTGTTGTGCAGTGCGGGACAGGTCACCAAGCCCCTGGTGTCCAAATGCGCTCCAGTCTGAGACGAGATCAAGACCTTTAAAAAGCATTCTTAACACCAAAACCGTTCTTGAGTACTACTACACTAGTGAACTAATGATTACCGTAATTTCCGCACTATTGAGCGCACCTGAATATAAGCTGCATCACCTAGATTGAATAAGAAAAATGATAAAGTACATATATTGGCTGCACTTGTTAATAGTAAGTCCATGAGGATCTATACAGTAATATTGCTGCATTGTTGTATAATCCGCAGAGTTCAAAGCCTGTGACAAAAGTAGCGGCTTCTATTACGGTATACTTAAAGGGGACCTAAAAAATGTACTTTTCTGAGTTTTTAACTATGTTACAGTAGTGTTCTCTCATCATTAGTTTACCCAGAGTTGTATTTAAAATGATTCATGAATGTTTGTATTGTCCTGCAGCTGATGCTCAGAAAATCCCTGTCTTCACCTACCACCTATCCCCGCCCACTTGTCTGTTTTTACTTCTGATTACTCAAAAATTAAGATTGCGAGTAAAAACATGTAAAGTTCAAAATTGTCATGTAGACACTTTCCAAAAAAAAAAAATAAATAAATCTGTGGCTAAAAAATAGGCGGGACTTATCAGTTCTGCCGTTTTAAACAGGAAGTCAATGGACCTGTTTCTATTTCTAAGCAGTTTTCTCATTTTTGTGTTTTACAATTAAGAAAATGTGAATTACTGATCTACTTGTGTCATTGTTTCTTCCTAAATATACAGAAACAATCATAATAGTTCTCCTTTAAGATTTCACTGAGCATTTTGACAGTTTTCTGGTTTTGGTTTTGCGGCGTGAAAATCAGGTACCCCAGCATTAGCTGTAATCAGGCAGGTTGTCATTTCAGACGATCTCATACCTACAGAAACCTTTTGGTCTTTTTTTTAGTAATTTTGTTGAGCAAAAAGCACAAATACGTATTTGCTCTCAAATGTAGTAATGTAAAAGCAAAAGTATAAAATATATAATTAAGTTAACATATATACTCACATAAGTACAGTTCTTCCACTTCTGAATATTTATACACGTTTCATTGTTATGTAATCAAGTAGATTTAACTTTTTTTGTGATAGTGTTTATTTAAAAGGTACGCTCTTTTGTTGTGGGTCATATAGGATCAACTGCAGAGGTGAAAACTGTCCATTCTGCAACATTGCTTAAACTTGAAGAAGCAGTCTCTTTTTCCATTGTTTCAATAAAGGGGATTATTGAAACAATTGAGGATAATTAATCATGGAGATTGCATGTTTTACCTTATATCTAGGTGGATTTCTTCCAGGCCTTGAGAGAATTCACATATAGAACTAACTGTGTCAGTTGTAACTAATAAATTTTAATGTTATCCAAGTGTTACAGCCTTGTGCAGAAGTTAATATTAAAGTGCAGTTTCAGGTAATGACAGTTAAAGTCCAAAAACAAAACCTCATGTATCACCACTACCTTTTTCTGCTAATACAGTGAGAAAAACAAAATCAGGAACCCTTCATCTATAGCCTAATGGAAATAAGAAATGACATACTAGAAGACAAATTATCTTAAGATTTCCAACTGACTTTCAACTGTCAGTCTGAGTCTAAGTGAACAGTTTTCATAATTTAGAACTAATCTTCACACATAGAGGCCCTAATTAAAAGTATACAGCAAAATGTAAGGTGTTAACATGCAATATTTATCTATACTTCAGCAAGAGCACAGCGCTTCATAGTCTAATCCAAAAGCTTTGTCATAATAGTCAGATAAAAGTACAGTGGCTAAAAGTCCATGGAATTCATTTCAACAATCTGTACTGTAAGTGATGTGATCTAAACACCTGTTTGTTATTTAATTCAGCACACTTAAGTTTCTCAATATGTTCTAAAGAAATGTACTGCTCAGAACTGAGTGAACCAATGGTGTTGTCTTTCCCGAAAAAATTAGAACAGATGTGTAAAATTCTTTACAATGCGGACTTGGCTGAAGCGCAAACTACAGATATAATCCAGATGTTTCCCAGTGTTTCCTGGCATTGACACGGGATCATGAAAAGTTGGAATTCTTCTCCTGACCCGGGTGAAGCAACCAACCCCCCTGCACTCTGCTTCTGCTCTGTTCTGTACCTCCAAAAGACAATTCTGCAAATCATTTCTTTACAACAAAAGTTAAAGTCATGCTAAATCTGTCCTAGATCTTAATATTGCAGTATTGTGTAGACAAACTGTAGTATTACAGTATATCAACATCACTCAACCTTGTAAAAGCATAGCAACCTTTGTTCAATTCTATTTAACATTTTCTACTTGTTTTTCAGGCAATTTGAACTACTAACTTCACTAATACAAAATTAAGATCATTATACTTCCATTTTTAATAACCATTTTATAAATTTTATCCCAGCTAAACCATTTTTTAGGATTGAAAATGTACTTCCTACTACCGGTAGTAAATTGGGCCAAAACTCTTCTAAGGCACAAATGTTTATTACAAATAAATAATACACTAGAACACACTCAATTAGTTAAATTTGTTTACATGTTCATAAAAATGTATTTTGAATAAAAGAATTGAAAATATCCGTGTCTCCATAATGTGATTTTATCATGGGAACTTGTCTTTCCCTTTTCTTCACAAACTTGTTCTTAGTTCATGCAAAACTATCATTTGTTTTTACAAAAATTAACAGTCTATGTTGGGGTAATTTTTTTAATTGTAAATGACTAAACTTAGTGTTTTTCACTAAAAGGGATACAGTAAATGCAGCACTGTGTGAAAAAGTACTGTCTAAATTGAACAATAAAATTGTCAGTTCACATCAAGAGCCGAATTCAACTCTCTGATCGGCTGTGCCTGGGTCTCCAGTTTGTGAAAAGATGTTTATGAGCTGTAATAGCAACCAAAATGAATAAATGCCAATATTAACCATGAGCCAGGAGATTAATGAGAGAAAGCTGTAAGATTTAAAATCTAAATTGTGCTTGCAGTGTGAAAATCAGCTACCACATCTTTAAGCTAAAATTATAAAATAATAAAACGTGTAAAATACATTTTAACAGTATGGAAATTTCATTTATTGTAGATTATTTTTTATCCAAATTAAGGTTCACATTTGTATTTATTCTTGTATTGCCTATTCTGTGCAAAGACAGCTCTAAATATGTTGTTAGTCCACTGCACACAGGCAGAACATATGTACAACACTCCCTGGACTCCACCATATGTTATCTTCCACTGAATAATGTTTTACCCTCAGGGTGCTTTGTCAGGAGCCTTCTCTAGTGGCCACATGAGTGACCTGTGCGCACTCAATGCATCATTTTGAAGAAAAGATGCAAAGCAAAAATCTCATGGGTTTTTGCAGGGATTTGTCAGAATAATTAAATGCCTGATATTATTGTGGATTGGCAAAGCAGAGTACAGCAAATAGATGCAAGTGTTCAGAGAAAAAACATTACATCCGAGCAGAGATTCTAATAGTTACTGCCCATAACAATTTAGATAAAAAAAAAAAAAAAAAAACTGCATTAAAAGTATGCATAATTGTCCTCATAAGTAATGTTTTGTCTATGTTTTGTTTATATTCGAATCTATATATAATTTAATTTTATAAATATAATATAATTTTATCTCCTCTTGACTAAAAAGTGAACTCTGTTGTCATAGTTTAACTGTCTCTGCTGTCCAAACAAGACTTAAAGTTGGGGTAACTAATTTTAATTTAGATAAAATAGTAAACTTTGTGTTTTCCACAAAAAAAGTATAGTTAGGTCTAACCAGGAGCCGAATGCAGCTCTCTGATTGGCCGTGTTGGGTGGTCCTCTCCAGTTTCCCTTTGTTGTTGTTTGCAAAAAGATGTTTCATTTCTGAGAGGAAGTTGTTAGATTTAAAACCTAAATTATGTTTACAGTGTGAAAATTAGCTACCCCATCTTTACGGTGTGGTTCTATATTCTAAGACGAGTATGTTATTTTAAGCTTGGGAGAAGGACCATGTAGCTACAGTATTTAATTGCCTAGCCTACCAACATACTATTACTTGTGTCTCAATTCGCCTCCTTCCTGCTCTCTTCTTATGTCTTGTCTGCACGAAGATAAAACAATGATAATTTTAAAAACACTAAACATGGAGCTGTCTCACAATTTGTCAGCGTTCACACGAATCAGTGAATCAGCCTGAAGTCGGTGTAATGCCTCTAACTGACCAGAGTGTGGCGCTGTGACACGGACACAAAAAGTCTTAAAAGTAGAGGAAGTTGATTGAATGAAAACAGAAAGTTAGCGAAGAATTCTTTTAAACCCAGCAAACATTCTGAAGGAACGTGGATGTAAAACCCACAGAAGAGACAAAGAAAGTGGATTTATGCTTCAGATGGAATATTTTGACAAAGCTTCAAAAAGGATTTAATGGCGATTGTAGAAGATTTATTTAATTTCTCCCTGTCCTCTGTGGTTTACGGTGAAATGAGATGCAGATTTTTGCAGTGAACATCATATAAAGGTCACTTCATTCTGTAGTTGAGACGTGACTCTGGGGCAATGGTGTCATCATAGAAAATGATGCTGAACCGGAGTTTTGAAATCTTTTCACTCTGGGACCTGGTTTCAGAAATATTTGTTTTCAGTGTCTTGAAACTCTTGCTTCACGTGGATGATGTGTGGTTTAGGTTAAATATTTGTTCTGAAACGCCTGAACTTAGCTTTGTGTGGACAAGGCCTAATATTCCTCTCACTTTTTAGATAGATGGTATTGAGACCTGAAAGCACCAAACCTTATCAGAAGCCCCAAAACGGTTATCTACGTTTATGTTCTTTTTTGTACTCATGCTATATCAATAACATTGTTTGCATCCTGCTCTGAAGTTGTGAGCCTTGCTGGTGAATGTAGCTAAGGAAAAGCTTTTACTTAGATATTATAAACATATTTGTACATTTGATCTTAAACAGTAATGTAGAAGTTGATAAAATGCTAGCAGCCTATTGCACAGCAGTATTTTCATGGTGATATATGAGAGAACATTGACGGATGCAAATGGTCCAATCCGAGCGTGCGCGTGCATTCATTACAATAGGACTGCTGTTTGAATGTGGGTTACACCAAAAGCTAAAGCATTTTCTGCCCTGTTCATGTTGCGCAGTCTCCCGTCAGCACAGGCCAGTCAAGGATGGCTCGATACTGGGCTTAATATTGCAACAGAGGACATGAATAAAACAAACATGATACCCACAAAACCTCCTCTGTCCATTACTTAAACAGGAGAGTATTCTTTGGACTTGGGTCAGTAGGCACAAGTTAGAGAAACAAGTTAGAGAAATCTTAAATTTTTATTTAGAAGTGTGTCTAAAAAAAGAGGGTGATGTGTCAACAATGTAAGATTTTTTTTTTTTTTTGCTTTTGGCTTTGTCACGATTCATGTAAAATTTCCATCTTTACACTGTGTCTCCAATTGATCTGACTTTACAGCTGAGGAGTTTTAGTCTTCATCATAGAGTGTGTTTACATGTGCATGAATAACCCGGTTATGAACCGAATTTATTTATTTTTTTCTGGTTTTGTGTGTGTGCATGTAAACCTTCTAAATCTTCTGATTTTAATAGTTTGAGTATCCTGGTTATGAGAAACCAGGTTATTCTCACTGATAATTTCACAAAATGACTCAAAATTATATATATATTTTTCATATATTCATTTTATAGCATTTGTGGTCAGAGCCTATACCAATGACATTTATTTTTTGTAATATGTCATTATTATAAAATTATAAAGTAACACAACACAGCTATAACTCTGAACCGACTCTTTAGACTCCGGACATATTTTTCCACTGTTAAAATCACTTTTACCAAAGCTCTGACATATGTTTTTATTTAGTTGTATTCTGTCCTTTTGTTGCTGGAAACATGTTAAAAAGTCAAAGTATCAAAGTTTCATACATTCGTAGTTCCTTGCCATATCTGTGTTCATTGTTGCCATAGTTACCTGTCTAAATATCTCGGAGACTGAGTGTACACTGGTGATACAGGAACCATAAACAAGCCTAGTTTCTCTGGAGTATTGTAAACCATATCCAGAGTACTGTCATAACAGAATACTAGCATAATAACCATTTCATGTCATGTAAATGCATTATAGAGACAAATGACCAAAGGTTCATTCCAGTCTGTTATAGGATCAACCTTGCATGATGAATTGTGTCTGTAGGAGTGTTTTTTAAAGTAAAATTAGGCATAGTTGTACAAAGGGAAGAAAATATGAATATACATTTAGGCTTACTTTCTGATTTGTGACTGTAATTAATGGATGTTATAAAAATATTTACAGTTTGCTAAAGACGGTTGAGAAATGTCATCCACATCAACACTTTGTAAAGAATCTGTGTTACTGACAAGCCATTTCCATCAACATCACACTAGTATTATATATTTAGTCTATAATTGATACATTGTACAGTCTGTGTTTTCTGTTCAGACCATTGTCCTGCTTGATTCAAGTGTTCAGTCTTTGTTATTTGATCTTTTCTGCTCATGTCTTTTTGGATTTTGTTGTGGTGTGTGAGTTTGTAGATAAAAAACAGTGTTATGGCCAAAGTCCTTTACCATGTGTGAACAGGTCTGTGTGAGCTGTTCTGAGAAAGAGCCTGAAAACTGTTAACCTGGCTCACACCAGATGGATCTGTGTTGAACTCCACTTTGAGTTTTTCCACAGTATCCATCTGGAACTTGACTCGCTTAAGGTTTTCGGGAAAAGGCGGGGTGTTAGTGAAATACGTCGAGCTGATGTGGGTGTGTGGGGCGACTGGAAGGCTAGGTGGTTTATCTGTGAATTCACAAATATTGTGAGATAAACCATCTGGCTGGCCAGGTTAGAAAACTGTGTGAATGAATGAAAATTGTTGCAAATGTTCTGACCAGCACAGTCTTTTTCAGATAAAAATTTTAACCAAGTGATTTAAAAAGCGTGTCAAGGCGATTGAGAAAACTATAGAAAGTTCCCACGTCACTATAACTGCTTAAAGGTGTATACCTTTTTTCCTAAAGAATATAGACTTGAAAAGGAGCATGTATTTTTGGCTGGATCTTTTTCTTGAAATTAAAAAAAACGGCAAGAATGTGTTATTTTTTTTTTTTTTTTATGTAAGTTGAATTTCCCCAAAGTTCACTCTTCTGTGGCCAGGAAGCCTAATCCAGTTTGTTTCCATGGAAAAGTCGTTCTTTTAGGTATGTTATTTCCCACAATATAGCATACAACTAATCTATCTGAAAAACAACAACAATGTGTTGCTTTAGCGATTTGCATTTGACTTTTACCCGTTGTTAACTTGCGCAGCAAGATGAATTCTCGCGGTATTTGTGGGTTTACAAATCCACGAGAAACCATCTTGAAAGGCTCCCGCCCTATGGTTTGAGCCGAGTATCGAATCCTCGAACCAATCAGAAGGCTTCTCTACAGGAGGAGGCGGGATTTACACATGTGAAATCAGCGAGTGCCAGCCAGGCGTCACGCTCACAGCAAAACAACAAACATGGCGACGCGGGCAGACGCAGGTACTGCTGCAAAGGCTATTGACTGAAGCACGCGAGGGAAACGCAGATAGACCGGACCCGGAGCACACGAGAGAGACGCAGATAGACCGGACCCGAAGCTCACGAGAGAGACGCAGATAGACCGGACCCGGAGCTCACGAGAGAGACGCAGATAGACCGCCGGACCCGGAGCGCGCAGGGAAAGCGCAAATCGCCTCGAGATGGACACAACCACGGGCAGGACAGCTGTAACAGACGCAGACGTACTGTTGCTCACTGGCGGTGGAATATTGTTGTGAAGTGCTTCAAACTGTGTTTATATGAACACAATGATATCAGTGGATTAGTCTTCAGCATCTGGCGACGGAAGTTTTGGCGTCTCCTCTGCAATACGCAGGTAAGAAACAAAGCGGTTTGTGGGATACGTCATTTTGATTATGTCTTGTGATTAGCTAAAACACCGCTAAGGTGGGGTGGGCGCTTTGTCCAATCAGATCGAAGTATTTCGCGAGAACTCCCTCCCTTCCCAACTGCTTTTGACGAGAGCCCTTCCAGATCGAATATGTGTAGGAACTCAATGCAGAGTGATACATATATCGATCTGGCGTGAGCCAGGTTAGCACGTTGTCACTATGTCAGTGTCTTAATAAAACAGAGACTGACCAAAAGAAGAAGTGTAGAAAAGGCACTAACAACATTTGTGAAAAGTAACAAAGATACATTTGCATTGTAAAATGTAATTTGGCCACTTTTCAAAATAAAAAACATGTGACTGTAAAATGAGTTACTTGTTACAGTAAAAAGTCACAAAGTAATGAAGTTCTGCAGTGTGGAACAAGAAGTCAGGGTTTAGATCCATGTTGCAACTTACAATGAACAGAAAGTAAGTATTCTTTTGTAACATTATATAACATAGCAAAATAAAACACTTTGGCACAGTGAGCCCACTACAAAATGGATCAAATGCAGAGGACAAATCTCCCTATGGGGGGGACAATAAATGTACCAATACATAGTTTTGGCATTTTGAACTCTTTTTCAGAGTTTGAGATGCACTTGGTAGATTTTATGTAGATGTAAGGTAAAACAGTGTTGTCAGTCAGGGCCAGTCCTTGACCCTGGTTATCTGACAAGGGCTCTCTCGAGGACGGTCCACTGGACGCTCGGAGCTGGCTGGACAGTTGGCTGTCAAAGTTGTGCTCATCAACAATGCCGTAGCATTACAAGCACAGAACAGCTGGAACATGGGCGCAGTGGACATTGACAGATTAGAGCACTGGGTAACACATTTATAAGTAGCCACAATTACATCCACATACTGTCAAATTGGGAGATATGAAAAGTTCTTGCCAAAGCACACAAGTGTTTTCGCCGATGATCATATACTGGCTGTACCGAGTGTGGGCGGATGGTAGGTGTGTTGATATTTAAATTTTGACAGCATGCCTAGCGCCTGTGTCCTCCGTCGCACTGTCTCCGTTTCATCTCACTCCTCCAAACACTTCCAAATCAATGTGCAACAGGACTGGATAAGAAGAGAAAGATTATAACATGTACCTGATACGGCTCATTAGTCTAAGTGCTTCTCTGTAATGAGACGTGATTGTGGTGTAATTTGATAAAGTGGACAAACAAGGGCATGTTATATTTCATTATTGGATGTTACAGAACATTACAAACAGTTGCAATAGTGTGTCATGAGACAACTCAGAACAATGCAAAATGGCTTTAAGTGTTAAACAACAGTGACTAAATGTTGTGTGGGGTGAGAAAAAAAAATCTTAAAGGGCAAAATCAACCTTTAAAGGCTTTTAAGTAAATTATGGTTGTGACTCCTTATTAATTCTGTCAAAGTTGTATTTTAATGGAAAAGTCCCATTAAACCTGAATTCCACCCGAAAAGTAGGACTCAGGCAGACATGGGAAATAGCTTCAAACAGGAAACTAACACTATCAAACTTTGAATAAATTGATTCTACATTTTTCAACAGGAGGTCTATGGATACATTTATATTACTAAGTCACAAAAACAGTAAAATAATCAGCTAGATTTGTTAGTTTGATACTAAGGACTAGCAAAAATGCAGAAGGTCTACTTTAATCAAACGTTTGTTCAATATAAGTATAGGCGTATTTCATTCTTTATTAAGATTTATTTAGGTGCTGTATTATGGAAGCAGATATATTCAACTAAAGCCCCGGGTGCCAAATTGGCCCTCTGAAAATCGAATTCAGCCTTAACCCATATTCCAAATAATACAAAGATATGTTGTTGTTTTTTTGGTCTTGTTTGCCAAAGTAATTCTGGTGAACATACCTTAGACCTGATTATGATAGGTCCTATTTTAGGCCTGGTTTAATTCTGCTGTAGACCTAGTTTGGTCCTAGTTTAGACGAGGGTTATTGATGGGCTAATCCAGGTTCAGATTTGGTGAGTCTAGTTCTTGCTTAATTGTTTTTCAGCGCTGGTTTGGACATTTTGTAGAAAATGTAGCAGCAGAAGTTGTTATCATGACTGAAACAGGTCTAGAGCTGTTGATATTTGACCCCAAACCTCATATTGTGCGACTGTCCGGCCCATAAGTCATAGTCTTTGGTGAAATCTGGCCCTTTAACCTTGAAATCTGGCCCTTAAAAACGAAAATTAGACTGAATACCTCTGTTATATGTAAAACAGAATCTACAAATTAAGAGAAAAAGTTGGATACCCAACTTTAAGTAGTTTAGGTCAACATTGCGATTAAAAAATATAAAACAATCATGCCGCAGACCTAGTGAAATCAGATGATATTGTAGTTGAAGTATTTGTGAACCATTTTCAAACAAAAGAGACTACGGCAAAAGTAATTTATGCTTTCTTTGTTAATCTGTTGAGCACTTCCTGCGCATTCATCACTGCTGGGCAAACTCAACTCTCCACAGGCTTACCTCCAAAATCCTGAAATATTGACCTGACCCTCGGCTGTAGCTCGACTTTCCTCTCCCTCCTTTCCATAGCCTCGCCCCTTGTCACTGGTGTCCTTGTTGTGTGGCTGTGTGTATGCATGTGCGAGTGAAGGCGTCAGCGTTTTGTCTGAAATCATTGCACCAATAGCTTGTCAGCCCACTTTAAGGGCGCAGCAAGGAGACGACGCGCTCACCTTTGCCACCACTGACATTTTAATTTGTCACTGCTGGCCATTCTGTTTCCATCAATAGGACATCAATGCATCAGAGCAAACGGCCCGGGACACAGGGGGATTTGGGAGTACGATACTATTGATACATGCGGCTGATTAAAGCTTCAGTATGTGGCTGCAAAAGTGAGCAAGCACAAATGAGAACATGAGAAGACAACAGGTCATCAATATTTACTGAGTATATCGGAATGCTTCGAATGACTTTATAGAACCAGGTTTTAAGAATTCCAAGAGTCGTTCGTCTTTCCCGGATCGGAGCCAAAATTCATCAGTTTGTACCAATTTGATGCAAATTGTTGCAGTGATAGATTCTTGCTGATACAAGTCAAAAAGTTGCTGTTTCATTGCCGGTGTGGACATCACTGTGTGTGTGTTTTACATCAGCTTAGATAAAGTCGAGTCAAAATTATTCACACTCTTGACACATTTACAAAAATATGTCTTATCCCCCCCTAAGTAATGCGTCTCTCACAACTAGAAGTGAGGCAGCAAAATGATGACTCAAGAAGACAACTCTAAGAAAAATTCAGAGAGAAACAAAAAAGATAAGTCTTTTGTGGTTAGGATTACAATAGTGCTGCCTCTGACATGAAAGAGTCAAATGTAAATTAACCTTAAAGGGATAGTTAAGGATTGTTTACATGAATCTGTATGGCATCCGCATCACCAGTGCCGTGCATCCACACTGTCTTAACCCTGACAGCGAGTTCCTGTCCACTTTTGGTCCAGACCGAAAGTAGTTCGGCAGGTTTGCGGGGGCCATGAAAATAAAGACTTTTTCTTCTCAAAACAATATGTGTTCAAAAGAATGATATATGTGCAGACAAAACCGTTGTCCACGAAAAAGTCAGACCTCGTAATCGCTTGGCGCTATTTTATGTTTTCATGTTTCACTTTGTTTACTACCCGTAAAAGTTAGCGACAACATGTCTAACTACGACAGCGTCAACGAAAACATTGACTTCAGCCCACAACCAAGGGGATATCTTTATGAACGCAAATATACTGATGCGGAAATTCGCCAGATGGAGTTAGAATGGGAAGAGAGAGAGAGAGAGAGAGAGAGAGAGAGAGAGAGAAAGAGAGAGAGAGAGAGAATGGTCAGCCCAGACAAACCAAAGTTTCGTCAGAGCAAAGTCCGTCACTAGAAAACGTTGAAATGTGTGCAAAGATTCAGCCAAATTTTTGTTGGTACAGCGTGGATAGTCACAAGTCCGCACATAGTTTGTTTGCGTCGCCTGCATGAGAATGTAAACACTGCCAAACAACTGAAAAGTGATGCGCTTCTGTCAGCTGGCGTCAGCGCACAGTGATATGAAGGGAGAGAAAATAGCGCCAAGCGATTACGAGTTCTGACTTTTCAATGGACAATGGTTTTGTCTGGACATACAGTATATCACTCTTTTGAACACATATTGTTTTGAGAAGAAAAAGCCTTTATTTCCTTGGCCCCAGGCAAACTTGCCGGACTACTTTCGTCTGGACCAAAAGTGGACAGGAACTCGGCTCACTGGACGCTGTCTGGGGTAAGTCAGTGTGGATGCATGACACTGGTGATGGGGATGCCAAACAGATTTATGTAAACAATCCTGAACTATCCCTTTAACACTATGAAGAAGAATGTCAAAAAAATGTTGTTGAAATCAGTTGACAGCAGTGAAAAATGTGACATGCTTTGCCTGAGATTGACTGAGTGAAGATATACACAAAGATGAACATAGGCCATTTTATTAAACTTTAATCTGAGGAAGCTGGAAAGACTTTTACTAGGCTAATGATAAACCTGTCACTCCTACTTTCAGTTAAAACGCTGGAAAGTCTGACGCCCAAATCAACTCTGAGCTCCCAAATGCTTGTGCACAACCTAATCACACAGAACGTCTCTCAAAAGCAGAACATCTCTCTCTGAAAACTCATAGAAGGAGCAGCCTAGTCCAAACCTGACAAACTGGCCGTGCAGATGCATCTCAACCTGTTTTAATCAGGCCTCTGCATGTTTTACTCATTACACTGCTAAACATTATAGTCTCAGCTAAACTACTAAACAATTTTACTCATTTTAGCCAGGTTAAAATAAAATTGCTAATTTTGGCAGCATATTTCACTTGTTTCAAGACATTTTTGACTGTTTCCAAGATATTTTAGCTTGAAACAAATTTGCAAATGTATTAAAACAAGTGAAATAAGTCTATCAAGTAAAACCTTCCTATAGGAAAAATAAACATTAAAATCCAGATTTAAAAAGTTTTAGCAAATTTTGATGTACATTTTTTGCATTGCATATTTCTTTTATTTGACTATAAATCATGTGTTTGTAATTGTGTTCTTTATAGAAATAGACACAATATTAGATAAATACCCTATATTTTATTTTAACATTTTAAAATTTTTCATAATTTTCATACCAATACCAATAATTGTAGTCCTTTGCCACTAATCTGGATTTGATAATGACCCTAGAGGCAAAATAATTTCCCACCCCTGCTTTAGTCCAAAAGTTCAAAAGTAAAGACTTTATGCTTCACCTCTAGCATAAGTCTGATCATTTTGGGCTTAAATACATTCATTAAGCCCTGGCGGTGTTTTCTGACAGTGCGGCCGAGACACCTTTCCCAGACATCAATAGGTTTGGCACACCTTGGCCTGTGCTGCCCTTTGAGACTCCAGCCCTGTCCTGCACGTGTCAGCAGAAACACTCACCCTCCCTCTCCCAACTCTCTCTCTCACCCTCTGCAGCGCTCCATCTATCCCCAGCTCGGGCCAGTCCCAGGGGCGGCAGGTCACTCCTAATTGTATGCTAATCAGGGCATTGTGCATGTCTAAATGCTGGCAATCGATGGGCGACATCAAGGTATTGTAGCCAATGCAAAAGAGAGGCAGCACAGTAAACAGGAGGACAGGATGCAGCGGCAGAGCCTGTCAGTCTGACTGCATAACATCCGCTACAGTAATGACCACTGTCTGTGTGCGTTACATCTCCGCACTAATGCATTGGTCTATTTATCAAATTCAGCAGCCATGAATAACCATGAGCATCTTTTCATTTGCTGCATGGGATGGATTACAGCTTTGCTCTGAAATCTGTCTTTGCCTTTCTAAATCTACAAAAGTTTAGTGTAAAGGAAACAGATACTGTGCACTGAAAAACAATAAAAGTTAGGGCTCTGAAATCATATTTCAATTATAATTTTGACTTTTACTTTAATTATAACAAACATTTTGTAATCGAGAAATCAAGGACATAAACAATAATGCATAAACTATTTCCAAAGTGCACAAAAGTGTTTCCTTGAATGGTAATTTGCTCACAGAAAGTCAGTGTGTAGTGCACTTAATACTGTCTTTTCCATTTTTTTTATTTAAAGGAGACATGTTGTGTTTTCCCATGTAATTATTGATAAACTATGACAGAATATTAACTTTTTAATTGTAAATCACAAACTTAGAAATAGAAACAGGTCCACTGACTTCCTGCATAAAACTGCAGATCTGCTTAGCTGCCTATATTAAAAAAAGAAAAATCAATTTACTATTTTTATTATTGTAATGTAGTTTTAAAGTCAGCACATTTTAGTGTATTTTTGAGTAATCACAAGTAAGACCAGACTAGTGGGCGCTGATAGGTGGTAGGTGAAAATAGGTACACTGACTTACTGTTCAAAACTGCAGAAGAAGCAATATAATACATGTGAACAACACAACTTCAAACTCTCACTTTCCTCTTGCTGTTCTCACACTGAAACACTGTACCTCTTACTAAGTTATATGAACATACACTAGTCATAGCTCGTGTTTGTGCCCCATTTAACACGACGACACAACTCCCTACTCCCTCCAATTTTAACATTGTCATTGTTTTTATCTTTAAGGCAGTGTTTTTCAACCAGTGTGCCAGGGAACACTAGTGTGCCTTGAGTTGCTGCCAGGTGTGTCTTGACAAATGTGTCATAAGATTAGTCAGATTAAATTAAATAATGTACAATTTGGGAGTTTTGGGAACAACTTTTATAGCAAGAAAGCAAAACCAATGACCATTAATGCATTTAAAGAAAATAATTAATGATTTATAAGTAAAAAATAAATCTTTTTGTCTTTCAGAATAACTTGAAATGGCCACATTTGAACAGGTGGTGTGCTACAGAAAACAAATTAACCACAAAAGTATGCCCTGACTCAAAAAAGACTGGGAAAGACTGCTTTAAGTTATACAAGATTCAGAAGCATAGAGGCAACTGCTTCATGCATTTACTAAATAAGCATTTTGGATTCAACTCTGTGATTGCGGTCCTTGCTAGTGAGATATAAATAAATTCAATCCAATAAACTAATAGTGGATTTACATGACCATAAACCATATCATAATGTTGTTAAAATGACTTATAGCTTTGAACTTATCCCCAAACATTTACTGCTCTAATCAATGAAACATGATATCTGAGGAATAAATGTTTTAATACGTGATGTGGGCTTGCAAATATGTGTGTTTGTGTGCGTGTGTATGAGTTTGTGTGTATGTGTATGCTGCGTTTGTGTGAACATAGAAACTGTGAAGGGTTTTTATTTCTGTGGCACTGATGACAAATTACACAAAATCTCCAAATGCTGTTAGGGTTCTTCAACAACTTATTCTGGCTTGGGTATATGTATTGATGTTTTTTTCTTCAGCTAACCAAAATAAGTTTATTTATCTTCAAAATGCTTATGCCTGCAGAAAATATTCCCAGTTCATACTTGTAGAGCAACAAGTTTAGTAAATGAGATCTCGCAGTGCATGTTTGCCTCAAACTCTCCTGCTTCGTTTAGTAATCACACTTCCAACTAAGTGGAGCCAAGCCACAGAAACTCATCTCAGAAATACCAAATACCATGTGGCTGCAACCATTAACACTCTTAGTCACTGCTAATAAGATTTATATCCACAAATATTTGTTATAATATTAAGTCCTACATTAACCTCTAAATGAATGCCTTTTTTCTTTGTTTGATAGAAATGATCAAGTTCCTGGGACTATTAAAGATAAAAAGAAAGCCCTATAGTCAAATCAACCATTCTGGGATAAATCAAAATCAGTTTGTATTCTATGAATAAATAAACTGTCTAAACACTCTCTTAAAACAGATGTGTTATTTTTTAACACAATTCTTGTGTTACAGCTTTTTTAACACGTGTTAAAATATTGAAGACTTGCGTAGAAATTAGAATTTTCTGTGTAAACTAGTGCAACACATCTATGTGTTAACCTATCAACCAATCATATTGCAGGACACATAGCACAAACTTGTGTTAACTGCATAACCAATCATGTTACAAGACCCTCAACACATCTTTGTGTTAACCTGTTACCCAATCAGAGTGTAGGACACACAGCAACATAAAATGTAGTCAGACATGTTAAAATAGCAGTTGACTCGGTGGCTGAGTGGGTAACATGTGCAAAGATCCCAGGTTTGATTCCCACGTCCCCAAACCCAGTAGGCTATGAAATGAAATGCTTTGTTAAAGCTGGTCAGGCACTATTTGAGAAACACATAGATTTATTACTAAATAGTTGGAAAAAACACAATAGACCCGATTTAAAACAATGAACTGCTCTACTCAACCACCTCTTTCTTTAAAAATTCCGTACATCTTGATTACACCCAGATAATTCCCATGTTTCGTCTCATTTGGTGTTGCCTGTCTTTCCTCCTTTGACCCGCACTATCAGCCTCCTCCTCAGTGTCGGGGGAGTGTAATCCCACCATGCCGAGTCTGCTTGTTTAATCCTTTCAATCTCCCATGAATAAGCACTAAAAGACGTCTGAACAAGGCCGGAAATATTGCCAATGATTGTGCAATAGAGACCATAGTTTTGGGACGTGAGGCAGGGTTATTATTATTGGTGAAGCTAAAGTTAAGAGAAGTGCACAAAATCATCTCAGGGTCAAGTCAGGAGATGGGATCGAGCGGCGTCTGTATTCCATGGAGCAAGGTGCCTTAAGGTTAACAATGTCGAGATCTTCACCATCACTCACAAGTCTTTCATCCTGATCCCAAAGCCCCTCCCTGCTTTAGTGAGGCAGAGCAAAAATCGCATCATCACGGCACTCTGTTTAACGTCTTTATGTTTCTTTGTAGGAGAGATCCCTGCGTCGTGGAGACAACAACCCTCTGCGCTCTGTGAGAATAAAAATCTAACTTGCGTGCCCTTGAAAATTAAAGCGCGCTAAACTTTGTCGCTCATAAGACAAGCTTCCTAATGCGAGGGCCTTCTGTTGTCCCACAGGTAACAGCAAGGTCAACAACCAGAGCTGTACACAAGCCGTCAGTATCAGTCAACTTCAAAATTCACTTTGGTCACGCCCAGAGTTATGTTTAGTGGTGGTTCAAAGCTGGAGGAAGGCCAAGCTGCGCGAGCTCTGGAGTCTGGTGGAGCAAGTCTTGTGTTCTTTTCATTTTTTTGAACGGCTGGATAAACGTCTGATGGGGAACAGCAGAAGCAACTTGACATCGCCAGGTCAGTCCCACAAGGACAAACAGCTGCTTTAAACGGAGGCACGCTAAAGGCTGCAGTGATTGGACCAGTGGTGACTCCAGAGGGGGGCAGGTCACCTTGTCCCACTGGAATATGAACATCAGCACTGGCTTCAGCACCCAGAGGGGAATATACAGGACATAAAGGTGCATGACTAGAGCAGTCTTCTTTGGATATAGAGCATGTAATGTTAACAAATACCCCATTTTATATTCCCAATTACAATCACAGTACAAAACTTTTTTAATTTACATCAATGAGCACAGGTTAATTAAGGTGTTGGAATGGAGCAAGACAAGACTATCATCTGAACAAAAGCCCTGTTTCCATAGGCTACGGTACAATATGGTCCTTGGCTGTTTTCACTGCGCAAAGCAACCCGTTCCGCCCCGCTTGCTAGGTCCAAAGCGAGCCGGTTTTTGCCCTGCTTTTACCATGGACACTGGGGGAAAGGCCTTAAAGTGGTCCCTTATTTAGACACAATAGGCCTTTTTCCACAGGAAAGTACCAAGAACTAGTGCCCACATTTCTCCAGTCTCTGTTTAGTCAGAGGAACTACCCTGTCCCCATGTTTGTATTGCCTGACCAGCCAGTCCCTACACGCTTTAACAGACACTGTACAAAGACGTAAGGGTCTGGGATCAGAGCGCCGGGGTTCAATTTCGAGGACGGGCTTTCCGACCGCGGAGTGAACCAATCACAGAAAACCCGGAATTCCCCCGATGCAGCGACGCGCTAAACCGGTTGGTATAGTAAATATGTAGCGTGAGGATTTTTCAATGGAGCAGTGACCTATGTGAAGGCTCTGAACACGTTCCTAATTGTTCAAAACCGAAGCTAGAGCCAAAAACAATGATCTATCAGCTACGTCCGCCATCTTGAATATTTTGAGACGGTTAGAAAAAAAGTTTTGAAATTGTGGAGCGGAGGGGAGGAGGAAAAGGGGGGGGCATTTGTGATTGGATCGTCCTAACTTTGGACGACGAAATCATTGGCTATCTCTTCAGTTTCAGACCCTTCTGCATTCAAACAGAATGTAGGAGGGGCTGACTGGTCAGGCAAATGTTTGTATTCACACTGCAACAGTTTCTGCAAAGCCAGTGCATTAACATCAGCTGTTTCGTGTTTGCCGAGGCAAAAAAAAAATGTAATGTAATGTGTCCAACATAATCCAGCCACAAACTTTGAATACAGGTCTTTTTGTGAATCACTCACTGACGCCAGGAGGAAGAAGTATAATTCAGGTACTTAAAAAAAAAAATCTATTTATGAAAGCACATGTTATGTGTGAGTGACGTCAGCTGCCCACGTAGCAGACCCTTGGGAGTCTGGACCTACAGTGGAAACACTCACCATCATAAACATAAGCGGCCCAAACCGCTCCAAAGTGAACCGGTCTGAGGGACCCAGGCTAATAGAAACGTGGCTTAAGTTACCGCGCTTGAACTCTTCTTGAGGTTTGTGTCTGTGGAACATAGAGGAATCTTTTTAGATCTGCAAAAATAAAAATACACATTTCAATCTGACTCAAGCACAATCACAAACAGGCTACTCTGAATATGACAAAGAGCTTCAACTTGACTAGTGATGCACTCACTACACAATTAGGGCTGTACTCAATGTATCGATACGGGATATATCGTGACAAGCTCATTGGCAATACGCATATCGTTACAAAAGGTGTATCGGGACACGTATCGGCATATTTAAATTCATATAATTTACACTTTTGAACCTGGACTGCAGATTTAAAGCTGAATCTATTGAGCTGAACAATGGCTTATTTGTAAGACACTTGTGTCTAACATGAAAAGTAGTTAGAAAATACAATTCCTCTGCATTTGACACTTAATAGGTGACATAATAAGGAAATTATATCTGCATATACGTGTATCAGGATACGTATCCTATCGTGACCTCTGTATCGGGATACGTATCGTATCGGAAGGCTCTCGGCAATACCCAGCCCTACTACACAATCATAAGGTAAACAAATATCTAACTTGGCTCCAGGATAAGTAAAAATAAAACCACTTTATAACAACCACACCATTCTGATTTGTGGCTCAATGATATTAAGCGTGCAGCCAGGCGTGAGTGTAGGAGAGCAGAATGCAAGTGGAGACAAGATTAAATCAATGTGCCTTTTCATATTGTAAAGGAGAAGTGGCAGTGCTATCAGAGAAGTGTGAGAGTTGAAAAAATAGGCACTTGTTCAAGATTATTGTCTGTAATGCTCATAGCTCACATTCTTTTAATTCAGTCTTAGAAGCAATAGATTGACCCTCTTCCATTTACGTACATATACCACGACATTACAGGACATAATGTCATGTTTTGTTTGTTTGTTTGTTTGTTTTTTTGCACTGCCTTAGAATTGTATTTTTGTTGTACAGCGCTTTGGTCAACCGTATTGTTTTCAAAGCCCTTTATAAATACATTTAGATTGGACTGGATTGAACACCTTAATTATCCTCTATAAAGCTTTATTAAAGTTTTAATAAGGACTTAAAGGTGCACGGCGCAACTTTTTGGACAAAAAAAAAAAAAAACAACTTGAAAAAATGCATATTTTTAATAATTCATAAAAATCTGCATTTTTACTTTTAGTGGGCTTGCATGGCCACAAAATAATCTATTATTTGACTTGGAGGAGCCCGAACATGCTTGTTCCTGCAGAAAAGTGGTTTCTTTATTTGATTTGTTTTTTTCATATTATTGCATATAATGTATTCATCTCCATTCAGAAAGTTCCAAAGTATAGTTTTAACTTTCTATTTCTACTGAATTGTGTAGTAGATGATGTTTCAACTCCAGACAGTTACAGAGTGTACCTTTAATTATCTATGAACAAATGATGCAGTAATCAATGACCACGTTTAGTGAGGCTAAATAACTACTTAATTAAAGCTAGGAATGTGGGTTGGAGAAGGATACTTAACTAATTACTAAGCCTTAATTAAGAAACAATTAATCATTTGTTCACAATGAATAAAGACTTTGTTCATGTTCAAGGTTCATGTTCAAGGCTTTATTGAAAACATTCAAAACTCAATCATTAGCTTAAACAAGTCTCTTTGCCCTTCTGGCACAATGCTGAGAAGTGCTGTAATGTTATTTACACTTGTTTTGCATTATTTTCCTGCTATGTTGTTGTGAGGCGGTGCAGACTCCTCCATGAGACTATTCTGGTGCTAGACAAGGTGTCAGTGTGAAAATCGTCTTCTCACCTTTTCATGGTGAACACAAACACACTCATTAAACTCAACAGGCACACTTGCGTAGGTCACCGCAGTGAAGTAATGTATGAAGTCTTTTCAAAAGAGAAACACGAGTCTGAAGCATGATAAGTAAATGTTAATACTTCCGAGTGTCTTCTTGCACATGCTCATGAGAATCCAATATCAGTGAAGCATCAGTGGCACTGGTCCAATGTTTCACAAGCTGAATGTACAGCATTTACACAGCAAAAGTGAAACCTGACATAAAGATTATGAACAAGATTTTCACTGGATTCTTCCATTTCCACATAAACACCAGTAGGTTTTTCTACTATAACAACCATGGACACTTTGGAGAGGTACGTGTCTACAATGATTAGATCTATGCATTGGGTACTGTGTACTTATGTAACCAGTTTGCTGTCACTATCACAGATGAGAAATGCATCTGTCAAAAGTGATTTGAAAAGTGAATCTGTTTGAAAGACATTTAAACGTCGAGGGAGAGTTAGTTTGAAACGTAAGAAGAACAGAATATTTGTAAAAACTTATTTGTGGCAAATATTATGTGAGTTTACATTTTGGCCAGTTGATGAAAAGAATTGTCTCTTTGCTGTATACATACCTACATACATACACACATACTTACTTGTTTTTCTATCTTAGTGAGGACATTCATAGGCATAATGTATTACCCAGCCCTTACCCTAACCTTAACCATCCAAACTAACCCCCTAGCCCTAACCCTAGCCCTAATCCTAACCTTAACCCAATTCTAACCCTAACTCTAAAACCTCATCTTGACCCTCAAACAGGCCAAAACAGGCACTTCAGAAAGTGAGGACCGGCCAAAATGTCCTCACTTCCCAAAAATGTCCTCACTCTGTTGGTTAAAAACTCAAAACGGTTCTCACAAAGATGCAAAAACAAGTACATACCTACATACACACATACACATACACACATACATACATACATACATACATACATACATACATACATACATGCCTAAATGCGTGAGTGACTTAAATTTGCCCTACAGATTCATTAAACCTAAAGTAAAGAGTTGGCACTACAGTGTGTAGTATCCGACAATAAAACAGCAAAAGCAGTGGGGGCCTGGGGAGGAGATGAAGTGTTGGCACGCACCAATGAGGGGTGCAGGAGTGAGTCTTGCACTTTTTGGGGGAGGCATGATTTAAAGAGCTGGAGATGAGAGAAGATGACTTTAAAGTAAAGAGGAGAGAAGTCAGAACAGAAAACAGCTGGCTCTGAGGAAAGAGGGAGAGAAATCCCCTCATGTGAAGAACAACCTGCATAATTCATGTCCTGCTTCTGTTAGAAAACGGCAGCTTCATCAGGACAGGCCCGTCTTTGCCGTACGGATCCGGGTGCATGGAGACTGGCATGCTGTTTGTTAGGCCTGTATATGCTGACCAACACCTCACATGTGCTCTGCTGTTTCTACATGTGTGTGTTCAGCTGTGATGTGTGCCGTCACCTTGCTTTGCTCTTCACCTCACTCTCTCTGACTGCACTCTACAAGACCATTAGCGCTCCCCTAGGCCTGCAGAGGCTGCTCAGCTCTGTGTCGGCTTTCATGTGTCAGTGAGTAGGCTTGTGCGTGTCAGTTCCATACAGAGCCAGCGAACATGTTAAACGTAGATGTTTTTTTCACTAGCCTTCTGTGAATGGATGTAGGTGGTGCCAGGCCTTGTGTGCTGTCACATCACCAAAGAGCAGACAAAAACATTTCTTTGTGAAAGGTGCAAGAGCAGATCTTGGAGCACACAGTGTACAGATGCAGGCACTCCTCAGTAGGATTGCAAAAGAGCTCAGCAGGCAGTCGTAGTCTGATCAAAAAGATCCCCAGGTTGCTGAAACTCACAAGTAAGCCGTTAGTACTTCTGGCTGCTAGTTTAGCAGGCGATATCAAACCTTGGCATATGAAAGGTGCTAAGAAGAAACTCCTATTCTTTTATAAGCCAATATGTTAATGCTTTAAAAAAAAAAGAGAGAGAGAAATAAAGATCAAGGCTGGGAGTGCTATGTTGTCTTCCTGAAAAGTGTCAAAAAAAAAAATCTGCAAAGTCCTTACTGAGCTTAATAGAAAGGTAAGAAAGGTTCTCATGAAAAAAAAAAAAAATTACAGGCCAAAACAGAACCAAAAAAAAAAAAAAAAAAAAGACTAAATTATTGTTATTATTTTAATTATCTAAATCACAATAAACCTAAACATTCATGCTGGACTAAAGCCACTTGACTCAAGATGAACAATGCACACATTATTTGCACATTATTTGTACATGTTTGTTAGTTATTTTGGATTAGAACTGGCATTCTGAATTAGTTGAGCTCTGAACACTGATTTGAACATATTCGTCAGTGCTGGCCTCTAACCTGTGCTTGATGCTGCAGTGAGAGCAGTAGTGGTCAAAGAACACAGAGAGGGCCTGCTTTGAGTATGCAACGCCCATGAAAATGAACTTAAGTCAGCCACCAAACAAGCAGCTTTTTGATTCGCACTAATTATGAAATGTTTAAACATTCTGTGCATGTTCCTCTCCTGCACTTGAGCCGAGCCTCGCACAGCCGCAGTCTTCAGCAGCCCTTTGACGAGGCTCGTCAATTAGAGCGCAGGCCGAAGCGCGGCATGTTAATTCACAGTAAAATATTCCTCCTCCAGTGCTAATTAGGTGCTAGCTGCGGTCGAGGAGCGCTGTTTGCCGAGTGAGAGCAGCCTGTGCTGCATAGCAGTCCCCTGGTATCGTTTGGCTGACCAAAGCATCCACGATAACAGGGAATTATTTTAATTAACTGGTGCCGCCTTCTGTAGCTAATGAGTCTGCTTAAAACTAAGCTGAATTCTTGCTGCAGTGAGCATGCTCTAAAAAGTGGAGATGCACTCAAACAACAAAATGTGAGAATAAATAAGTAAATGAAGTATGAATAGATAAACAAGTGGTCTGTGAGTGAGGTGTGAGAGACTGCAGCTCTGCCTCCGTATGAGCAGTCTCAGGGGAGGCTCTCAACAGAACAGTACAAATGTGTGACACTGTACAGGCAGAAGCAGGAAGTCTCTTCCTCACATAGATGCATTTGAGAAAGCCGCCTCTCTTTCTTTTCTTCTTTCCGCTGAGAAAAGAAGAGGCCTAGAAATACTGCCCAGTCTATGCACTAAGCGCCAAAGCTGGCTGTTGTCACGGTTATTAGTCTTGAGTTGTGTAACACTGACATTTGCTCTGTTCAAAGGATCATTTATCTTAACCAGTGAACCACCTGCATTGTCTGCACTGCAGGCTATCTCCTGAACCTCTAAAGTATCTTAGTTAGACTACTGTGGGCCTGCTCACATACTGCACCTCTACAGAGCAGAAGACATGCAAGGGCTTAGCATGACAGACCGCTGTGTGCACTGAAAGGTGACAGTGTGTGCGCTGCTGTAATTCCATATGTCTGAAATAAGACATGGCCGGTGTAGCCGCTGACAGCAAAGACTAAATGGTGTCGACCTGACAAGTTAATCGCCATCAGGAGCAGAGCAGGGGTTCGCCAAGAGCACTGAGAGAACATAGCGCATGCTTAACTCAAATGAGTGTCCGCGGCCCCAAGTGAAATGCAGCAACTCTCATTACCTTTACGTGGGAGCCGGACTTTAAATTAGTCAGCAGGGCACATTCATTAGCCTGCCTGAATTCACCTCTTGTAAGCAGCTAAAGTGCCCCACTATACTTCATCTGCACATCACACATGACGCTATCATACTTAGCTTCTCATCTAAAACCAAGTGGTAGTGGCAGCAGCCTCAGTCAAGGTCATTTGATGAGAGCTGAAGGTGTATGTGCCGTGAATTCTCTCTCTGGATTGATTCCTCCGTTCGTCCTAATGATCAAACCCAGGCGGATTTAGAGGATAGTCAGGCCTCTTAATGAGAGCACGGAGGATCCCGGCGAACAGGGAAATGAGCTACTGTAGCAACACCAGTACAGTAGAGATGCCTTCATGGTTTGAACTACACATCACGTTCAGAGACGAAAAGGAGAAAACGCAACTCATCTCATGAATAAACATTTGACGAGCTGCAGAGGAATGCATCCTGTAGAGGTGTTTTTAAGATGCTGTTTGTGTTGCATAAGCGCTTTCATGGTTCTACATATTTACAAGGAGTTCCCAAGTATTTTAATTTATCTAAAAAAAAGTGCTGGAGTAGAGGAATGAGGCACTGCAAACATTAAAAACTGCAGTAGCCACAGAAATAATAATTGACACAATGATAGTAAGTATACAACTGGAAAAAGTTAGGTGTTGTGTTGATAAAGAAAAGTCTGAAAATAAATATCAAAACCAAATCCCAAGATGGTGGTCTGTGGTATTTCCTGGGTCATTCACCATAAATCAGAGCAGTGTGGATGTTTGGACGTGTGCCCAAAACTCATTTCAGATTTAAGCCTCTTTGCCGTTATGATTGAGCAAGTGGACGGGTGTATGTGACAGTGCAACACAGTGCTAATGAGATCTCAAAGCGGCGACAGCGGTTCAAGAATTAGAGTCGTACACACTGCTCACCTCCCCCTACATGGAGCAAACCCTAATTCTCCAACCTTTCAAGTGCTTTATTAAAACCTGGACCCGAGGCCGAGGTGAAAAATGAGCTGGACTGGTCTCACTTCAGATGGACACGGCCTGGCCACGCGCTCTGGGGAAATATGAAATACAACCTTGTCTTTAAACACAATGCAGCCTTTGTTTCAAACACATATAGCACCCAGCCTAACACAGACTTTACACATATTGTGTATTGTAGCACTATCCTCCAGCAGATCACTGCACGTGTCAAAATTATTGACTAATTCAACAATTTATAGCTAAAGACCTTAACAATGACATGCAGTTATGAAAATGCTCTATTTGAAATGAGTTTAGTCAACAAAACCCGCACACACAGTGAGTGCAGCAGATGACAGATCTCAGAGAAGTAAAGCAAACATTGTGCTGCTTCTATCAAAGGGCTCCTGCTGCTTCTTACTGGTTTTAATGAGGAATTAGTCAAAGATAAACAAACAAATTCTCATATTACTATTCACTCTCGTCTTGCAGTGCTCTGTAGCTGTCTTTCTTCCCTGCTCATCAAAGCTTGGACACATCAGACTGATAGAGCTTTCTTCACTCATGCCAAAGATGTGAGATCTGATTGGCTCTGTTGGGCGCAGGCCTGCTGGTTTTTTTCTCTTTAAACAGGTAACGTGTTTTACTCACCAACGTATCAGTTATAGCTGCCAGAACAGTGAGATGTATGTGTTTGTTGTCATTAAGGTTATTTCCTGGACCATTAGCAGTCAACCAGACTCCAGCACAAAGAGGCTGATGCAAACACAGTGAAGAGCAGAAGCGCGGGCGGGTCACCACTGACTTCTGCTCATGGCCTTGCTTTGCTAATGATTAAAGCCTCGCGAAAGAGAGACACACTAACAAACACACATGTGCAGACGGAGACAGTCGCTCAGCGGTGCAACAAACTAAACAGCTTTTGATCAGTGTTCAGGAGAAGAAGACAAACCAGCCACTGGGGAAAAAAGCCACAGGATATAAACTTTATATTTTATTGCATTTATATTGAAATGCCTCGAACCTGCAGGCTGCAGGCTTGCACTGTCCTCTTCCTGTCTCTCCTGCTCTCATTAGTGTGGCACATTAGCTTTCTTACCCTTACAGCCAAAAAAGAGGAAAAGAGCCTACGGCAAAGTGACCTTCTGGGGATGATGGGAGGCCAGGGAATTCTCTGACACCACTGTTCTCCAGTAACTTCAGTCTGCGCTCAGACAAAACTCTGATCTGATGCAGCCATCAGTGATTGGCAGGGGAGACGCACTGAATTTTAAGCACCATTTGAGTCCTTCCTGACACATCTACTGATGGCTGTTGGCAAAATTAACACTAGAGGAAATGTCCTGACAAAAGATCTGAGATGAACAAAGATCTAAAGCTTGATTAAAAAGTGTGGACATGCATGACAGAAGGAGGACATTAACCTTAATAAACTGATGAAAGAAGTGATGACACAGGTAAACTGACCCTGAGCCTCAGCTGCGCTCTGAGCGGAGCTGTGTCCAAAGGTTACTCTCTTTTTTTGCTTCATTTTCACCATTGCAGCTATATCAAATTATGTGGCTATAGCTCTCAGTGACACTTGAGAGACCGCCAATGCCTGGGGATCATTGATAGACCCTGTCACTGTCAGCGCTTCTGAACAGCACTCTGCCAGCATCACACATTTGTGCCTCGTCACACTTTAAATACTGCCGGTGTACCTGCAAACAGCACAAAATTTACATTTCACATGTTTGTATCATCAATTCACCAAACACATTAAAGCTATTAAATAAATTTTTACAAAATGAAAGTAAACTTTTAGCAAACTATTGTTATGTTCTGAGTTGTAATATAAGAGAAGTGTATTTTTGCTAAAGTGGTCAAAATTCAATGCCCAGTGTTGCACACAAGGGGGTTGAGTGACCCACAGAGCAGGAGTAATGGGGCGTTTAAGGTGCTCTCAGGGCACTACAGGGAGCCATGGGGATGAGGGGTTTGAAGAGGGGCAAAGACGTGGGCAAAACATCGTTCAGAGCTGGAATGCATCCAGCCAGCTCCACAGCTTTAATAAGTGTGGAAATACTACAGTACAAAGGTGTGTAAGCGGAGGAGAGGTGTGGGAGAGATAGACCGTGTGGAGCGGCTGGCTTGATTTTTCTTTATTATTTTCCTCACTGGGGGGGTTAGAACAGGAGCTTACATGGCTCAGCACTTCCCTATGACTGTGCCAGCGCCGCAAGCGACTACACATCTACTGTTAATCACCCATGTTCACTGGCTTTCACACGCACACACACAAACACGCACAGATCCACATGCACGCACAATAAAAATACTGACTCACAAGGGGCTCCCCGGCTGCCTGGAGGGAACCAGGGGGCTAATCCGACAGTGATCTAGTGACTCCGGAGAGAACGCCTCAGCACAAAGGAACAGCACAACCTCAGTGATAGGAAGTCATTGTGTTGTGAGTGTGTCAGCTTAAAGCTGGAAATACAGTTCAGGCTTGAAAGAGCTGAGTAAGAGCACATTTAAAAGCAATGTACAGTCTTAAAGTGCACTTAAGAATACATATTCACCTTTATTTAGCTCAAAAACACAAAAATGACCAGTCGTTAAGAAAAGTACCTGGCCCTCTAGCTCAGGGTTTCTCAAACTTTTCAGAACTCGTGGCCCCCACAGCAAAATAATACAGACATTTGTAACAATTTCAAGTTAGAAAGCTGCAGTGAAATTGGGTTTAAGCGTGTTTATTTTAATACTGTATTGCTTAATATGATTCAAATTTCTCAAACATATTGTTTTCAATTTAAAAATCTGATTAAATACCAAGTCATAAATGTAAAATGTTGAAATCATCCCGCGACCCCCAGATTTTGCTTCCACCCCCACTTTGGGAATCACTGCTCTAGCTCACAGAGCCAACTTCTGAGAAATATCAGGGTGTAACCTAGCGCATGAGAGAAAAGGACCTCACTTCTTAACATCAGGTGACACCAGGCCCCCATCAGCAGAGCCAGTTTCTAACACGGAGGTCCTCACACAATGGAATAGATTTTGGTCTAGTGGTTAGCTGTTCTAGCCCAGAGCTTCAGTAGCTCTCCACCACCGGCCAAGAAGCTCTTCAAACCATTTTGGAATCAGATATATCACACTTTGTTGCTCTAATCATATTTACTATATGCCTATTTCTCCTGTAAATGCAGGTTTAGATGACAATTTGTGTCCACTTCCAAATACCTAATGACTAATGATTCATCCAGGCAACTACCTTTGCCTCATTTAACTTCTATTTCTTGGGTTCGCTAAAAGAAGTAACTGCCAGTTTTGTTTGACCTTATTCTCGCCGCTGTTATTATAGTGCAAACTGCTGTTGTGTTCCTTAAGTAAGATTCTTCACCCGCCTGGCCAGTGAGAATAGTGCAATGTTGGTGATCAGGAGGCCAATTGTACAAGTGTGTTTTTTGTCTACTCAAATACTGTAGAAATATCTAAGTATATTTAAAAACAGAATCAAGCTAACCAAAAATACTTATTCTGGGTATCCAATTACTATCACCAATGCATGTTTCTAAAATAAACCAGTTCTAAATCACAGACAGTATAAACTGTGACAACAGGAGGTGCATGGGACATTGAGTAGAAATAGAGGGAACGAATAAACATAGAAAGAGATTAGAAAGATTAGCCACATTGAGAAGAAAGGGAAAGCTGGCAGGACACGGACAGTGTGGCGCTCAGTGAATGCAGATAAACTGAGATTTAAAACTAGAACACTATTGGATTCTCCTGAGAACCATGGCTTTGTCCCACACGTACTGCAGGAGACAACAGACTCCCATTGCAACTTCAACATATGTTTAGAGAATTAGATGATTCCATTGTTGGACAGTGGGAGTTTTGGGCCTGTCCACGATGTATCAGGTGTTCACACTAATTACCTGAAGAGAAACCTGCAGAGGTGAGACGTTATCACCTGGGACTTAATGTTGTTCTTCAGTTCTCGACAGCTATGACTTGCAAACTATTACAAACTAAATGAATGGATAATAAAAAATAAAAAAACGAATATAAAAAATAATAAGTTACTCGACTGAAGATGCAGATGGAATATTTTCAAAGTTTAAAAAAAGTGCACTGTCCCCAGAAGAGTGGAGCTAATATGAGCAACTGTCACATTTGACAGTCAAAAGTGATTTATTCTATGTTTCTTCTCGGTTAAAAAGTTGCTCCCACACAACCATCATATCTTCATCTGACAATTGGATCTGTATAGCAACACTGCACTGCTCTGACACGGCTTTCTTCTGTGCGTGGCAATGCATCTACAAAGTACAGAGAGTTTAGTGACAAACTCCGATCCAGCTGGAAGCCTCTGTGTCAATTTCAGCCAAAGAAACAAAAAACAAAAAACAAACAAACAAAAAAGACAGCAGTTTATAGGAATGTTAGCCATTTTCAGACCAATGCTAGTTCGTTATAATTTTATGAACCAATTACACACTATATTATGAGGAGTAAGAACTGTATCTGAAACTATAATACACTACAGAAATGAATCTGAAATTAGTCCCAAGAAGACCTGGGTATAAATGTTATTAAGTACTGTAAGTCATTAAAAAAATCTGTTTCTCAAGAAAATACTATGTCACTGTGTTCAAAGTTAGCATTGTTTTCACTTGAACTTATGCTTCACTCATGAAGGTTAATTCACGGATCATGAAAATGTTGCTCATGCTTTTATGTCTGTGTGCAAATGATCCAGTCAAAAAGCTGAATTAGCATTGACATACAGTAAAGAGGCTCCCTCTTTAGGTTATGCTCAGAAAATCCCTGTTTTCACCTACCACTTATCCCCACCCACTTGACTGCATTTACTTGTGATTTCTTAAACATTTAGATTCCAAGTGAAAATACAGAAGTCAAATTTGTCATATAACCACTTTCCGACAACAAAAATAGTCATTTAAAATCTGAGGCCTATTAAAATAAAAATTTACAATGAACAAAATGTGATTATATGAATTTCTCCACAAATATACAGGAAAAAATACAATAGGTCTGTTTTAACAAAATTTAAATAAACTGGAATCATGACGCATGTATTGAGATGAAAAATGGCTCTGTGCACGGAACTTCAGTTGGTTTGTTTTTGTTCAAAATAGCTAACCTCTGTACGTGCAAGCATTTCCTGTTAGCTTTAGCATTTACACATTTACAAGTGTTCATTGGGGAAATATTCTCCTGATTTGTAAAATCTTTAACATGTTTTCACTGACATTCACACAACTCACTGTTCACTGTCTGATCTTCTGATATTTATTCATTTTAAACTGAAACAAAAGCCTCAAAGAAATGAAAAGGAAATGAACGTATAAAAATTACTATTAGCAGTTTATTGAAAATACACAATTCAACAGACATTCTGTGCACAGAGCCAGAATTGTGATTGGATTATTTTACCCCTAATATATTAATATAAGGAAATGATTAAGAAAAAAAACATCTCTGTATAACATAAAGATCCAGTGTTATAGTTTTAGTTTTATAGCAGAGAAAAGCAAATTGGTCTTCTCTCATGACACAACAAAAAAGATTAAATGGCATCAATTACCTGCTTGTTTGAATGGCCTTTCACACGTGTTGTTTTGATTGACTATAGAAATGGCACGTACACTGCACATGCCTCACCTCCATACTTGTTAAAGTAGGTCAGATGACAGTAACAGTAGTCCGTGTCAGCTCACATACATCATGCAGCACCGGGGCGACACCAGGACCGTCCCGGCGCTTTAATGGAGACGAGCAGCAGCTGTGAGCAGAGGGGCACAGCAGCTCATCAGAGACGCGTCAGTGGGAGAGGTGAACACACCGAGGGCACCTGCTGGACAGGTGAGGAATGACCCAGGCATAGTTGTATGGACAGGTGTCTCAGGGGGACAACACGCCAGATGTGTCCGTGACAAGTGTGCTCTATTTAACAAAGGACTTAACTGTAACTCTTTAAACTATATAGTCATGCTTTGAGGTCATTTATTTAATACAGAGGTATGTAAATCTCTCCTTTAAATCCCATAAAACAGATTATCAATGTTTCTGTATTTTATTTGTTTGGTGTGATAGTCTTTGTGGTAAATATATTCATAGTTTTACCAGTTAAGTTGCAATTATGAAGAAATTGACTTATAAAAGTTGAAAATTAAGTATTTGAGTTGTAAAACAGAATCGCTCCACATGTGTCGTCAAAAAGCACCAAAATGCAAAACACAACACACAACTGACACAGTTTTGGGGATTTTAAATAATCATTTAACACAATTAATTGTTGCAAGAATATTTCAGGTGTCAAATCATAACATATTATGTGGCTTTTACCAACATAATAACACAGATGTTGTGGGTTGACCTCTACTCATATTTGCTGGACAAAATATAACTACAAACTTCATAAAAACAGCCAATCTAGGTGATCCAAGATAAATGTTTGGTGAAATCTTAAATATATACTCAACAAAAATATAAACGCCACACTTTTGTTTTTGCTCCATTTTTCATGAGATGGACTTAAAGATCTAAAATTCATTCCAGATACACAATATACCATTTCTCTCAAACACTGTTCACAAATCTGTCTAATGTGTGATAGTGACTTCTGCTTTACTGAGATAATCCATCCCACCTCACAGGTGTGCCACAAGATGCTGATCTGACATCATGATAGTGCACAGGTGTACCTTATACTGCCCACATAAAAGCCACCCTGAAATGTGCATTTTGTTTTTGCTTTATTGGCGGTCTGGGACTTAGAACAGTCAGTATCTGGTGTGACCACCATTTGCTCATGCAGTGCAACACATCTCTTCGCATAGAGTTTATCAGATTGTCTATTGTGGCCTGTGGAATGTTGTCCACTCCTCTTCAATGGCTGTGCGAAGTTGCTGATATTAGTGGAATGGTGACGCTGTCGTATACGCCGGTCAAGCACATCCCAAACATGTCAATGGGTGACATGTCCGGTGAGTATGCTGGCCATGCAAGAACTGGGACATTTCATATCTCTGAACGCCTTTGGAGACGGCTTATGGTGGAGAAATAACATCAATGCACGAGCAACAGATCTGGTTGACATTCCGCTGTCAGCATGCCAATTGCACGCTCCCTCAATGCTTGTGGCATCTGTGGCATTTTGCTGTGAGACAAAACTGCACATTTAGGGTGGCTTTATTGGGCAGTATAAGGTACACTGTGACTAATCATGATGTCAGATCAGCATCTGATGTGGCAACCTGTGAGGTGGATGGATATCTCAGCAAAGCAAAGTGTATATCACACATTAGACAGATTGTGAACAGTGTTTGAGAGAAATGGATATTGTGTATCTGGAATGAATTTTAGATCCTCAAGTCTCATGAAAAATGGAGCAAAAACAAAAGTGTTGCGTTTATATTTTGTTGAGTATATTATGTTCACTGTGTTTTACTGAAAATTTGTCTAAACTGTCATCACTTTGAGAATTTCATGTAATGCATTCATGATAAGAGAAAAACAACATTCTCATGTTTGCGTGTCTATGTCATGACAACGCTTCTGCGTTTAGGGTGTTTATTACATGCCGTTTTTAGACGTGTAATAAACACACGGTTTTGTTGGAACAAACAGGATTGGTAACAGAAGAATTAGTACGAAGTTACAAAAATGGGTAGGTCTGCGCTTTAAATGGTTGAGGTAAGGAATAAGGCATATCTTTACATCCACCATAAAGATTAACTGGCAGCAAGAGTGAAATACACCAAAAAATAGAAATTGCGTTCATATGACACACTTTCAAAATGTTGTATAAACAGATATCTGTGAGAACAAGCTGGAGAAAAAGAGAAATGGGTGAAAAAAAAATGTTTGGTTTCAAGTAAAAATTTTCCAACATCATCCAAACAATTTCAAAGTGACTTTATCGATTGGAGAAAAACAAAATGAGTGCCATGGCCAGCAGAAGAAAAAATCCCGCCGACTGAATCTAATCAACAAAGGCTGAGTCTAAAAATTAAACAAAGTAAGTTGTAAAAGTATGTAAACAATAATGAGCAGAATTCATTTTCAATTTAATGCTGACCTTTTTTTTTTTTTTACAGGGAAGCGCCGTGGTCCCGTCTATGAATGTGAAACACTGCAGAACACTTCAGACATTTACATAACCAAACAGAGATCAGTCAATGTTTTAGTCATCGTCAATAATGATCATTTCCAAAAAAAAAAGCCCTGTCAATATTTTGAGCCAATATTTAGGAACAATTTAGAATATTTTCCCTAAATTTAGTGGTCAACCAAAGTATGGTCACTTACCTTGTATGGACAGGCTTTCATAAGTACAGATGCATTTTATGCAAATGTTTTTGCCTCTTAGAGGGCATGAAGATATAAATAAAAAAAAGTAATAATGTCCACGAACAAGGACATTTCATCATTTTGCTATCTACCATGCTGACATCTAGTCATATTATATTCCTAATAACTTCAATAAGTATAAGTATAAGGATGGAGGTAAATTGCTTTTTATCATTTGTAAGAAAATATGATTTAATGGTGGACCATATGTGAAATAAAATCCAATCTACAATGCTAAAAAAATAATGACAGAATATGCTTTTACAATCCACATGTGGCTCATATACTAAAGCATCTGAAATTCGATTACAAACGAAAATTATTAGGTATAGTTGTTACATAAACACAGCACTTACTAATTTTAGAAAACCAAACATAAGACATTGATGTGAGTTGAAAAAATCTTTGAAAATATATACTTGGGTAAAACTTTAAGTTATTTTATATACATTGAATATATTGTGTTCTGTACAAGTTCATTTTGACAAGAACATGATTAAAATAAAAATGTAAGGGCCATAAGTGAAAATATTGAAGTAAAAACATTCGAAATAACATATGGGGAACTTCAAATTGCAAGATAACTTAAAGGGAACTACACATTCTCATTTACTGTTCTTAATCTGACAATCTAACGGTCTTAATCATTTTCACTTTGTAAGAAACAAACCAAGGACGTGGCGGTCAAAACAGTGAGAACAAACTGCAGCATTTCAACCTTTCTGCTCCTGTGCTTTCACTTCTCTTAGTTGCTCACGTCTCACAACAAACATATTGATCGTGTTTACATTAATGGCGATGTGGGGAGCAGCAAAGGCGAGGCCGGCCCTACCGTTGCTGCAGTCCCAGGATCACTTTCACTAATCTCCGGACCAGACCTCCACCCACAGTCTGCCCTGTTCCCATCTCGAGCAGCCCCAGATACGAACAACCTTCTAACCTGCACCTGTGACCTCTGCTCCAAAAGCTGTGGGAAAATATCATAATCAGAGAGCCACAGAAAACAGAAGCATTTCTCATGAAAACGTTTATATGAATTAGAAAGGATGTTCCTGCTTAGTGATTATTTATTATATCATTGTCAGTGAGAATTCCAATGCAGGAGTGGCAAAGCACAAATAGCAGCAACAGTATCATATTGTCTGTGTCCAGGTATGCACACGTGTTCCATAATCCAGTGATTTTTAACCATAGGCCCAAAGTTGGACAGTGAGCACCTCCTTGAGAGCCGCACAATCAATGGTACAGGCTATACACGGTTTCATTTCACTTTGTGGAAACAGTCTGACGTCGTCATTGAGGTTTGTGCGCTCCACTTTTTACTTTAGTACAACATAATGCTTGTCAACAATAGTTGTTTCTGGGAGGTAAACTTATGAATTCAAATGTACAATATCTTACTCAAAGTTAATAAAGTATTGACATGAGGTCAAAGGAGGAGATACAGAACGTATACTGTCTGATATCTCAACCTCAGTTGGTTCTGGCCAACACACAATACTTCCTGGTTTTGGGGAACCGCCTACAGTCTTGTGAAAACCTGATTTTGTAGCTGGAGTGAAATGAAATTGAGCGGGGCACTAAGTGTGCCAACATGGCTAGACTAATAATCTTTCCATGGACACAAGCAGACACCAAAAGGTTCATTCCGCATGTTATTGGTTGGTGGGAAAACCGAAGTGCCCGGAGGAAACCAACCAGACAAGAGGAGGAACATGCAAACTCCAAACAGAAAGATCCGGGCCATGTGGGGGTCAAACCTGCAATCCTTTTGTTGTGAGGCCAGAGCGCTATCCACTCTGCCACAGACGTGGAGGAATTCTGTTTTAGAACTTAAATTACTTCATGTAATTTTCTACTTGTAGTTGTCAATTTCTTAAAGTGCAACTTAACTGCTATAAAACTATGATTAATATTTACCACAAGGACTATCACACCAAACTAAGGCAAAATTAGAAAAATATGATCTTTAAACAAAAACATCCAAACAAAAACATTCCTTTAGTCAAATATTAATTATCTCTTAAATCTAAAAAGTTACACGGTGGGCCTTTAAACATCTGTTTTACCACAAACTGTCTAGTTAAGAAGGAAGTGGAAGAATAAGTGAACCAGAACCAGCGTAGTTAGTATTGATCTAATAAGGGAGAAAATCACAGAGAAGGAGGAAGAAGAAAAATGTCTTAAATGTGCAGCGCCTCTTTAGTGAGTACGGGAGGAGGCGGGCAGAGGCAGGAGCAGTGGGGTGACGGGTGCGATGGTAATTAGCACAGGCTCCATCAGAGACTGCCACGGCACCAGTGGGTCGCTATCAGCCGCTGCGTGTTTGAAGGCCTTTTGATGATGGAAAGAACACAGGCCTGATGTATGGTGACCAGCCGGGGCCAAACAAAGCGAGCTCTGGTCCTGTGAAATAATTGCCTGGCAAAGTCTTAGCCGGCGCAGTCCAGCTCCAGCCGACAAAGATACGACATGTGTGAAGTGACTTGGTAGGATTCCAATTAAGACTGGTAATGTGTTAAACAAGACTTCCGGTTAAAATACATCTTAGGTATGGTGTAGCAAAAGACAAAAACAATCATTACAGTTTCTCGATAGGTAAAATATGAATGAAGACAAGCGGTGACGAGGCAAGGCGTTCAAAATGAAAATGTACAAATCTATAAGACAGTTTTACCACACACGTCATGAAAACATCTTGAACATGAGGCAAGACACCACAAGCAACAAGTTGTTTTTTTTTTTTTCCTCATTTTCTGTTTCAGTCAGTTTGCTTTGTCAGTACATGTTCATGTTGAATAAGCTGAATTGTGCAATCTGCTCTTGAAAATGTTATATTTTTTATTTTAATCTATTTAAAATCAAAAGCTAATTTTCCTGCACAGGGTCACACCAACTTTACAAACTCAGATTTTGATTAGTTTGATTTAATTCTAAACGTGAATTGTTAGAATTTTAAGTCCAATAAAATGCGCCAAATTTTAATTTTTTGCTAAAAAAACCCAACCAAGATTCAAAGAGATTCAAATTAGGAAGTACTTTGAATTCAAAGGGAAACCGCAACTTAAAAAAAAACAGAAAAAAAACAAACAAAAAAAAAAAAACAGAAACATGATGATCTAAACCCCAAAATCTCTGTCTTATTCTATCCCTCTTCTGTTTTGACGTCCTCGCACACATTAACCCTTAACCTAGTTTTTACAAATGTTTTTTGGATATACCAACTGACTCATCTGAATGATTACAAATGATCAAAACACATGTACAATATTTTCTAACACTTTGACAACTAATTCATTTCTTAAAATAAAATGGGCATATGTCACATTTTAGCTGCTCTACATCATATTAAACACAACATTTCTGGCCAATGGATGTCATTTGTACGCAACATTTTGAATGTTTTTTATGATGACGTTATGTACTAATCTTTAAATGTTAATTTAATCCTTTATGCACCACTCCTTGGTGTCAGCCCAGGACAGCAGGACACTCTTAGAAAATGCTTTCTGCTGTATGCAAGGATAACTCAGGTCTCTCAAGAAGTTTTTTGTGTATCTGTAGCTGCCTTAAGTGTAAAGTTTTAATTAACATGTGTGTGAAAGCAACTGCCTTTCTACTTTGATGTTTCCAAAACTCTTTGTCCTCTTTGGCCTCGAAGCTCCTCCCTTCCCAAGTTTAAGCAACATGAGTTAGTCACAGTGGGAGAGAAAAGGGACAGAACAGAGCAGGTCGGATAGATGGAACATTGGAATGAGAAACAATGGACTGGGACAGATGGAAATGATGGAAACCTCAACCTGAACAATAGTGGAGAGATCTCCCACAACTTACTGCAATAGGACTCATGGACTTTTGATTATGCATGATTGTAATTTAGTTAATACATTATACTTTTGAGATTAGGCAACTCTCAAGGATTTCATTCTTCTACACAAATACAAAAATTCCACAACAATGAAATGCAGAATAGTTTTAAAACTCAGCTGTAATTTTTCTGTAAGTTTCAAATTGTATTTTTCACCAACTGCCCCTTGACTGTGTTGATTTTCCTCTCAAGTACTAAGCCACCAAATCAGGAAAAAAAAAACATTTTAGCCTTCAACACAGCAGTGACTCATACTTAAAGATCTGCATGTGTCAATCCAGTTATAGAATTCATAGTAATAAGACGCGGATTACATTACAGGACACACAGGCATATACAGAACATCGAAATCTAATAATGTAATAAAAATAGATTCCACATGGCCCATATCTATTTCGCCCCCGTTTCCGAGCTTGACCCCTGACCCCGTGGATGTACAGCTTCTAAAGACACAATCCTCATTACCCAGGCTCCTCTCTGGCAGAGTGGGGTCTTATTTACCCGCGAGGAAGGACAGAAATACACAAAGATCAGCGCTGATGGAGAGAAGGAAACAAAACACCGCGGTACAGGGATTATACCAGCCGTCAATTTGCACCGTGCCCACTGGCTCTCGATCACCAGAATTTAGAGAAAACTCAACTGTGACATTGTGGCTGGAATGACAGATGTAATGTAAAGTAAAATGACGTCGAGAAGATTACGTATTTAGTTCTAGACTGATCATTTCTGATGATTTCACATGGATTTATACAATCAACACATAAAGCTGCAGCCATTACTTAATATTTATACAATAAAAAAATGCTTCTGAAACATCAAAATCAATAAAAGTTATATAATTCACATTCCTGCCGACTCTGGACCTTTCTGGAGTTTGCATGTTCTCCTTGTGCCTGTTTACTCTGGTGGCTAGAGCTTCCCCTGCCACTAAAAATGTGTACAATAGACTTAAATTTTGCATTTATGGTGTCTGTGTGAAAAAATGTCAACAGTGGGAAGTTTTTGCTTCCTTTAGCTCATCAACAAATGCTTGATACATTTGACTCATTTGAATGCCAAGAATTGAAATAAGTCAAATGTAGTCTTTGTTAATAAATAAATGAATAAATACATAATGGGTGCATTTGACTAGGGTGACCAGACGTCCCTATTTATCTGGGACAGTCCCTTTTTTGAGTCCTGTGTCCCATGTCCCAGCAAATGTATCTGAAACCACTGTTTTGTCCCAATTTTGCACAAGAAATGTCCCAGTGTCCTGATTTTTTATCATTTTGACACTTTCCAACAGTGAAGGGAGGAATATATTGCTTTTTCTTTATTCAAATTAGTCAAATAACCAGAATAAAACAAAAAATGCATAATTTTGCACGGATAAAAGGTTTAGACAATAAACATGCGTGTGAAGGAGCCTCGAATTGACTAAATGCAAAGGAAAATACTTATTTATCCATTATTTTCACAAAATCTCGAGTGTGTCCCAGTTTTTAAATGTGAAAATCTGGTCACCCTAATTTTGACACATCATTTATCTCATCTATTTAGTTTCATATATTTAGTTTTGTTTAGATTTTTAAAGGGACTATACCTAATTTACAATAAAATAACTTCAAATCAATTTCCCCCAAGCACAAATCTAAACTATCTTTAAATAATAATGTCTCATTCACCCCTCTCTGCCAAGTTGTTGTTGTTGTTGTTGTTAGCATTGTGGCAAGCGCGCTCCTGTGAAAAAAGCTTAAAACACATCGTGCTGAACAATTCGGAGGTTCAAGACGCATTAGATAAGTCAGCATAACATGAGGAGGTAAAGAGTATAAAATGAATTATTTCTGTTTGTTTACATTATAAGGAGGCAAAAATCAGGTATAGGACCTTTAATTGATAATATGTAAGCAAGTTGTTACTAACTTTCACTTTTCAGTCTAATTAAAAATGTAGTGCAGTAAAAGTGCAGAAAATTGCTCTTAAATGAAGCGAAGCAAAAGGTATACTTAAACAAAGTACATGAAATTAATCATTAAATACAGTTCTTTTACTTTTGACCTTTGTTTCTTTCCATTACTGGTCACTGTCAGTTATTTTAGTAATCAAATGCAGCTTATATTCGTAAAAAGTATTTTTTCTGTTGTACATTTTGAGTTATCAGTCAGACATGTTGAAATATGTTGACTGCAGACTAGACATTGTTGATTTGTGGCATTTCAATTTAATAATTCCACTATCTTTGTTGTTTGTTTGTTTTTTTTGTATGCACAGTGTTTTAGTGTCTGTATTTTCCTGTTTAGATTATCAAAATGCTGCTGTCGTTAGTCATGATTGCATGAGTCACCACTGCAGCAGTAAATATACAAATTACAAAACTACATTTGCAAAGATAGATACCGTAATCATATAAATGGTGTTTTCTCTTTCACAAGACCATTGCATAATATCAGTCCAGTCAAAGACACTTGCCAAAACAACACGGCGAAGAGAAACACCTGACAATCAGCACTTAATATGGCAACTCATGAAACGCACTAAAATCAATACTTTTGCAGGTCGCATAATCAAATCAATGTGAAGGTCCTGTTTGACTTTTCTCACAAACTTGTGCTGTCATTCGGCCCAAACGATCACCCTTCTCGGCCAATGTCAGCGCCTGTAGTCTGTGAAATAGATAGGATGTGTATATGTAGATAGATGAATGAGAAGTGTCCCGCAGGTGACAGAGAGGGTCAGCCCGACGGAAGCACCTCGGGGCGGGACCGGGCCGAGGTTGCACGGGCAAATCAATGAGACCAAAAGCTGCTATTGATTCAGCTGGATTTATCCCCCTGCTCACCCCCAATGTCAACAGTGAGAAGAGAAAACCGGTGCCCTGTTTGCCCCGGGACCAACGGGATAAATCTCATTCGACCCTCCACAGCTCATTTACTGAAGGATATAATGCTGTGAGTATCGGCCCAAACCACTGTTAGCGGCGCATTCTGCTGAATAGCCTGTAAATCTTTTATCCTCCTCGAGACCAGACTTTAATTTGCCTCGGAGTAGAAGTGATAAATCTGAAATGGCATATAAGAGGCCAGGCGAGCACATGGCTAATAATGTCTTCATCTTCCATGATCCTTTTACAATTTGTTTTGGCAAAGCAGTTTCATACCCGTCTGATATAAATTACATAGCGGGCAAAACCACTTAACGTCTTGGGGGTGTAAAGACTAATAAATACACTAAAATCATTAATGTTGTACAAACAGGCAGTCAGTAAAGTTTAACCGAGGAGAACAGAGGTCGTTCAGGAAATAGAGAAAATAAAACTGGGACATTTGAAATAGAACAGACAGAATATAATGTAAATATTTGTACTTCCTAATCCCTACAAATTAAAAACATGCTAGTTACTTTTTTAGTCCTGTTTTTGTCAATCTTAGAGTCGAACTTGCTGTTGCTGATAACATGTTAAAATCCCCAAAACAATTATCTAATTATCAATTCAGTCAGACTAAATATTTCACTCTAAAGCCAATCTCAAACAAAATCTGAAATGGCATTAAGCTGAAAAAAAAAAAAAGCTTCTGGCCTTATTAAAGTAACTTATATTTAAAACCAGATGTACAGATTTTTGTATTGTTACTAAATCTACCAATAATTTGACTCATATGAACAACTGTCTAAATTTAATGTGTGTATTTTATTGCTTAATACTTACATCAAAAATCAAAAAAGCTCTACTTAATGCACATGTATTAAAAAGTAACTTAAACATACACTTAGTTGATAAGTCACTATTTATAAATATACATTACTAATCATATGATCAATATAATTATTAGTAAACATGTAATACATTTATTGTTTGCAATATCGTGTCATGACAATTTTGTAAGTTCACGTTTTTGTTTTGTTTTGTAGGCAGGCGAGCACATAGCTATAATGTCTTCATCTTCCATAATTCTCTGCTGAGCACCCTGGCTTTATGATTTTTGTATTTGACAATTGAAATGTTTTTGGATTTGTTGTGCTGCCCTAACAAACAAACAAAAGTTTGATCGTACGTATATGTACACATGCTGAAGTTGCTTAGTCAGCTTAAATATGCACATTTTGTAACATCACTATGATTCTGGAACATCTAAAAACACATTGTTAAGTGACCAACAATAATGTCTATTATTTTATTTTTGTGTGCGTTAAAATGACAAGACAAAGTTGTACTATAATGGTTGTTGTTCTGTCTTAGTATTATTTTTTTAGGTGCCAAAGTAACAACTCTGCAGCAGGTCATTCCAGGCTCTCCATCTCGAGACTCAAGGTGCTGAATTTCTGAAAATTTCAGTGGCTTGAAAAAATCAAACTCAACTCTGTACCAACTGTTGTATAAAATAATACACAGAGATATCAGATACCAGCACTTAACCCAATAAACAGCAAATTCAAGCAATAAGAGCTAAAAATATACACAATTATTTGTTGTGAGAAAAATTGGGACCACTTCTGCAGGGTAAACGACTGACTGACTATTGCTTCAAATATTTTGCACTAATATCACAAATAAAACATGCAGCTGCACACCCCACAGCCCCCTGGGAGAGCCTGGGCTTGATTCCTGTTTAAATCACATGTGTATTCTCTAATAAGATCATCCGTTGTGCACGTGGTGACTTTGACTGACAGGTCTGTTTCCATCTGTCCACGCGCTGCAAGCTGTTTATTGAACCATGCATTTATTACGACCATTCAAATCCCCACCTCTGACCATTATGTTTCATCTGGTCTGATAGGAAAGCTTGAAAAGTGGTGATTGAGGGCTAAATCCATTTAAAATTATAGTATATTGAATAAAATAAATAATTGAAAACATAAAACAGGCTGCACATTGGATCATCCTCAACATAGACAATGTATTTTTTAAAGCTGCATATATTAAAATTAAATAAAGATGTGTGTTTCTTACAACTATAAGTGGTGCTCACGTTCATGTCACACTTTACTTTGAGGTGATTTCTATTAGTGTCTAGAGACCCATAAACATTTTGTGCTACAATAAAAAACAGATTAAAACATACATCATTTTAGCTGCCCTCTGTTTTATGAATTGTATGAAGGGTTTTCAAGGATTTTTAGTTGTCAATCTTAAAATAGCTGTGAACGTGGGGCCAAGTAAATCTTGTCACCAATAGAGAATGAGGCTGCCTCGTTAGCTACTGGTCTGTTCACTTGTCAATCACGTTCACTATGATCCCAGTGTAACTGACATGAATACGTGCTTTGAGTACATTGTGATGTGGCACAAATTACACATGCTCCACACATATGTTCGAGGCAGCTTTATTCACTCCAGCACTGCAATTGTTAGCAGTTTCTTCAGACTGCACCTTTGCTCTGTTAGCAGTAAGTTTGCTACAATGACAGAGTCCACAACCAGGAGTCGCCAAAAAGTGTTTTGATGTTGCTGAAAAAAGGAAACAAGGGAGAAAAGAGTGAAACCAAACTAGAGTGTTTCTTCCAGCACGAACAAATGAAGGGTCTAAATCAGCCAAATGTATTGTACAAGTAACATTTAGTCATAGTTTGAAAATACTTTATTTTTAAAGAGGCGGTATAATGTAAAATCAATTATTCAAAGATTATAACCTTGTTATAATTGTCTTCCCTCAACAATAGTTTACTCAAAGTTGTATTTGAATTGATTCATGTATGTTTGAGTAATCTTGTATTCTTCTACAGCTCTTGCTCACACACTTCGCTGTTCTTGGCCCGCCCATATGTCTGTATTTACTTGTTGTAATTCAAAAAATAATACTAAAGTAAAGCATGTATGGTTCAAAACTGTCCCATAGACACTTTACAACTATAAAAATGAGTCATTTAAAATCTGCTCCTTGTTGTTACATTTTAAACTGAAGAGGCGGGCTAAGAACTCCTGCAGTTTAAACAGGAAGTCACTGGAGCTGTTTCTATTTTTAAGTCATAAGAGATCAATTTTGTGTTTTGTAAATGTAAATTACTGATCTACATATGTTCTAGTTTATTACTAAATAGTTTTTAAAAACACAATACGTCCCCTTTTAAGTTTTTATTGACATCAACTCTGAACCGGCTCAAGTTGCAAACATGCGTAAAAAAGTGGCATTCTTTGAGAGCAGGGGAAGAAAGAGGCAGTGTGACGCATGTTGAAAAAGAACTAACTGTTACTGGATTTCTCTTTCCTTGGAAAATCCGCAATACACCTTTTAAATATTATTGGAATGTTGTGATGTCTCCTCAACAGAACCTATTCCATTTCTTTTGTGGCATTTGTCTGAATGCTAAACAGAAGAAGTGCGCAACAGCTGCCTCATACATCTGAACGACATCTTAACAGCCCCAAACAGACTCTAAATGTTAAACACTCAACCTTTAAAGGGCCTTAGATCAGCTCAACTCCAAGCCTTAATGTCTAATGTCTAGTGCTATTGACCGGTTTAATGAGCTGGTAAGAAGAAGAAGAAGAAGAGAAGAGGTTTTTGCCATTGTCGGTCAGTTAGCTGTCAAACCTGGCACAATGGTAGCAGTGTATCAGTGTGGAATAAGTAGCAGTGCAGTTAGAGATAGGACTGAAGTAGTGTTGTCACAATGCTATGTCATACTCAGTTTCAGTGCTGAGGAACATTAATGATTCCTGATACTCTAATGACAAAGAAATTGCTAAAGGTTTGAGTGAGACAATAGGCTGACATTATAAAAAACAATTAACTTGTTTCACAAAATATTAGCCATAATTTTTGTGTTTTTAACTACTGTATGTTCAAACAGTGTTCTCTCATCATCGGTTTACTCAAAGTTGTATTTGGATTAAATCATGGATGTTTGAGTAATCTTATGATGCTCAGAAAATCCCTCTTTTTACCTACCACCTATCCCCGCTCAACAACAACAACAACAACAACAACAACAACAACAAACAACAACAACAACAAAAAATCTCCTTTAAAATCTGCAGCTAATGGAGCTCAACAGTGGGAGATCGCCCTGGTTCCGGAAGTAATTTGCCCCATTGTAGAGTCCCATAGGGATTTTCAAAAATTTAAATATTAAGAATTAAAAGGCATATTGCAGGGTAGCCAGCTCTGTTTAACACAGATCCACAGCTTGAATGTTTTCCGTCTAAAAACCACATCTATAACTGTAAATTTAGCAAAACGTTGTAGTTTATAAAGCTGCAGAAATGCATTTAAAACAAAAATGTAGGACTTACGCTCCAGACTCACCACATATCTGCTGGTTGCCCTGAGGAGGTTTTCAAACTTTTAACATAATTTTTTGTCAAAATCCCTATAGGGTTTTATCGTAGGAGCCCGTACTTCCTGAATCAAGGAGTGGGCGGTCACTGTTCAGCTCCAGTTGAGTTGCATTTTCCAATAAAAAGGTGAGGTTTATCAGTTTTGCAGTTTTAAACAGGTTTGTTTTACAATGAACAAAAACTTTCATATTTAACTATTTTGTATTAACATTTGACACCTGGGCACTTAAAAGCTTCATAAAAATAATCAAAAATAACTTTAGGTAAGCCAGTTACATCATAAAAAGATGGTTGTGTCAGGGCGCATAGAAGTCAGATTTGCATATTATGTAAAATGATAATAATAAAGTAAGTGAGTGTTGCTTTCAGATCAGTGGTGGACAACAAAGAACACATCTACATGTAAAAGCACTTGTTTCATCCAGTGTGTTGGGAAGAACGGGAGAGGCGGGGTTTGTTACCGTAACCTTCAGCGTAGACAGACACTTTGCAGGGTGGAGGAGCGAGGGAGGAGTGGTGTGAAAGGCACCTCCAGAGGTTCCATCGATCACCAGATCACACGGGGACACGGAAGAGGCTCAGCAATGCACCAAGCAAGAAAAGAGGCCACGAGACTGCACCTGCAAAAACACACACAGAACTTAGGTGGGAGCGTCGTCAGACACAGAGGAGCAGACTGAGGCTCATGTACACAAACACTCAGACTTTTGTGTCCTAACAGTGTTTCTTCTGCTGGATCTGAGCAGGACAGGACACTAGACCGACATGCACGGGTAAAGATTACAAACTGTGTTGCATTCCTTTAGTAGTTTACTCGATGGAGTCTTAGTCAATCAAAATGTGTGTTAGTTGACTAATTCTTTTGATTAGATAAGGAATTATACACAAAAAAGTTAATAACTTGAAGATTTGAGACTTAATCATTGGTGTAACTTTCCTTTTTAGTTACACAATATACTGCTTCTAATTCATTTTCTGCATAAATTGATGTTTTTACATGAAATCCATTGCATTTAGTCTTTTACACTTTTAAAAAAGATTCAGAGCTTTTGTAACATCCGATTTTAGTCGACTAATGTTTTTAATTGACCAAGAATTCCTTTGGTTGACCACAGATCTACAGTGTAAGCAGTATTATCGTTACAGAAATGTTCTATTGACCAAAATAAAATGCAAACATAGGTAAATAAACTAAATACCATAAAGTGAGTTGTCCTTTGAGTGTTAATGATTATTAAAGTGTAAAGACAAATATCGTGCATTCTATGTGTTGTTCAAGTGTAAGCCAAATATACTCTACATTTCTTCTGCTTGTGTACCAAAAGGTGCCTGCACCTCTTGTAAACACTGGCCTGGTGTGATGTTCTAAATGATTAAATAACACAGACTGTATGAACTCCTAAAAACAAATCAGGTCCCAAACTCCCAAAGTCCAATGGGTGCGACAGTTTTTTAATGGTGCACCAAATTATGCTTACAAAGGCTTTTTAAAGTTAGTCAGCAGTTGTCCAGGCACCTATTTGCACCTCTGTATGGTCTTGGGATTGTGAAATGATTACATAACACTAGTTGACTAGTTACTATTTTATACACTGAAGCAGATTTTCTTTTCTTTTGAATGTTTACAGAGTCATAAACAATGTATTACTCGTGTCTCTAGTGCAGGCATGTCCAAACTGCGGCCCAGGGGCTGATTGTAGTTTTCTCTCAGTCTTCTTGAAGAATTGGCCCAAACAACAATAAGTAATGCATTTTACAGTGAAGTTTAAAATCTATCTTTTTAGAAGTCATTCTCATTTTGCTTTACACTATTGTGATATTAAGTCACAATGAAGGTCTGGTCGTTAAATTTTACTTGTTTTAAATACATTCATTTGACATTTTCACTGCATGACCACTTCTATATGACCCAGATCAGCCATTCAGTTACTCTTTCAATGTGCCACTCTGGATGTTGTTATTCACAATCTTGCTCCTGATTTATGTAAAACTATAGTTTATATTTACTGCAGGTATTAATCGTCCAAATAAAGAAAAAATGAGGGGGGTCTTGCACACATCGCTGACATTTTTCTAATCAGTCAACACATATCTTCATTTTTGTGAGTGACTGTGAAAGTGGACTGATACCTGTGGGTAAGACAAGTGGTAGAAACATCATTGTGAACTTGACTTGGTAAAAGGGTCATGTGCTTTTGGGGATAGGGAGGTGAAACTTGGATGTGTTTGAGGGTCACTCCAAGGTTACCGCTGTTTCCCTGGAGGCCACACACCTGGAGTGAAAAGAGCAACCCTCCCAAGGCAGCCCACTAACTAGCGGTTGCTAAGAGACCATTATACTGTGTGTGTGCGTAAGTGTGTGTGTGTGTGAGTCTGTTGCTAGACTGTCAGTCAATGGGGATGTGTTCGAAGTCCCATCTGCTTGTTTAAAGAATATGTTGAAAGTGACAGGTGTTCTGTCTCTTAAAGGCACACAGGGCTTACCAGTCCAAAATGGAAAGAAGCAAACAACTTATACAGAACTTATCTTCAAGTAAAAATGTTATTGGTGACTTAAGTAATGATAAACTGATAACTTTAACTTGATTGCAAAAAACAGAATCAGAAAAAGTATAATAACTATTCAATTACAAACATATTTTTTAAAGTAAGCTCAAAGAAACATAAAGTTCAGAAGGAATAATAGAGTTACTATAATTGAAGCTAGCTTGAAAGATTATTAGTAAGGAAGGCAGAATGTTTTTTTGTTTTTTGGTTTGATGAATTTTATAATTAAGGTTATGGCAGAAGAGAAGAGACACCAGCAAAGTGAAGCAACGTACAGCAGTGTGTTTCTCATCGCCAAAATACAGAAAAAAGAAATACAAAATGGCTGCAAAGCAGAATATATGAACTCCTAGGAATAAACCAAATTCCAAACCCCCCAAAGTCCAATGGGTGCAAATTATGCTTATAGGCTTTATAAAGTTTGTCAGCAGGGGTCCAGGCAGCTATTTGCACCTCTGTATGGTCTTGGGATTGTGAAAGGTTTGTCAGCGCCTAAATATCTGTGAAGGTATTGGCTCAAGTGTAAATTCCACGTTCATTTGAGGTGTGGGACCCTGCAGTGACTTTCCTGTATTTAACTGGGGGTTGGTGGTGAAAGCTGGGAGTTTAGGAAGGTCTGGGCAATTTGGAAAAAAAAAAAAAAAAAGATTCACAATTGTTCTTTATCATTTTGGTTTATCTCGTTTTGTATTTTATTTAGCATTCCAAAGCTAATGCTGTGTTCTAGGCAACTTAGACATTTCCCATTTGAAAAATACCAGTTCCCAGTTCGGAGCGTTCCAAAGTAATCAACTCGTATGAAAACATTATAGCTAATGCTAACCTTTAGGCTAAACAAAAGTAATGCTAAATAACCGGTAATTAATGTTTACATTGTTTTTGTGTCAGTTAAACCCCTCGACTCATTTATTGTGGTGATTGTATATCTTCGATCAGGTCCATGTTCACAAGTGAGATTTACCCGTTCGAGTGGCAATCCAACGCATTTTTACACGTGGGAAGTGGTAAATATACCAGTTCCCAGTCGCCTGGAACGCACCATAAATAAACACATTTGACTGTAACACACTGATAATGATTTCTAGAACAGTCTTGTAACCATGGAGATGGGACATGAAGCTATGAATGCTAACTTTGCTAGCTTTGGACATCTAAAAAGCTACATAACTTTTAATTCTGCCGCAGACGTTTCAGCTGATTCACTTGGACCACCAACCTTCCACCTCCAGCTGCACCTGCTCCTCCAACTAACGCCCTGACCGAGCCAACCACATCATGGATCAAACTCCAAACCTGGGTCAACAGAGCCTTCTCCATCGCTGCCCCACCCTTTGGGTCAGAGACTGCACCGATCTCACCACTTTTAAGAAAAATCTCAAGACCCATCTGTTTAAATCTGCTTTTAATTTTTGATTAATGTTTCAATTCTGACTGCTTTTATATGTTGTACCTTTGTTTATCTGCCTTTGACTGGAAAGCCTCTTTGAGTGTCCAGAAAAGTACTATATGAAAAAAAATATATTATTATTTTTACAAAAAGACTTCTATTCCCTGCCATTCAACACAGAAGACAATCGACTTATTCCAAACTACATGTTTTTACTGACTGAGTTAGCTGTGGTGCTCCATATTCAAAAAGCACACTTTAATAATTAACGATTGGACATTACTAATTGTTGCCCAGCTGTTTGTTGAGGTCAAGTTTTTCAGGTTTTCACATATGAAGTTCCAAGACACTTAAACATCCAAACTGCTGAACATGAAAAAGTTTTGAGTTTCTAAACACAGAACTTCTCTAAAATGTGTGGTTCAACAGGACAAAAATATGTGTGCAGATAAACATTTCGCTTAATCACAAACAGTCACGTTTTAGCGCAGGATGACACTCTGATTCATTTTTAAACTGCCCCCACACCAGAGCCCAGCCCAACATGTATCACCGGCCAGTTTGTAAGCACAGTGTCATGTCAGTACATATCACATGCATTTTACATCAGCAGTGGTTGTACAGTGTCAGTATTGATGGAGAAATGTCACTCAGTTGTGCTTTGGATGTAAAAGTGGGTCTTGAAGTACAAAACCAAAAGAACAAAAACATAAAATGGGCTCTGTATTGATTCCTGACATATTTCACAGAGCTGAGAAAACGTCCATGTCTGTTTTAACCTCTGGTCCCTAGTTCCTGTCGACTGGTTCTTTTGACCAAACGTATAAATAATGCACGCTCTGCTGCTTGTCGCTCACCTCTGAAGTGTGAATTACGCTGCATTAGTCCATTACCAAGCAATTATACACATCTGTGCAGTGTTGGCAGCATCATAGTGACACATTCTGCTGTTTTCTGTCAAATATTTATATTTTTAAACAATTTTGATTCACTTTGCTCTACATAGAACATAACCACTTTTAGATTTGGCCATTTTTAGTTAAAGACGACTCTGCTTTTTGAGTTTTACCATGTTTTAATAGTGCTGCTTAGAGGTGGGCATTTTTATCAAATTTTTGAATTTTAGATGATTCTTGTTTTTTAAGATGGACAAAAATTGATATTGAGTATATCGTGCTGTAAAAACATTCAACAAAAGAGTTAATTATAAATAAAAAATACGTAAGTGATGCTGTATAAAGTTTCTTTGCATCAGAGTTTGTGCAAAATCTGATTCAAAGTGCTTCACAAAACAAGATAAAAAGGATATAGTGGGAGATGCTGTACTTTTGTAATTAATTTGACAAAGATTTGTATTACGGGGAAAAATGCTTCTGAAATAAGAAATAAATGTACTTTTATATTGGCAAATCTTTATTTTAAAAAGTTAAATCACGATAAACACTCAAAAAGACTGAATTCAACCAATTTTAGACTTATTGACATATTTCAGGTTACCGTTTTTTCAGTGTAGTAACAAATTTGAAAACCGGTTTTAACAAGTTTGTGTTGGACCGACAAAATAGGCCAAATATTGTTATCAAGATGAGCCAAAAAATTATCGAAATATTCAGTTTTGTCAATATCACCCGTCTCTTCTGCTGATGCTTGAGCCTGATAAAACTTCTGTTTTCCACTACCACCTATCCCCACCATGTCTATATTAACTGCATCACTCCAAAAAGAAAACCAAAATCTGCTGGTTTAGGCACAGTTAAATTTTACCGTGAAGAGGCGGGGCTTATCAGACATTTTGATCAGGAAGTCAACGGACCTGTTTATATTTCGGAGTCGCTCAAATTACTGATCTACACGTCACAATATATTAATAACTAAATTGCTATAAGAGAATTGTATAAGAGTTTTTTTTAACTATTATAACTTTATATACATTTTAAGTCTATTTTAAAATTATCTTGTTTGATTGCATGCTTTTTTTTCCCCTGCTGTTCTTAAAATGTGGGTTGCAACACTGGAATTTCCCCATTGTGGGACAAAAAAAAAGTGTATCTTATCTTATGTTATTGGTTCGTATCTATTTTGATTTATCTTTCCAATGTGTCAACAAACTATAACAAATCAAAACAAGCAAAGTTATAATATATCTAAACTTCAAACATAATTTTGTCTGTAAATCATGAGTGCTAAGCACATGCAGCAAACTAAAAACTCACTGAACTCCAAAAGCACAATTTCAGCACCACGGACAGCGCTCCACTCGCTGAACCTTTGGGGAAGTTCAGAGCCGGTGTAATCCCAGATAATCCTCTATTAATAGTGAAACCATTGTGGAGCACAAGACAAAGACTAATGATATGCAACGATGTCTTTCACACACATAAATGACTGACGAATAAAGCAACAAAGGCCTGTACAAACACGAAGGGGAGACGCTAAAACATATGGGCCGCGTTAAACAGAGCCAGCTGTGACTCTATGGCGCTACTCCAGTGTGATCTCCCATGTGGACGGAGCGTACAGTAGTGCTAGTGATGATGCCCCTCGCGCCTTCCGCTTCTCCTTGGTGTCAGCGCTGGGGAACAGTTCACGAAACAGCAGAGGACCGCCCCGGAGCAGGCAGCAGGGCAGATAAAGCTCAGATAGTGATTGAACGCGATAGTGAAAGGATTTAGCCCGGGCATTAACTGTGAGGGAGTGAGAGAGGGAGGAAGGGGAGGAGAAGGAGGGAGGAGATATTTTCCATAAAGCATTTTTCTCTCTCTTTCTGCCCTTGAGCATCCCGGTAAACCCGAGCTTAAAGTGGCAAGGGGAGGAGGAGACGGGGCCAAAAAGGGCGGGCACAAGCCTTTCCAACAAAGTCAATATTTTATACTTTTTGATACTACTTGGCGCTGGATTTCAGTCCCGTTTTTCCTCCCACGGACCGTCTCCAGATCTAGGACAGTAATCAGCGGTGCGCAGCGAAGCGTGGCGCGAGGGAAAAGTATCCCGTGGACGGAAACAACAAACAGCGAGCCGGTGTCCAGTCGGAGAGTGGAGTTAGCCCAAGAGGGGACATTGAAATTCTGAGGGGAAACCGGTGCAGGACCATTGAAGTGTTGTGCGGCTGGAGTTGAAAGAGGACTGGCTGAAAGTGCGGCGCTATCTCTCGGATGATCACTACAAGTAAGTGCCTTATCAGATACGCATCAGTGCAGAAAGGGGGAATCCTGGAGCAGTTTGAAGCTTGTACAAGAGTTATGTTGTGATTTATGACCTCTGTGGCAAGTCAGTGGAGTTCTTGATGTAACTATGAAGTAATAAGCGTTTTTTGCCGATGAACCGTCTGTAGTTTGAGCTGTGCTCCGTGCGGGATGCGCAACTGTAGTAGCTGTAGACACACCCCTAGCAGAGTCAGGAAATAGCTGTCGCTACTCGGAAACTGAACTCTCAGCTCCACGGCCTTGGATGGGACAGGAGAAGAGCACAAGGTCTGAACTTTACAGGACGGCACGCACAACAATCAAAACTTAAGACACGTTATGATAGGTTAATGAGCCGTGAAGAAAGGCTGTTAAAAGTATTCCAAACGACGCGTTTTCATTATTTATCTTTCAGAAAGGAAAAGCATTGCTTGTCTCAATAAATATTAATGTATCCAATTCCTTGATTTAACACTCGTCAGTATGAGAAAAGTTTCTGACAATTTGCTGAGCTTTTTAATACATAATTTATACACGCATTGGCTATAAAGCTGTAAACGCTTTATCCAATAGTCTATAATAACGTGTAAATTATTATTTCAGTAGCTGAACATGTTGTAAAGGGAGAGAAAAGAAGAGTAAACGCCTTCACAGCACACCGCCTAACTTTTTTCTCTTCTGTGTCCTCATTTTGCCCCAGGACAATCACAGCGGTGCGGCACAACTATCCAATGGATGCCTCCAAAGAGCCAACCAAGTGTCCCGTCCGCTCACGCAGATGCTCTCTTCTCCTTCACGAGCCCTCTGTCTGGTAAACCACGGTCACCTCTGCAACACTATGATCAAAGTGCATGCCCAGCTCCACGCGTGTAATTCAAGCCGGCGCTCATTCTGCTCAGGAAATAAGAAAAGTACTCCGGTGCTGTTCCTTGGGGACTCTCCCGATCTGTGACACTGAGCGGACAGGGCCATTCACAGTAGATTTGGGATTTATCGCCTCAGCTTACACATTCAACAGCAGCATGATAAAAGGAGCTCTTTCCTTTTGCCTCTGAGCCCCGCTCCATGCCCCTCACCACTCCCAGCCCTGTGAGTCTGCCGCCCCGCCACACGGTCCCCCTCGCGCCCCTCTCGCCCCTTGCTCCCTGCCATGTCCCTACAGGTCGCGCTGCTGCTGCTACTGCGATGCTTGGCCTCAGCTTTGGCCCAGTACGAACTGTGTAAGTCCCTGGTGAGCACGGACGAAGGCTCGGTGTGGGAGCATTACGCGTGTCAGCCAAAAGCGACGTCCATGAAAGACTATATGCGCATCAAGGTTGACCCGCCTGGAATCACGTGTGGAAACCCGCCGGAGCGCTTCTGTACTCTGGTGAGTTCAGCCGACACAACTTTCTTTGGTTTGATGCAGCTGTCCGTAGAAAGTTAATGGACAGTGTTGTAACAAAAATTTAAAATTAAGTTTTAAAAGAAAACTTTGTATTGCAAATATTAAAAAATCTAGAAACAACAAGGTGACAAAATCAAAATTTAATGTAGTCTATCATTGAAATATTTAGCTTAGGTTTTTTTTTTATTTGTATTAAGGGTCTTAATACAAATAAAATAGGCTGGTTTTAATAATAGGCAAATTATAACAGACCTAATAACAAAAACAACCATAGTTTACAAATATAATATATTATATTTGATCTTCATAAACCTGACAAAATGAACACATTACAAAAACATGAAGATAATTCTGATGTCAGTAGATTTTTGTCGTGCTTAACATAAAAAGTATTGCACAGTAAGTAGATGGTCGGCGGATGTCGCCCTCTGAGGTGGGTTTTTGTCCACCTTGGCAGGGCTAAAGGCGTTATTTACAATTATATGAACTTGGCAGCCTGTGATTCTATTCAAATCTGACCTTCTGGTACATCTCACATTTCCTAAGGTAAAATGCATTTAGCGGGACCTTTTTAGTTTCAAGGACAGCACAGTGGGAACAACGCATGCTCTGGGGGGTCTCGTTAAAATGTCTGCAACAGCAGTATTTAACACACTTTTCAGCCTGCAGCGACCCATCCATAATGTGGGTGTAATAATTAGAAATCAGAGCTATGGAAGCATTATAATTCCCAAAAAGGCTTTCCTTCCCAACTTTTAAATTTTAGGTAAGAAAAAAAAGTTAGAGTCAGCATCATTTGGTAACAACAAGCTTAGTGCTGGTGATGCATATGTATAATATTCTGACTGGTTTACAAAGTGGCAGACGTGTCTCAACAATCATGAGTCAAGTCTCCCAAACTTCCTCGACAAAGACAGACTCAAGCTCCGCTCTAGTTTACTCAACCTAATCTGATCCTATTATGGCTCGCTGCAGTTAATGGGATCTTAGTTTTGCCAGTGACCACACCATTTGTAACCTTAAGACAGTCTGCACAAACAACGATAATCAGATTCACACAGGCTGCTCTTCTTTCTCAGAGTAATAACAGCAGCAGCAGCGGGGTCATTGGACAAGAGCAGGAAAGGATACTGTGCTACGTGGATACCTAATGGTTAATGATTTGTTTAATGTAGAAGTAGCGGAAACCACTGTTGACTTAACAGAGCCTCTCCAATGACTCCTCTTGAGGAGAGAGTCAGTGGAAGTGCTCAGAGATGCTGACTGCCATAACGTATTGACGTCTGCCCCCTAATGGTCTTAGCCTGGAAACTTCTATAACTATGTTTCTAAGTGAGCAATGATCAAATATTGATGGGCTCTTTAATGGGCTTCCTTACAAGGGTTTGACCAGTGACGCTCCACTGTAGGAGGATTGAAGAGGCCAGGACAGGAAGGAGGCCAGTCTTATTCAGCACTTTTCTGACAGACAGAAAGCGTTAGTGGAAACTTCTAGTTCCTCTTAAGCCATCTGTGGCTCTAAAATCAATGCAGGTACTGTAATATGTTTTGTCAGCTTTTATCATCCCTTTAAAATAACTGCTGTGTACAAAAAGTTCACTAAAGTACTCAAATTGCTCCATGCATATCTCAGAGACCAGAGCAGGAGAGACATTCTCGATCATTAAGAAAAATATGCCTCCGCTTTTGGATGCCTTGTGGGCAAAGCACTTTCCTATTTGATTAGTGTAGCTTACATTCAGTCATTTTCAATTCCCATGAGTTACAGGACAGTCAGAGAACTGAAACAAACATTCTAGCACCCAATGTGAAGAGCAACTCTTAACCCTGATAAGACTTGAAACAAAAAGTACAGCTTCGCCTTCTTTGGAGTGACTTTTTAAAAAGAAAAAAAAAAATGTACATCAGGGTTTGCATATGCAACCCTGATGTACAGTAGTTCAGGTCTCCGTCTCCATAGGGGCATTTGTTCTACTCTATTTATCGCTTGTTTAGTTGGAATGCAGCAGCCCTGAACTGTAAGTTCAGCATCACTAAGATACCAGTGTCACTGCTTCAGAGTTTGAGACTTCTTTGTACTTTTCTGAGTATTATTCTATTACACAGCCTTAGCCTTCAGTTGGAATGATGGAGCACACTGTATGTTAAGAGGAGGTGGCTGCACCAGGGCATAGCTAATGATGAGGGAGAGGTGCAGAAGATCCAAGCTTAGCTAAGCAAAAAGATAACATCACTTTTTTCAGATTGTCAAAATCCAAAATGCAGCACTGAAAAGGTGTGACGGTCTGTTGTTTGTTATTTTCACTTTTTTGGGATGAACCCAAACCCTCAATCAGGCAGCTCTCGTGGGACGAGATCAGACAGCAGCAGCATGCAAATGAATGAGGCGGTAGGAATGTACACCAAGTGGTGCTGCTGCGTGCATGAGACGGGACTGTTGGACTGTTGTATATCTAAGAAACAGAAAAACACACCTTCCGCTCACAACGCATCCGCTTGTTTTAGAAGGTAGAATGAGCCAGCTCTAAAAATAGACATGAGAAGAGATAGAGCGCAGCAGCGGAAGGGGAGCATGCAGGAAGGGGAGGAATGTGGCAGCTTCTGTAGCCAGGATGAGAGCCTCTAGACTGGATCTGGCCCTCAGCATCAGAACTGTGCCAGGTTTGACCAGTGCCCTGCCTGACAGACTCCACCAGACGAACAGCCAATAGGGTCAGCGGATCCAACAGAGCGCCCCTTCCCATGGGTTAGCCAATCAGAGCAGTGTATCTTAAGTTCTAAAAGACAAACTCATAGGTGAGTTTAGGCTAAGGATTAACAAGCAGAGCAGAGCATAATTAACCAATGGAGCAGAGAGACAAAGACTGCAACTGAAACAGTTGAGAAACAGTGGAAAGAGAGAGAGCAGTGATGTAATGGTGTGGCTCACATCCCTATTAGGACACAGTTGAAAGTGATCAGAGAGTGTTTAGATGTGTTGGCAGATCATGGGGATAGCTATAAGTGAGATTTATCCTTGGCTGAGGTGAGACTAAGAAGGATTGACAGCAGGAGTTTAAACAGCTTGAGGTGTTTGGTTTCTACAAAGTGTTCTTAAATAATTTGTGATTTAAAAAACATAATCTGTTGTATGTATAGCAAAAGTACAAAAGGAAAAAAACACCAGACACAAAATAGGGCTATATAAATTACATACAAATGTAGACACTGTATAGTATTCATATGATTTGATGAAGATACATTTGTAACACGTTTAGAATCATCCTATTACTATTTTAAATGAGAAGCTGTGCTTTACTTTGAGCTCAAGATCATCATTTCATATAATCAAATCAAACTCTTGTAATTCTATACTGTATTACACATGCTCTTAGCCTTACACGAGCAAGTGCTTGAGATGTCCAGTTAGAGCCACAGTCTCTGCCAGCAGGATGAAATAGAAAAAGCTCACAAAAATAAAAGATTATTGTCATAAGTGAAAAAGCAATATCCTTTTCTAGTCCCCTTTGTGGCCCTTTTAATGGGAGGGTCATTTCATTTGATGTTTCCCCCAAACAAAATAAATTGCGTTCCGTGTGCTCCTTCCTTTATTCCCCTTGCTGGCAATATAACCTAGAAACTTCTATATGTGGAGAGAGAAATGAGAGGCGAGCCCGAGCAGGACAACTGGAAATATTTGGGGAACACAGAATTGTTGCACAGGCAGAGGGAAAGTTGTAGGAAATATTTCTTTGTTGGATAACAAAAACATTAGGATTATATTGAACTACTATTTTGTTAGCTTTAATTGATTTACCATGCATTATTATTCAGGCTTTTAAAAATACTCTTGGCATTGGAAGACGTTTTATAACTTAATATGCATATGTAAAGAAAGTGAGACAAAATGTATCACTGCTGTGCATTTGTAAGTGTTGCCAGCAGTTTGCACATTCTCTGCTGTGAAAGCAATTTGAGTTTATAAAGAAAAACATTTGTTTATGTTAAATACATTTTTAGACTCACGCTAAGATTCAGAATACATACATATATTATCAGATTGTCATATTAGTTTCGTTATTTGTAGTTGTTTTCTGTAAATTAAAGTACAAAGTCATGGCTTGGTTATAGTTATTATTTATTGACGAGCAGGTGAAAGTTGTCACCATTCATGCTGAGTTAAGTACAGTTTATCTTTGTGGCCTTGGCATGAGGCACTCACTCAATGTCTTATTACACACATTGTTATCCCTCAAATGAAAACAAGGGAGTCACTTTTGGTTGGGGCATCATGGAGGCTGTTGTCGTGGAGACAGGATCCCAGCAAGGATAATTGCTGGAGGGGCTTAGCAGCGCGGGCCACCTGCCGCAGCAGTTGGCCGGGATTTGAGTCTGTGCGTGTGTGTGTGTATCTTTGTGTGTGTGTAAAAGCATGTGTGTGTCCTGGCTGAGATACTAGGCCAGGACAGAGCAGGGCAGGAGGCAGAGCTGCATAAGGAGGACATGGTGCACAAAAGGCTTAAACATAACCCCATGTGTAAGACTCTTCTGCTGGATCAAAGTCTTCTGCGATACCCTATTACCTACAACTGCTCTCACGGGACACTGACTCTTAGATATAACACTTTTGGCTGGCATTTTCTATATTAAACCAATCTGAGCTCACATTACAACAGAAAACAAGCAATGAAAACAAAATCATAGCTATAAATCAGGCCTAATCCTGGGATATGTAAGAAAGTGCAGCCAGCATTAAAACAACGCCAACTCAATTCGCATATTCCAAGTATTGTCCTCGGAGAATTGAAATGAGCTTCAGCATTAGAAGCAAAAAGATAGATTGATCATATAACCAAATAAGCACAAAGCTTACCCAGATTATTATCAAAGCCAGACCAAACCAAGAAGAGGCAAGTAATATCTTGACAGCAAAAAATAGTTGATTGTCGCTGAAAGAATACCAAAAGGGACCTTTGACAGTACCAAAGATTACTCAGTTGAAAATAAAAATGATGAAAAGCTGCTATTGCACTTACTCTTGCATCTTAAAATAGTTTCCCAAAAATATACAGGAGCTGACAGATCATGGGAAAGTGTTTTTGCTCACATGACCAGACTGATACTAGAGTTAATAGGATTTTAGGTGTAAGGTCAGCCCATAGAACAAGCCCTTATCTGTCCCCCAGTCACACTAATGGAAGCGTGTACAGCTCACCTTAATATCTCATAGACTTTCACTCTGTCTCCTTCTAATTATCCCGTGCATTGGCCGCCGTGTATGAGATTATCTTCCTAAGTGTGTTTGTGCTGCGGCTGTCCTGTCTATATCAGTGTGCAGGAGATAATTGGGTTATCACATAAAGAACAATGCTGCTGTGTCATTTCCCGGTGCAAAAAGACAAATTATCCGCACTTTTTAGAGACACCACTGTTCCACCGCTGTCTTCACATGCGTTATGATCCTGGATAGTACACTTCCATACAGCTATCCTCAGCACCAGCTCACAGTTTGCTTATGTGTGGAGTTTTCCCCCGTTCATAGTGTCACCATAAATCAGATGATTTATAATGGCGTCCTCACAGGATTGTAACTTCTGCTTTTGTTATTAGCCCACTAGAGTGGCTTTGAGTGACTGCTCATTTTCTACCCGCTATAGTCCAAAGACTCTATTCATGAGGCTGAACTGCAGGAATATGCTGCCTCTTGGCACAAAGTGAATAAGTTGTTGTCTGCAAACTATGAAGAATGCATGATTTAGGCTAAAGCTGACATTGCCATCAAGCAGCTGAGATCACTCAAAGAAATTGTTGAGAAAGATGATCCAAATGTGGCCTATTATGTTTGTGCAAGCTGTTTTCTCATGCAACATTCATTTAGTGCAGAGGTTCCCAAACTTTTCAAACCGGGACCCCCAAAATAGCCACTAACCAACTAGCGACCCCCACAGCAAAATCAAATACACGTCTATAATAATTTTAAGTAAGAAAACCATTAAAAGTTGGTTCAAATGATTTATTTTAGTAGTTTATAAATGCTACTAAAATAAATGTAGCATTTATAAACAATAAACATGCATTTATTTTAGTAGTTTATTGCTTTAGAAAATTTAGACAAACTTGATAGTTAGAGTTTCAAAAAAAAGATTAAAAATTATTATTATTATGAGGTTTTTTTGTGTATGTGTGTTTAAAATGATGACTTCTCCCAGATGCAATGGTGTGAGCAGGTTCTCTGAAAGCCATGTCTGTTTTTAAAATTGTTGAGACATGTCCACTATGGTCTGTGCTGTAGGCTTTGAAGAGTAAATAATTCTGTTGACTTCTCCCCCAAAGACTAAAGGAGGAGAGACTTGAAAGTCTTGGCATCACTAGAGCAGCGGGATCAATTCTCCAAAGTTAAAAGTGCAGCAGCCTTCTGCTGTCTATGCAAAGAGAGTGATGATGCACAATCCTCTTGACCTTCACACTTCCTGTTATGTTGTTCTGCAAGTTTACTTTTAAGCTCTGATATAGCCCTCAGTGGACAATGTGGTTGCACTGTGAAGACATTACTCGTTAACAAAAGCACAATTCCAAAGTAAAACTGTGATTTTGCTTGTACAAAAGCCTTTTGAAAAATGATATAAGTTATTGTGTTTCACTCATTGACTTACATGTTTGTATGTTTACGTCATTGTAGGAGAATCCATACTTATGCAGTGATGAGTGTGATGCATCAAACCCAGACCTGGCTCATCCTCCTCAGCTGATGCAGGACAAAGAACGCAATGGTCTCATCACCTACTGGCAGACAGTGACATGGAGGCGCCACCCAGAGCCTCTTTTGGCCAACATCACTTTATCGTGGAACAAGAGCCTGGAGCTCACCGATGACCTGCACATTACGTTTGAGTACGGCCGGCCCACCATCATGGTATTAGATAAGTCCATGGACCACGGGCGCTCGTGGCAGCCCTACCAGTACTATGCCGACGACTGCCTGGATGCCTTCAACATGCAACCAAAACGAGTGCGTGACCTCAGTCCCACCAACATCACCAGAGTCATCTGCACAGAGCAGTACTCTCGCTGGGTCGGCTCCAAGAATGAGAAGAATGTCAAGTTTGAAGTGCGGTCTCGGTTTGCGGTCTTCGCTGGGCCTCGACTACAACAAATGGACAACCTGTACACACGCATGGAGAGTATGAAGGGCCTGAGGGACTTCTTCACCTTCACCAACCTGAGGCTCAGGCTCCTCAGGCCTGCCCTGGGAGGCACCTACGTCCAGAGAGACAATCTACTCAAGTACTTCTACGCCATCTCCAACATCGATGTCCCTGCCAGGTCAGAAATACACACGTTATAATAACTTCCATACACTCAGATTGGTAAATGTAACTAACACTCTGTAAAGCTTAAACTTACCTACACAGTCATACAGTATATGGAGGTTGTCATTGAAGAGCATATTTTGGCATTTTAATGATATTTGGTGACATTTTTCATGCTTTCTAAAAAGGCACTCGCTCATGACTTGCTCATAAGATTCCAGAGAGAGTGAAGAGAAATGACCTGTGGGTCTTTTAAAGAGTATTGTTTTAATTACTCTTTAGCATCAGTGGATCAGAGCCTGTCAGAGGAAAGGGCACAATATTAAATTAACATAGTATAATCTTCAGCAAAGTTATGAAAATGTTAGTGTTACATATATCTTACCAAAATTATATGAAGATCCAAACACATCAGACATTTTACACTCAAATGTGGCAGATGGAGAAAAAAGGCAGGTGACAAACAGGCCCGACACGCTCGCACAGACAGTGTGATCCGAGGGCGCCACAATGACCCCATCTCTGTCTGCGTAGATCCTCTCGGGCCAATGATTAATGACAGAAACATAGGGCCTTAGCGGCCCAACGTAAAGCTTTGCGCGCACTCTGCCAGGGGAGCCGGAAAGCCTTACATGGCAACTTTGTGACAGTGAAGGATGCTGCGGGGCATCACACGCCTGCTTAGCATCAACAAGCCATCTCTCGCACCTTTCAGAATTATTATTCCAATCGATATGGCCGGCTGACATTTCAATGGTATTTAACATGCTTGCTGGGATGGCCTGGAATGCAAGGAAGGATGGACTGACGAGAGTGTGTGGACAGGGCCATGGGTGAAAAAGGGGGAAATGAGGGAGCCCTGGAGATGATAGCAGGCTGAGTGTGGGGTATGTGTTTGATGAAGTCCTGAGTGAACGCTGACACAGCGCACACACAAACAAACATCCCTGTGGTGCTGTGTGAAAAGAGCCTGCAGGTATTGATCACAGTCACTTTTCAGGCTCAGCACAGAATCACAGAGAAGAGAGGGAATCCAGCAGCACCCAGGTCCATCATAAACACCAAAGCTGTACATTCACTTTACATGCACAACATTAACAAGCAGGGTTACCATTTCTTCTAACAGACTACTAGATTACAAATACCTCTGCCCTCAAAACAAAACGCTTTGGGCGTCATTCATGTATTTAGAATGTGCAAAACTTCAAGTACAAACTGTGCTATTTGTAAGCGTTTTATTATTGAACAATATTTTTCACAAATCCGATATTTTAACACACTTTTTAGCACATGAGCATGAGCAAATGCTTAAAAATTCCACCTAATCTAAAATAAATAATTTCATCTTGTTTAGTAAATATCCTCAGGAATAGATTTGACTTTATTTAGCTACAAATTAAACCACAACATATTTTCAACTAAATTATAACCAGTTTTTAATCCACACATTTTTATGTTCAAGTGTGGCCTTCAATCCAGTCAGCCTCAGGAACAAATTAGTGCTTTTAATCTTACTTGTTTCCAGACAAGTCAAGCTGAAGAAAGAAAAATATATCAAGTTTGTTCCGTTAATTCTATTATTGTGGATTATGTAATAATCACAACAACATTTTGTGCCGACTCAGCAGTTTTTGTTCTTTTCCGAAATATTTTTTTTGCCTCTTTTTGTGGCGTCCGTTCTTTAGTTCTCACATTTATCACTAATTTGCAGTTGTCACCACAGAGGTGTAGGGCCGCTGACGGGGGGCTGCTGGTGGAGTGTCACAATGTGCTGGATCTGGTAACAGCTGATCCAAATTTAGCCCAGAGGAGATGACTGAGGCCAGTACGTCTTCCGCCCCGGCCACCCACACCTACCGTAACATAATCACTAATCAATACGTTATTCTGGGCGGCCAGCAGGAGTATTAGGTGATACTGGCTGGGGGTCCTCTACATACAGTACAATAAAGAGTGTCTGATGCTTACGCTTAGGAAATTGATTTTTTGGGTGCAGGACGATTAGTCAATGTTCCCAGGACAAAAGGCTAAGCTATTTCATCTCATCTTGTCTGGCCTCAGAAGCATATTGGGATTTGCAATGCCTAAAATCTGAATAATGAATATTCCACTCTGCTGCTGGTGCCGAGGCTCTTCAGTGGAATGGGATTTATATGATCAGAACAAGCACTGGTCACCACTGTAATGAGATATGCTAGAGCTATCGATGGACACAGCTCTGAAGTCACGTCCTGTCCATATTATGTGTCCTCTCTTCTTTAGTCCTAAAAATGACTGCCATCAATTTTTCCAATGAATTTGTTTGAGTTTGCAAAAGGTACACGCGGTTGATGGTCTGTGAATCATGTGTGGAGCCAGTATTTGCAAAGCACATTTTATAAACAAGATGATAATAAACCTAATGCTTTCTGTGAGCACAAAAGCAACGAGATTGTCAATGCTTTGGAAGGTAATGACTGCTGATAAGTAACAATAAATCCTTACACACAACTATACAGTCATGGTTATATATTTTTCAGATTGAATTGGCCAATTTTCATCTCTGCATGCAATAAAAACAAGTTTGTCAAGTCTGTTTAAAGGGTGACAAAATGGACAATATGTAAAGCAAAAATCAGACAAAAAAAACAAGTTCCTAGAACGTTGGTATGTGTTCTGAGTTTTTAAAAAGAGTCAGAAATGACATGTTAGTTAATAATAAAACTAGTATCTAAGGTATCTACTAGAGACAGATCAATATCAACTGGACGATATTTTTTGGTCGATATTTGATGAGGCAGTTGTTTGAACAGTCGTGTGTACGTTAGAGCTGCAGTCACAGTGATCAGCTGATCTCTAAGTTTTGGAGAGAAATGATACGGTTTGTTTTATACATCTTCATTTTGCTGTGTTTTGAAAAGGAGCACTTTTTTAAATTACTCTTTAAATGTTCTTTAATGTGCACAAACATGTTGTATTCATTAAACAAAGAGACAAAATAATTGTTTAGATTTAACTTTTTTCTTTTTTGTATAGACTCTCATCTCAACTATGTATTTTAAAAACCAAAATAAGAAAATCGGCCAATGATATAAGCATCGGCTGACAACATTTTTAAAAAATCGGCATTGGTATCGGCCCACATCAGACGATCTCTTGGATCTAATAACTAAGCGCCATTATTAAAATTGTTAACTTATCAGTTCAAAATGTGATTTTCCTAAATTGAATAATTTAGTTAGAATTAGTGTAAAACCACCCAAGCAAAGCAAGTGCACAGCATTATGGGAGAAAAAAATCTATATTATGGAAGAATCATAATAATAAATCAATTATAAATCAATATTGCAATACAGACTAATGCAAGCGTCAATATTACAAGAAAAAAAGCATCACATTTAGTTTATGAACGAAATGTAGCGTTTTGCACTATAAACTTTAGATCCAGCCTTTTTTTAATTTAGTCTTGTTTTTGATTTCACTTTCTCATTTTGTTTTGTTTTTAGTAAGACCAATAGGGCACAAATCAAATGAACTTCTTGTATAAAAATTGTTTGCAATACAAAACGTAGTACTTATTTCACTTATTATGTAAACAAAAGAAAGAAATATTGTTTTTTATTATGTGTGTTTTTGTTGTGGTATTCAATTCAATTCAGTAAAGCCCAAAATCAAAACAACAGTCAGGTAGGGCTGGCGATCTGGGAAAAATATAATCACGATTCTTTTTCTCATAATGATCGATCTCGATTTTCAATTTGATTTTGTTTAACCTTTTCAAAAACAAAATAAAAATTGTGTAAAACATAAACAAAAAGAAAACCTTTATTATGTCCCATTTATCAGATTAAAAAAAAAAAAATAAGTGATTTCCAAAAATGTTTCTCAAATATTTCAATTTCAAAACCACAAAGAAATAATTGACAAATCAATTTGATTCAATCTAGATCTCTCGATTTTTCGATTAATTGCCCAGCCTTACTCTGAGATAAAAAATGCCAAGCAGATTGTCAACAGCAAAAGACAAAAAGGGAAAACTGTCTCAGCATTCTCTGTCCTTGGCCTCCTTCTCACCCAAAAAATAAACAAATAAACTTTGAGAAGAAGTGAAGAAGGCTAGGTTGGTATCAAGATCAGTATTGAGTATATTTCATAAAATAAAATCCAACATTGAGACTGAAGTTTTAATAATGTGACAACACGAATACATTTAGCAGAAATTTCATCCAAGGTTAACTGTAATGTGCTCCCACGACTATGACATCCACTCAAAAGCAAACTGAAATCAAAGGCTTTGGGCTCATTTTACAGTCTGCAGTCACCTTTTCGATTCAGCTCTTTCCTCCGCCAAGTAAAGCCGTCTCCTCAATCAAAGACACAGCGGCTCACCTCAGCTCTGTCACCATTTAGGACAGTAAAAATCACATTGACTGTAGCGCCCCGGTACTAATCGCGGCTTTTAGATTCGTATATGGCCCCCATCTTCCCCTCTGTGTCCACACCATCCCATCTATCAGGCTCACACTCAACCTTAGCAGCCCCACGGTTATGGATAAGACATAGGGTCATCGGTTGGGCCTTCTTAATGAAATAAGCAGCAGGTCGTATGCTCGCTCTTCATAATGGAATAAAAGGAAAGCAGTAAGCTCAGGAAAAGCTAAGTAAGTGGATTAGACTCGAAGCTGAGGCAAAGGAGATGGGGCAGGACGGCGTTTGCATCATATTTCTCTTATCAGTAGCGAGCGAGGTCCGACTTCTCCATCTGATCTGATCGCCTGATGGGAGAAGAATGACATTTAAAAGTGGCCAAGTGTGCAGTTTCAGCATCGGTTCACAGGCAGACGATCAGCGAGGGCAAAGAGAAGTCACTCAGAAGTTTTTGAGTGATGATTGACATGTCAGTTTCATTTAGAAAGCAAAATATGATTGTTTGTTTAACCATTTAGTTAGTTTAGTCTTTGTTTGAAGGGACATTGTACAGGCACATTAAGGCCCTGATGTGGCCTCTTCACACATAATTTCGCAAAGTTTTTTTAGTTTTATATCAGGACCACGTCTAATGTAAATGTTTAAACCGAGTGGTTCCAAACCTGAAGCAGTATTTTAGTGCAAATTTATTAGCAAAAAAGTGGATTCTCTGTCTGAACTAAATGCCTTTATAGTTTAGTAGTATAGCTTTATAGTTTAAATTTTGATCATATAATAGGAAACACTTGTGGGGGGAAAGTTACAATAAAATTATTTGTCTGAAACTGAAAGAATAATTAATTTTTAAATATATTTTTTAAACAGATGTATGAACTCCAGTATGTAGGCTTATACATACACATTCATTAACTACTATACACAAAATTACTCACATTCACAGTTTGTCAAGAGTTGTAAGTAGGGATGTCAAGATTATTAGGTTAATCGATAATTATGATTATTCAAGTCACAATATAATCATAGAACAAAAAACTATAATTGTGGCAATTTTATAAATTAAATTTAATTCTTACAGTTCACTCTAAACTAGGAATGGACAAATTACGAGATACAGTTTTAACAAGAGCTGGGTTTATAGAAAAAACACCAATATTTGGCACAGATGTTCTTATGTTATGTCCCAAATATATACATTTCGTTTTTAATTTGCACTGAAAAGTTAATTTGTGATTCAAATACTGGTATCAACAAACAGCAGGTCAAATAATAGTGCAAAAAAAAAAAATAATAAATAAATAATAAAAAAATAAATAAATAAATAAATAAATAAAACTAAAGAAAAAATGTCTTTAACATTTTGAAGCTAAATTTATTCTAAATTAAAAAAAAACAACATTATTTTGTTTGTTTGTTTGTTTTTCATTATGAAAATTTTATTTAAAAAAAATGAGAAAAAGTGACAATGAAAATGTCATAATCGTGGATAATTGCTAAATTGTGATATTTTGTCTCGCAATAATCGTAACTAAAATTTCATATTGTGACATCCCCAGTTGTAAGATCTCTTACAACTTACATTTGGCCCTTTGAGGACAACCATGGTGCTAATGAGGCCACGAGTCAAAATGAGCTTGAAATCCTTGCATTGAGCATTAGCATCAGATTAAAGCTAAATAGCCAGTTTCTATCTGGAGTAAATGATTTACAGAAATAAATGATAAAATGCAATAGTCTCCTTAAACAAGAATAGCAATAATTAATCGTGTCCAATCGAACCAAAACACACTCATGATTTTAGCATTTCAGTCGCCGCTTAGCAGAATATTTACATAATTGAACATTATAAAAGACATTTTCACCTGCTTTTCAATATTACCAATACATCAGTTCATACATATTACATTAAACACTAAAAAGAATATTAAAGCATAATTTGAACTATGTCCACACACACATTTGAGTATTGCGCTGATCCAGTTAAGTAGCACTTGCACCAGTCTTTTAGCCGTAATTACACTTGATAAGCCTGGACTTGTTCAAGGACTATAGACTCTCTCCATCAACTAATTACTTTCCAGTTGTGAAAATGAGTTCAAATAAGGCTACAGCAAAACAGTCCAGGAGCTTGTAGATGAAATGTGGTGTGTTTCTTCAGTCATGTTGTTTGAGTCATCTATCTCCATCTCTGTGTGTTCCTCTGTCCTGCCCCCCCGCTGACCCAGCTAATGTGAGCGCCGCTCCTCCTGCTTCTCAAACTGCACAAACTTTCAGCTGACTAAAACACTTTTACATATTAACTTCATTTAGCACCTATTTTATTGAATAGAGTAATTGATTTATGATACATCTTATGTTTGAAAATATCATTTCAAACATTTTCTGTAGTTGCAGAAAGAATTTAATTTTGACTACATGGGTCACGCTTTTGATATATTTTTGATTTTGTTATGATTCATAAGAATGTTTTAAGTGAATTTGTTAATAAAACAAGGTTTTCGTAATTAACAATATGACTTTCAGTGATCAAAGGGTTTAATAAAACTGTTTCTATCCCTAGTAAGTAAAGTTTTACACATAAAGTGACAAATATTTTTGGCTAACATGTGGCCAAAATTGCAAATATCTAGGACAAATTAGTTTAAGAAATTAAATAAATAGAAGCTATTTCAGGCCAAATTTTGTTGCTATTAGTTGAAATAACAAATTATATTGCGCTTTTCCACCTTTCAAAGCACTACAATGAAGGAAACAATCACCCAGAGCGCACAAACCTGGGGGAATGTTTGACACAGGCACTGAGGCAATGGGGGTTAAGTGTTTGCCCAAGGACACAACTACAGTCCACTGTTCTTATCTCACTGTGGCGCCTGGTGTTCCAGCGGTCTCACATCCAAGACCCTAACTTACTTAGCTTCTGAGCTCTGACGGGATCAGGCTTTGACAAGCGGAGTTAAAACAGCAAATCCTGAACTGATCTTAAAACAGTCAGATTTAGATTAAGTTATAACCAAATAATTCTGCAGCATCTGTCAAAAGCGTATAAACACAGGATTGTTTGGTGCGTGTGGGTACTACTTTATTTATTTATAATTTGAATTTCTTTGAGGAGAAAAATGCATCCTGAAAAAACAGCCTTTGAATTTAGTACAACTGACATACATCTAAGGACGCAAGGTGATTCAATAAAATAATAAAACATACCTCAGTGACTTTTCAGGTCTCTGTAGATCACTTTGCCTGGAATATTTCACAGTATAGTAATATACATACAGCTTATGCTGCATTACAGATGCTGTATTTTGCTGTAACTGATTAAGTGCAAAATATATCTTGAGGAATAAAATGTGACACGACCATCCTGCCACAGATCTGACCTGTAATTGTCAGACTGATGCCATGATGTGGAACATTACAAATAATTGCCACGAAGAGCAGGAGACCTAATACTTACAATTAGATTGTGAATGAATTACAAGTTGTATCAATCTTCAACATAGTGCAGACAAATGCTTTTCCTCATTCCCACAAGGCCTCATGCAAACAATCTATTTATTACCTGCTAGCGGTAACCTGCAGTGACCCTGATTTGTTCTTTTCCAGTTAGACGGGAGTCAGAAGGCAGGGCTAATGAGCCTAAATGACTGCGTCTGTATGAGGGCTTAGCGTACGTGTTGTTGTAGCGGAGGCATGAATGAACATGACAGGTCTCCAGAAACCGTTAATTCACTTCCCTTCACAGATTGCGAGCCTCCAGTCTTTTCGCCGCTCCTGTGAATTTGACTTTGCTAACTGTCACCAGTGTTTTTTTTTGTAATAATGCCAACTTTTTTTCCTATTATTTGTCCTCTGCAGAGTGAAGGTGAGCGGATGGAAGGTGTGAGAGTAGAAAGGAGAGAGTGAGGGGAGAAAAAAGGCAGGCAGATGATGGATTAACTTGTAGTTCCATGGGACTAGCTAGGGTGTGTGATTTTGTGATGAATGATCTGAGGTGTGATGCTCGGTAAATATTATTCTGCAGTTCACACACCCACCACAGTCGTCTCCACACCTCACCTTAATACGTGTTTTTTCTTACGCACAAATATATGGACAAAAAAGTACTCCTCATGAATGAAAGATGCCTACTTCATGTGCGAAAACCCAGGCTCCGTGGCCCCTCCCCCTCGCTCTCCGTGGCTCCTCCTCCTCAGAGCCATCTCCTCCGAGGCTGCTGGAAACAGATCACTTTTTAAATCATTCATGAGCACTGCTTAGAAAAGAAAGGCATGCAGAAAGCAGAGGGGCCTCAATGAGCGAAGTGTCATTGTCCTCTCATATGCAATGATTTATGGCACGATGGGTGTAAATGATTTGATAATCACAGTTTATTTCCCCTCAGAAGGTGGGAATGTTGCAGTCAGCAGTTCCTCCTCCATTCTCACTCTATTGTATCGCTGATCTTTTCCCCAACGCTCATCCTCTAATAGATTTTTCTTTCTTTTTTACCTTCCAACCCTTGAGCCCATATCCTTTTAAATTCCCAAATACAATAAAGAGATTCTTCCCACATGGCCCTCCGCGCACCGCCTCACCAGCATCTTGCAAAAGGGGAATTTCCTGACACCGTCTTTAAAGCTGAAAAGCATGCTGGGAATTGTAAGAGGGGGTCGCGGTGAGGAGGGGATAGCCCTGAGAAAAATGGTTGTTTTTTTGTGTCTGCTACAATAATAAGCTGAAGTGAGGAGTAATAACTTTTGTGCAAGTGAGGTGTTCAAAAGAGTGCAGGTACTTTCACTTTCAACATGAGCTGGAGAAAAAATACGCTCATTTACAAGTGTTTCTTTGATTGGATTTTAAAGGGGACGTGTTATGTTAAATCTACTTTTCTCAGTTTGTCATGTTTTACCAGTGTTCTCTCGTCACTGGTTTACTAAAGTTGTATTTTGATTGATTCATGCAGTTTGAGTAATTTTGATTTGTCCTGCAACTGATGCCCCAGTGCTAAGAAAATGTTTTTACCTCCTGTCTTCGCTCAGTTGTCTGTATTTACTTGTAGTCACTCCAAAAATTCAGTTTCTGAGTAAAACATGTGGGTTTCCAAAATGTCATGTAGCTACTTTACAAAACTGGTTTAAGTTAAAATGAAGAGACAAGGCTAAACAGTTCTGTATTTTTGCACACAAAGTCAATTGACTTATTTTCTAAAACGTTTTAGATCAAATTTGCTACACAATGACCAAAATGTAAGTTAGAGATTTGCTATGTTATGGTATTTTACAAAATTTGTGGAGAGAAACACAAACATGTCTTCTTTCGAAAGGACATATTGATTTACATGAAAGCGCTTTTCAGACAAACACTGAGAGATGCGTGCAAGGAGTGGTTAGAGCTCTGGCTTCCCAACAAGAAGATGTGGGTTCGACTCCCGGGTCGGACCATATCAACATCTCACGATCTCTCTGGGTGGAGTTTGCATGTTCTCCCCGTGTCACCGTGGGTTTTCTCGGGTACTCCGGTTCCTCCACCTCCAAAACATGCATGTTTAGGTTAATTGGGCATCACTGTAAATTCCCCTGTGAATGAATGAGAGAGAATTTAACCCTGAGACTAATTGGCCACTGTCCAGGGTGTTCCCCGCTTAAGCCCAAAGATACTGGGATAGGCTCCAGTCACCCGCGACCTCTAACGAGATTAAGCGGTAGAAAATGAATGAATGAACTGGTAAGAGAGGTTTTACTACCAGACTAAAACAGAAAAAAAAAAAAAAAGCTTTCATATAAATCAATTAAGAAGACGCACGCCACCCTGCCTATCCAATATTTCATTTCATTTGAGAATTGTAGTTTTATGTTATGTTATGTCTTAAATATTCTTATGTGATATGTTTCATTGTAGCGTAACTTGTATAAATGGAATCAAAAGTTATAAATTATCACCAAGCTACTTATCCAATAAACCCAGGGGAATTTTAATGCTAAATAGCTTCACAATATGACATTGTTACACCATGTTCACTACTAGTAATAATAAAACAAACAAACAAACAAACAAACAAACAGAAATGTGTCAACCTAAAGTAGCAATTCTACACCAAGGTCACAATGTCCTTCTCCAAACTCCAGGTTCTCTGTTTCTGACACGTTTCAGTGTCTTGAACAAATCGGAATCGTGAAATTTCTGTAAAACGAATCACAGAAATATCACATTATACACTTACTGTGAATACATATTTGTAGCATCGTATTATTATGTCTAAATATTCAAATTATTCAGATTCGCTGAGTAATTTGTAATATATTGCCCTCCTTGAACAAATAAAACCTATACATTTTATAACAGCTATATACAATTATATATAATCTTAAATCTCCATAGCATGGCCGGATCACAGCAGGGCTAATATTGTGGATGCACTCTGGACATATTAAAAGTCAGACTCAGGACTGTAAAGGCACAAGCTGGAGACTTTATTGGTCATGATTTGATCCCTCCTGTGTAACTACATTTATTAAAGCAATACGAAGGTCCAGCTGAGGCTAAAGTTTAATTTTGTCTACATGAGCCACAGCGGTTATGAGCTAAAGAACTATATGAACTGCCACACCCCACTGTCCAGTATGATGCACTGTCAGAAACCAATGTTCAATGTGTTTGTACAACTTAATTCTGTAAAGAATAAATCATGTAGGTTGAAAAGAACAAAATGTTTCTGTAAAACAAACTAGAATATTGTTTTCAGTATTATTTTTGTTGCAATATCATTTTTTTGCCTCCGCGGTAGATATTATTTTTAATTCCATGGTCTAAAGTTTGTGCACATGTGCTAATCGTCTTGCCCTCCTTTGTTGACACCGTCTGTCTGCCTGCGAGCCTCAGGCTGGAGACTGGGCTAACTCTTTCTTCTCTGACTAATGATGTTCTCAGTCTCAAGGTTTTGTGGATAATTATATTAACCCTTGTCCTCTGGCTGATCCCTCAGTGAGCAGTCCCAGTGCACTCTCACTACAATTACACAAAACCTGGGTATATGTGTTCAGTGGTTACCAGCGCTGACTTTTAAAAGACTTTTACTATTATTTACAGCAGCAGAAGAGTGAAAAATGAGGTGCACAGGTTAGGGCCTGTGGGCACAGTTTTCCAAATGCGTTGGCACACTCATTTATAACAGCATGCCTTTAAACATTAGTAGTTCAGAAGTGAGCTGTGAAGTTCACATGGCGACCATATTGTCCCCGAGGAGGGGGTGGTTTCCTCACCGAGCCGACTAAGTAAAGCACATAGACGTAAACATCTACTGGGGTCTAAGAACTCTCTGGGGGGCAGTACAAACCCGGGCCCGACTCCTGTCACTGCACTTTCTGTCTCTTCATCACTTTTCATCCGCTCTTCTTTAGGAGCAGCTTGTGTCTTTAAATAAGGGGATGTATAATAACGTCCCACCCAATTCCCCGTCTCCCCAGGTGTTAGTCTTTGCAATAGTGTTCATTAAAATGAATTCTGCTGCAGTAAGGGCTCCGCAGGGAGGACAGACTAATATCAAGCTGGATGGTCTTAGGACGGTCAACGCAGGACACGCTGAAGCCAAAACCTTCTTCAATCATATATTTCACTTTGATACTAATAAAAATACTATATCTGTTAAGAACAAAAATATGACAATGAGCAACTTGAACGGTTTATACCCAGTCAGGATAATTACGAATAGACGTTATTTTTTGTTAATGAGTGAGATACTGAGCACAAGTATGAGACAGAAAAGAAAACTACTCGCTGCCATAGGTAATAAATAGGTTTTGTGAGCTTTGGTTCCTTGAAAGCAGCACAAACAGTAGCATTTACTGTGGCTAACATGAAGCAGCCAGCGTGTGGAGCTGTTCCACAAACGCTGTCCTCTGAGGTCTGGACGGAGAACAAGATGTGCCCACACTACATTATTTAGTTATTTAGTCCTGTGCATGGCTTATACTATACTTCAGAGAGCAGGTAGCACAAAATAGGCCTCTGACGCCAATGCAGTTCTCTACACAAGATCAGCCAATCAGAGAGCTGCTGTGAGCTTGAAGAAAAAAGCATGCACGCAAAAGCCACTTACCGTATCCTGTGTAAATAATTCAGGCATATGCTAAGTCACACACAGCGGGTCTGACGTTCATGTAGTGCAGGGAAAACCAAACAAACTTAACTGAAGCAGCTTATGTAATGAATCATCATTATCATCAGTCACACAAAGGATGAACGCGCCACACACACGAGGTTTGGGTTGCAAAGGCATTCAAGGTCATCTGCTTCCTGAATAATTTAAGACGTCTTTTTGCAGGACAGTTTGCTTCCCCTTTTATTCTGTTGCCAAAAATCTTAGGATGACCTCTCAACATTGAAGCTCTGGAGTGCATTTGTGTGTGTGTGTGAGTTTTGTTTGAGAAAATTGGACACTGCTGCAAACAAGCAATCCCCAAGGCCTGTCTCTCACTCCCAGAGTTTCTCCTGCCGAATGCTTCTGGAAAATACCCCAAATGCAGCACAACCGAACGCGAGTGGGAAAGAAGGTGGTGAGAGAGCGCAATGCGTGTCGAACAGCTGTTGTTGACATCTTTTATGAGATAATGATAGATAATGAGACAGGAGAGATGATTTGCTTAGGAATTACATTACCAACAGTTGTAATATCAGATCGGATGTGTTCTACAAAGTGAACCATGGAAGAAATTGATACAGTAAATAGTTACATAATAGAATTGTACTTTCTGTATGTATGTTTCTATCTGTAAGAGATGGTTGATTACCTGTATAGTTTTGTGAGGTAATAAACCATCTTTTACCGATACTTGTCTGATATAGAAGAAAACACTTTCATAAATACTTTAAGAAGACATGTTGAACATCCCTAACCTTTACTTTCTGTATCTAAACTTAAGATGCAAGATTAGCTTTTGTTGGTTGATAAACAAATTTAAATTCTAATTTCAGCCCAGGGCTAAAAAACCTATAACTTGTCTTGAAACTGTGAACAGAGATTATGCACAGACTTCCTTTTATTTAAAAAAAATATCTCTCATTAGACAAAAGTATGAAAGAACTTTTTAGATTTTTGAGGGCTACATTTTTCCTTTGGGGAGCATTTGTTTGGCAAAAAAAATTTATAAAATTTGCTTTTCTGTTCTCCTAGCAACACTGCCGATTTTAGGAGGTTTAGTGTATTTTTCTGTTGAACAACAACATCTGTACTTAATTCCGGCGTCCCTTCGAAGAGTCGTGCCACTTTTTCTTGCTAAAGAAACATTTAATATTAAAAATAAAAAGTACATTGTGTCCTTTTATTTAGAGTCAAATCAGCCTCTGGATGAATCAAACACCTTCTACTTTAAACTTACAAATAAAAAAATTCCCCCCAAAATTCAAAACATTTTAATAGGACTTTTGTATTGACTCTGCCTACATTTTTGGAGTAATTTTAGGTCCTAAAACTTATTTTTACCTAAATAATCTTCAGCTTTTGCAGAGGAACTGTCAAGACCCCAAATATGCCAAATTTATTGTCTCAGGTCTCAGCTATAAACACCAGCTTTACCAATCCTTGTATTTACCAAAAAATAAATAAATAAATAAATTTGGGCGGAAATTAGATTCTGTTTTTATTTTGTTTGGAGAAAGTTCTCATTTCTGATCAGAGTTTGTCATCAGAAGTTAAAAATACAGGGATACAGCTTTAAAAAGACCCCAGCTGTTTGCTTGTGCTACAACGGACTCAGAAACAGTTTTAGTTTGAATATTTAAAGAATTTAGTCAGACGTGTGAGGGAAAATAGGCCGGAATGAGAAGGGTCAAATGAATTAAAAACATCTTATTTAATTAGAGAAAAGGTAAAGAATTGAACTGTGTGTGATTCTAAAGTCTGTGTCAGTGAGAAATGTGAGTGAAACAGAAGTGCTGTTGTGGTTTCTCTCCTTGACTCTCATTCATTTTCGTCACTCACTGCTGACATTCAGAACGCTGTGATGCCATCTACATGAGCTTAATGTAGTATCTCTGGTTGTAGTCACTTCTGGATCACGGTTACAGAGACTTCACATAAACAAGTGTGGAAAACAACACAAGTGTGACCAGGTGAGAGGCGGAGCAGGGAAGCGTGTCTGAACGGTCACGTGCTCCAGACGACGTACTCGAGGAAAATTGATCTACGCTCCTTTGGCTGACAGAAATTTATGAAGCTGGAACATAAACGCAGTCATGTTCAATTAGCTCTGGTGAATTTACGAGGCGCAGCGACGGGGAGGCAGTGGGAGGGGAGGAGGTGATAAAGACTTCAGTAGAAGCCGATAAAGCGTGTTCCTGATCAATGGGTCCTGCTCCCCCTCTCGCCTGGTCACTTTCAGTGCTCCAACGCTTCATGTATTTACTTAGACATTCACACAATATTATGTCTTCAATGTACTTATAATCACTAGTTAATTTCATGCATTTAGTAATAAAGTCTCACATATGTAGAACAGTAATTAACATTTTGTTCATTGCACATCACAAAATGATTATAAATAGGGCTGCAACAAGTTAATCGAATAATCCCAACTAATCGACAACTAATTTAGCAATTGGCTCTGCACGGAATGTCAGTTGGCTTGTTTGGATTCAAAATAGCAAATTTCTGTACTTTTTTTCTTGTTAGCGTTAGCATTTAGACACAAACAAGTCTCTTTTTAAACTCACAAGTGCTGTGTGGTGAATTATTCTTCTGATTTGTGAAGTCTTTAACATGTTTTTTATAAAATTCACCACAACTCACTGTTTACTGTCTGATCTATCGAGTATTTACTGGTTTTAAACTGATGTTGTGGAAACCTCCTAGAAAAGAGCTGAAAAGGCTTGTACGCACAGAGGTTTGCCATTTTGAACAAAATTGCATGAAAATTGTGTAAATTCTGTGTTTTTAAAGTAAAAACTAGTTTGCCTGAGCCTCGTGTTCAAACTAATACTAGGGATTAGGCTCCATAGTAACACACTTTTTACGTCTATTTCTATGCGATAGACTGACTTTTTCTGAACAAAATACAAGTACTTTCTTCATTAAACATTTTGTCCTGTTAATGTTAATTTTTAAGTGTCTATGCTTGTTCAAGTTGTCGTTTTAGTGTGGATTATTAGTATCTGATTTTTAATACTGACAAACCTTAAAATCTACATCTTCAGGACATCCGCAGGTGACGTTACCTCAGCTCAAAATCACTTTTGTGTTAGAAACCAATCTATTAATCGAAAGAATAATCACCCAAATAATCATTTTTACCTGGCAAAGGACAAGAAGACAATTATGAAAATCTGAATCCACACCTCTGAGTAACAAATATGTACAGTAAATACAGACGATCTGGCAGGGATAATGAGATATTTGTTTTTCTAAGCACTGCAGGACAATACAAGATTACTCAAACATCCATGAATCAATCCAAACACAACTGTGAGTAAACTAAAGATGAGAAAACACTGTTATAACATTGTAAATATGTCTGACTAGGTTCAATGTGTTTGTGGAACAACTGGACTCATAGTTATACTCTCCGTGTACTTGTACATCATTTAAATGCTCTTCCAGTGCGTTTGCTTTTTGCTGTTGAAGCACTGCCCAGCAGAGAGGACTTTTACCTAGTTTGTGTAATATGAGCAAATGCAGATCTGCCGATAACAGTAGACTGTGGAGAGATACAGTTACTGAGGAGCTGACAAATCAATGCTGACAAAAGGATTAAGGCAGCAGCGATCATTTCCTGTACCAGTTTTTAAAATTTGATGATTAATGGCTGCGATGACAAGGAAAAGTATGTTATGAAACTCCCTCAATGTGCTGATAATCAAGTCTAAAGTAACACTGTGTAACTTTATGAAAATATACAATTACATGCACAACTCCACAAAATTAGAAAGTAAGAAAACTTAATCTGGACCATACCATTCTTCAGGGAGATAGCTACATTTTAGGACGTACTGTGGACTAATATATCTAAATGAACAACATTTCCATGGAAACAAGCAGGAGGCTCCTCCAGGCCAAGTATGAGTGAGGTTTTTTGGAGAAAAGTATGTTCCTGTAACTTGCATTAAACTTGATAATTAAAGTGTCAATGAATAAAGTAGCACCTGTGAAGAGTTTGCAGGTTAAACTGAAACAGGGAATTAGCAATAACAAAAAACAAGGAAAATATAATCTGTAATAAAGGCAACTCAGTCTGAATCGACAATAGTATTCAGAAGTTTAATTGAGCAGTGATCCAGTGGGACGAGGGCACAGCGCTCAGAGAAAGAGTGAGAAATGATAGTGGTGTCCCTGGAGAGACATGTGGATGTGCGTCTACAGTAAGGAGACAGATAAAGCCCCATTAACTGCTGCTTCCAGCTGCTTTTTCAGACGCTGCCACCACATGACTCCCCCTTGATGTTTGTTTATCTTTCTTTTTATTTAGACTCCTAATTGCTGCGTGTGTGCCGTCGGAAACAAGGCAGCCCCTATCACTAAACACAAGCAGACAGTACTAAGAAGAATGGACACACTGGATGTGCACCGACCAGCTTCTCACTCAAAGAAAAGAACATTTCATCAACTGATTGGCTTTTAGATCAACTTTTAAATTGACATCAAAATGATTTCAGAGCACGCCAATTATGAGATAAAGCTTTTATTCCTGTAACACACAGGTCTTATATAGTCAGGGAATTGCTTTGTGCAAATGAAAGTAAATCAGACTGCGATGTTGCTGGGCATGAAAGTACTTGCCATGACAAGAGGACTAGAGGCCTGTCTTCACTGATAATCACAATCATGGTAAAAATGAATATAATTAAATTAATTTTATACCATTCCTGCAACATTTCATGAACCTATGCCAAACAGATTCCATATATGTGACTTAAACATAGAAAACACCAATGTTTTCTTAAAAATCCGTTTCAAACCATGTTTTAACTGGCAGATGAATGGCTCTAGATCTTCTAACTCAAACTCCTAAAAAAAACACAACCAAATTATTAACTAAATTATTTCAACTTGTCAATATTCCAATTAAATGGCCCAAAGAACAGCCAGGAGTACTCATACGAAAAAAATTCTGCTGTTTTAGAATTTTGTTACTACAATATATTTTGTAATTTTCTATAGAAACTTCTATTGGAAGCAAAAAGAATGGCAAAGTCTCCTTTAAAAAGACAAGCCTGATCTCGTCAGATCTCAGAAGCTAAGCAAGTTAGGGCCTGGTTAGTTCTTGGATGGGAGACCGCTGGAACACCAGGTGCCACAGTGGGACGACAAGAGTGGACTGTCATTGTGTCCTTGGGCACGACACTTAACCCACATTGCCTCAGTGTCTGCGTACACTTCGTGAGTGCAGCCCTGATTGTAAAGTGCTTTGAGTGACTTGAAAGGTGGAAACGCCCTATATATTTATTAAAGTTAAGTTAAAGGCCATTTTGGTCCAATTAACTGTGTGGCATTCCACCCTGATGGAAAAAGTTAAATTTACCATTTACCATTCAGTCTGTTCCAGCCCCAGATCCTCATGTGGGACACGGTTATAACCCCCACAGGACTCAGGATTTCCTGAGTCACTTCCCAAAGCAGAGAGTCCTGTCCGTGCACCTCTGCCACACCGCCCCCTCCTCACACTTTTTACTGTGACGCAAAACACGATACAAACGGCAAAACCACTCCTGCACAGAACAGCTTTAAGTACAAAAACAAATAAGTGTGCTCATGTGTTTTTGGACATTTTTAAAAGTTGAAAGGTAGGAAGAGGTTGTTTAAGAATGAATTGTGCTTAAAAAAATGTTCCTAAAGTGAACATTGGGCATATTTATTGTTAACATGAATGAGGTTGAATGTTAGAGGCATTTAGGTAGAATACTACAGCATATTGTGTCGCTGTTGGAGGAAAATATAGTTCTGCTTGGTTCTGTTCATTCAAATTGTAATTTTAGAGTCAATTGTGAAGAATCTTGCTGCCCAAACATATTTGAAATGCTTATTGATTACAAGTACATGAAAGAAATCAAGCCACAAATCCTGATCACACAAGATGTCACAGGTGCATTACCTTTATGGAAAATAAATGGATAGACACAAGAAACAGACGCAGAAGATGCAATGTAAACAACATACCACTACATAAGTATAAATAGCAGACGCTTGATGATGGAACCCTAAGGCACACCTCACATAAAAATAACTTTCTTTGATCAGCTCAGGAGAGGCATTGCAAGCACTCAATAGAAAGCAATTAGGGGTGAATGTTTTCTGAATAACAGACTGCGGAGGGACACTAATAAAATATTTATTAACACAAGTCCAAACACAGAATTAACACAGGTAATTAAAATGGCATGAATAGATTCAAAAGCTACGAGGGAAAAAACAAAAACAAAAAGGCATCGCTCACAGTCTTCTATTTTCTCCGAGCACACCAGACTTGCTTGTCTTGTTGTGCGAGTAAACAGACAGTATACTGATGGATCCAGCTGTCCCGTCTTAACTTTCCTCGCAACTTCCTTTGACGACTTTACAGTGCAGTAGACATCTTGCACATTAACATACCATTGTGCCCATGTATTATTTGTGCACGGAGGACCCAATAGAGAGGATCGAGAGAAATCCCAGTACAAGCTGTCACCCGAAAGAGAGGAGGCAAAAGACACGCAGCGCTTGAGAAGTCGAGAATGTCACATCACTCATGCGGAAGGAGCCGGGAAGTACTTTGAGTTATCCTGAGCAGGCAGAAAGCAGGTCAAGGAGACGAGGAGATTGTAAAAGTTTCAACCTGCAGGACTGGACAAAATGGGTCCCAAGTTTTTTTATTGTTGCTGAATGGAGCTTGAAATATGTGTATGGAAATCACAGGGTTTCCGTATTTAGAAAAATGCAAAAAAAAAAAAAAAAGCTTTGTCATAGGATTGAGAATGACAAAATTCCTCACTTTTGGATACAATGCTCTGTCCTCAATAACGATTATATCACAATTTTAATCAACAATAATCAAAATGACATAATATACTTCTTAAGAACCAAAAATATTTCAACAGAATGTCCAGTGACCTGCACAAACTAAGACAGCAGATATTTGCAATCTTAAAGTGACAGCGCGTACATTTCTCGAGGTGAAAAGTCAACCTCATAAATGAATAATCTAAAACCACTTTAAGTCATTCCTAATGGGGGTGATCAATACATTTTATGTCATAATGTGAAGAAATGTAGATAAAAGAGAAGCTTTTTCATGAAAACTTGCAGGAGGCGGCCCTCCACCAGGCCAAATAATGCGCTTCATTCAAAGTGAAGACACATTTTATTGTTTATTTTGTTTAACAGACATTTTATTTGTTGGTTAAAAAGCTACAGTGGACCTATTCTAAACTTTTTACAGTTGTTCCTGCTTTGTTCACTTCCCTAATGCATTTTGCGCTTCAGAATTATTCACCACATTATGCTTTGAAGTAGGGCTGGCAATCTGGGAAAAAATATAATCACTTTTTTTTATTTATCATGTTGATCGATCTCAATTTTGATTCAATTTTGTTTAACCTTTTCAAAAACAAATGAAAAATGCCTTTCATGAACATAAACAAAACAAAAACTTGATATGTCCCATTTATTAGATTTTTTTGAAACTATATATCAATTTTCTGGCTCAAACTACACATTTTACTGAAAAAAGATTGGTTTCGATCTTTCCCTTCAAAACCCGACACCAAATAATTGATGATTCGGTTCGATTTGATCTCTCGATTTTCAATTAATGACCCAGCCCTACTTTGAAGTGTTTTTATAACTTTCAGATGTCAGTACCAGCCACTTCCTGGATTTTTGGGACTATTATTAGATAGTAATTCATACTCATTACCAGGGTGCGATTTGCTGGGGGGAAGGGAGGGATTTTCCCTACCTCTGGATTGTCCGTCCCCCTCTCTGCTTATAATTTCCCCATCCCTCCTTCTGCATTTATCTTGTATTATTTGTAGGGGGGATAAAAAAATAACATAGACTGTGTTTCATATCCGAATTTTCAGTGTTCTATCAATCCCAGCGTAGTCTCATTTATGCTTTCCCTTCTCCCGCTGCTGCTTCTCCGCTCAACAGGCAGCTCTCATAACAGCCAATAACGTCACACTTTCACATACAGTGCTTCTCTGATTGGTTATTCCTCTAACTTTTGCGCGCACAAGCATAGTTTAAATGGACAGATCATAACATAGGCGCCGCCGCGCCGATCTGTCTTTCACTCTCTTCTCTTACGCTGTCATTTGTGTAGGCCTAGACTCGGGTTTGGTCACTCGGAGCCGCTGTGCTGCTGCTCTGTCCTCTGCCCTGAGAAATCATGGTTTAATCCACGACTGTGTGCAAAGCAGAGCGGGAAGATCAAGTCAGGAACATGTGAGACGGAATGTTGAGGCGCGATGCGATTCAAAACTGGACAAGACACGTAACTGCACTGCTCCTGTTTATAGAACCCGATGCTGCTAGAGCTGCACTGAGGGGCACGAAAAACCCGGGGCTCTGCGGAGCTTATGTACTAAATAGAATCTGTTCATTTTGGGAGAAAACGCGCCAGAAGCCTGTTCATAGCGAGTGGAAAAGAAACTGAATGAACACGAGAAGAAGAGACGTGACTGTGGTGGCGCGCGTGCACAATATGCACGTGTGCGTAGTGCGCGTGCATGTAGTGCACGTGTGCGTAGTGCGCGTGCATGTAGTGCACGTGTACGTAGTGCGCGTGCACGCTATGCGTGTGCACGTGGTGCGCGTGTAGAATGACTTATAATTTTTCATCCCCCCCTTCTGTTTTTTGACAAATCGCACCCTGCTCATTACTATACTAATACAAATTTTCACCTGAATAGTTTGGCAATGCATCTGTGTTACTTCCTCTATTCAAACGAGGTATGAACTTTAATATGTAATACATATATTAATTATCAAATACAGCAATTATGCAATACAGCAGCCCACATTTAGCAGAAACATACTACTGCCTGTGCAAGGTTTTGGCTAGAAGTTGAATATAGTATACAATTTTGAAGAATATTATATTAAGTAGAAGAATTGAACAGCCACTAATGCAGGCTGCAATGTCAGACACCCTTAATTGACAGGGCCATTTCCGCTTGTTCGCTGCAGCCATTAGGTCTGCGAGATCCAAGCAGCTCAGCGTATACCTTAAAAATCACTCTGCTCTTAGCTATTGATTTTAAACTACAACTTCCAGATCGTGCACTCAGCAGAGCCTCCACACTTGATGATGAGACAGATGAGATTTATCACTGAGAGGCGCTGGAGATGAGAGCCAGTGAAACGCGGGCCGCTGTCAGTCACTCAGCGCGGGCATTAGTCACAACGGCTCCGCTTGTGTGATCTGTTGTCTGTCATTCACGCTCAGGAATAAATGCACCACACACACACATACACACCTGTCTTCTCCGTGCACTTTCACTCTTCGTGCGCACACAATTTGCCGCCATAAAAAAGGAGATGTTCAATTTCCTTCCTTTGCTAAGTGGACAGCTCGTGTCCTTCAGAAAGCTTACAGAAACAAGGCCTTGTCGCTGGATGGATCCTTGCCTGCGTCTCCTGTCACCCCTCGCAGGTGATCAGAGAGGATTGTGGGTAATTTATAGCGCTGCAGGCAAGCGTTTGACATGAACCACATCGTCATGATCGAAGAGCTCTCTTTTCTAAGTGAGGCTAACTGCGTGTTTCTAAGTTTGATAAAGTTATGAAAGTGGCACTGAGCTTAAGAAGAAAATATGATGAGGAAGCAGAGATTAGTGTGTGGAAGGGAGATTGAAGTAGTCATCTTGCCAGAATACAGCGGCTATTCTTTGAATATTTGATGCAGACGGATAGCTGTTCACTCCAGTGGAACAAACTGGATTGGAGTCCAGTCAGTCGTCTGGAAAAGGCTGTAATTTAAAGTCGTATCCAGCGAGTGTCCTTAAGATCCTCATTTCCTTCTAAATAAAAACCTGTGGCCCCTGGATCAGCCCACCTGGGTTCTGCCCTCAGCCAAGGTCACATCTGCATCTGCGCGCACTTACACATTCAAATTTCATCCAAACATCAATTCATACGGCCGGATAAAAGAGCAATCTTACTGATCCAAATTACATTCCAAGAGTTTTTCTTTAGCTTAACCCGCCCAATAGAGTTATTGAAATAAGATGAAATATTACTTGGCATTTGAAAATTAAAAGGCCCTGTCATTCCTGACATTCACGAAATTATACACTAAAGCTTGTCATAAAATGGTGTTTAAAACAAAAACATGCATGATTATACACTGTATTGCAATAAATCAATGATCAAGACATAATAATTTTAACATTATATTATTTTTAAAAATAGTAAATTAGTTTTGTCACAAAACAAAAATGTATATTAAGTAATGAGTGAGTACAGTTTAAAGCTTTGAACATGTTACACTGAGCATCAGCTCTATTAGATTTAAAGGAGAGGATTATACAAAATCAACTTTTAAAAGCCTAATGTTTTTTCCAGGTTATTATTTGCCTTCTCAAAAAACTATCAAGGTTGTATTTAGAGTGATTCATAAATATCTGAGTAATCTTCATTCTCCACCATGACACATCCACTGCTCTTCAGTTTGTTCTGAAATTGTATTTTTGTAAATAGTGTTAGCTAAGCCATTTTAGCACAAATGACAATATCAAAAATAAAAACAAATCTTCTCATCACTAAGGTAAAATACAGCTCTTCAAAGGGCAACATAACGCAATTGAACAGGCATCAGGGTACGCATTGAATTTCAATGTGCAGACTTGATTGAGTAATTTTAGCTCCTACTGCAATTTCAATGGAACAAACTATAAAATATGATTAGAACTATACTGGGATATAAACACTGTAGTTAGTGGTTGTCTAACTTTTTACACCAAGTACCATCAAAGACAAGATTTGACTTTTCAAGTGCCACCCAAACCTACAATTTCTGGCTCATATTAAGGAAAAACAATGTCCTGAGTATGAAAACACCATTGACACAAAAGCTTTGATTATAAAAGAACAAGAGGAAAATAAAAATGTGAACAAGAACACTAGAACTAAAGAGGATAGTATTACCCAAAGAATTTAGTAGGTCTTAGCTAATCCTTTTCTAGTTTCTCTATTTGAAGCTGAAGACCGGTAGAATTAGCCTAAATAAGTCTTCACAGCAGAGTGAACCAGTCTGTACTTTCTCCCGCTGTCTGACTGTGTGTTCAGCCATCTGGATCATCACTCTTCCCTCGTCTTCACCTCTCTGCTTCCTCTCTGTTGTCTTACAGGTGTAAGTGTAACCTCCATGCCTCTCAGTGCCTGCTGGTGGATGGGAACCTCCAGTGTCAGTGTGAACACAACACCACGGGCCAGGACTGTCAGCGCTGCAAGAAGGGCTTCAAGGCCAAGTCATGGAAAGCTGGTTCCTATCTGCCAACACCTAATGGAACTCCCAACACCTGTAAGTTTACAAAATTATTAACTGTGCCATAATGCTGTCGTCAGCATCTTTTCTAGAGGAACAGGTTAATGGGAAAAGTGCCAGCAAGAACTAAAGAAAACATGTGCAACCCCTTATTGTTTATTTCTAGAAATGTTTATAAGTCATAAGAGCTGTTTATTAGAGTGACAGCATACAGACTTCTAAACGTGAAAGATGACCTGCATAATTTCACTGAAATAGAAAGTTAAAGATGCACTGTGTAACTTTTTAAACCAAAATTGACTTGCGTTTTTGTCATTTAGATTTGCACTAAATAATCGCAAAAGACCCATGATTAAGACTCTGAAAAAAATGCAGCTTGAGAACTTTACATGAAGTACCTTTGTTCCCATTAAAACCACATTTCTGTAATATTTTCTGCTTTATCAGAGTCTTAACATCATCCAACGGCACATGGAATGTTTTCAGGTTAAATGACCATTATTATTACTAAATTTGTTGATTCTTTTTCTAATTTGTAAGTTTGCAATTTATCTACTAACTTATTTTTGTCCTAAAATACAAACACACAAATATTTAAACTATACAATATATATCAAATTATATAGTTTTTACTTTATGTTTTAGAAAATTTTAATGTCAAGCATATAATTTATAATTTTTTAAAACCAAGAATCTACTATTTGGCTTTCCAGTACCAAGATCCAAGCCCGGACTTTATCAAGTCTAAATTTAAAGCTTATCATGCAATAAAATGAGACTAAGCAAATTTTAAACTAAACTAAATTAAGTTAGTTCTTATTGCCCAAACGGCTGTAGTACACCTACCACAGTTTGAAAAACATTGAGTACAAATGTTTAACTGATTATGTAGTAGTTTTAGAGAAGGTTGATATGACAGGTTGGTATTTCTACACTTTTGTGATTAATTTCCCAGGCACTTAACATTTGTCTGATACTTAACTAACAAGTCTAAAGACCCTGAAAGATGGATTAAGATTATTATTGGGACACTCACCTCTACATTAACATATAAAAATGTCAGAATAAATGTATAAAAGTTTAGAAGAACGTTTGGAGGACTGCACAAATTTCCATGTATATTTTTTCTCTTCTTTCGCTTGTACATTTGTCTTTCTTTCATTTCTAGCTCCAGCCAAAATAAAGACGTTTGCAGAGGGCCAAATATGCTTGTGAAGTGATCAGCAGCTGTGCAATCTGCTTACAATCTAATTTGGCTTATTACAAATGCAACGACTATTTCCATGCATCCACTTAAGCGCCGCACAAGGGTGAAAGGATAGAGAGCATCTTGTGCCAAGTGCCATCATGTTTAAAGCTGTTTATGAGAAGAAGTGCTGCTCTGCTACGTCTCATTAGCAGCAATTAGCTTCCTTATAATAACAGATGTTCAAACGTGGAGTTTAGCTTGTAATTATATTTATCATATTTACCTAATCAGAACATAAATACTGTCCGAGCAGAATGGGACTCAGGCGGTGTGGTCAAATCATGGATCTTTTATAAAATCTGGATGCAGTAGTGCTAGCTTGTAGCTGTTAGTCAAATCAGTGGCATTGGTACTGCAGCGGAAAAGTCCCTCTACAGACTAGAAAGCAAACAAACTTTTGTATTCAACAGAAAAAAAAACATCTACAGCATTATCTTGTGCATTTCTGACTTATTTTCACATCATTTCAGTCAGAATAGTCAGAACAGTCAGTCCACACTTAGCTCTATCTTGGCTCACGCTTGACCCAGTCATCGGGAACAGAATTGTGGGGAAACACAACTGGGAATGTCCAATAGCTTGTAGAGCAATAAGAAAAGGCTAAAGTTAACGACCAAAATGGAAGCAAACATCGTTGAGCCAAAAGCCTAGAGCTGTAGTTGATCAAAGAAATTCTTGGTCGACTAAAGAAATGTTCCCTCGACCATTAATCAAGTAAGAAGGGGGCATGGCGTCTTTGATTTTACAATTTATTTCAGCCAAACTATGCTCAAAATAATAAAAATACAAAAACGTTAATTCAAAAAGCAACAATTTGTACAGAGAATGAAAAGGAATCACTTACTTAACTGTATTTTGTATCTAAACTCGTCCCAAATCTTCAACAAATTCAATACTTTTTGTTGTCACTCAATATAAATCTTTATAATTGAATTCAAAGAATTAGTTGACGAATACAAATTTTGGTTGACTAAGACTCCATCAACCGATTAATCGACTAAACGACTAACGGACTACAACTCTGGGACTTGAGTTAAACTTTACTTACACCACAAAAAGTACATTTCTAGTTTGATTAGAAAACTCAAATTCAGAATCTTCATCTGAATCATGAAAATAACAATAAAATGCTTAAATTATGCAGCATAATTCACTTGTTTTAAGACACTTCTGACTATTTACAAGCAATTTAGTTTGAAATAGATTTGCCAATGGAGCTCAACAGTGACTGCCCACTTCCTGGTTCAACAAGCAATTTCGAAAAAAGAAATAATATTAAAAGTTTAAAAACATCCTCATGGCTAACCAGCTATGTGGTGAGTCAGGAGCATTGACCATTTTTGTTTAAAATCTATTGCTGCAGCTTTATAAACTACAAAGCTAAGACATTTAGCAGAATTTTAGGTTTTAGATGTGCTTTTTAGAAAGAAAACAATTGCACTATGAATCTGAGTTAGCACATAGCTGGTTAGCTCGTAATATGTCTTTAAACTCTTAATATTGTAATTTGTCAAAAAAACTATATGGCACTTTACAATGGAGCAATTTACTTCCTGAACCGGAGCGATCTTCCACTGTTGAGCTCATAGCTCTTGCCTGAGATCCAGAACCCACACTTCAGAAAGCTGCGAAGAGTGGGTCTGGTCACCACGCCCTCCACCTGCGTTTCAGATCAAATCTACATCGTACCGGGCAATCAGATTAGCTTATTTGCGCGACGCAGATGAAACAAAGGTGCTAATTCGTCGTCTGTCATGTAGACCAAAATCTAACTTCACTCACCTCACATTAAAATCGTTTTTTGCTTTGTTCATTGATTCTGCAGAAATGCGCGACGTTTTTCAGTTCCACGTGATATTTTTTTCATGTATTTTTTTGTCGGGGTCAGCCAAAATGGTTTTTACACAGCGGAAAATGCGTGTCTCGGATTGGCCAATTAATCTGTCAATCACGGCTACAGATATCCGAAAGAGGGAGACGGTGGCCAGACGATATATTTTTAATATATCGTCTGGATTTTCCAGACAAGTATAGCTCCAATAAGAAAAATGTCTCTCCATTGGCAAATATTTTGGCTTAAAACAAGAGCAAATTTCTTGAAACTAGTCACAAACACTTTGAAACAAGTCTTAATATTGAGGTCCATCAAAGAAAAATATCTCAGGCTTTTTCACTCATCTAAACACAGTTTTTGCAGAGTAGCGGGTTGTCACCAGCTCACAAGCAGCAGAAAAGTGTAATGACGATAGTGTGTGCGGGGAAATCCTCACTCCAAATGTAGTCAGCCACTGTAGCAAAGCTCTGATAAAATAATAATCTAGGGCAGCCCCTCCCTACCCCTCCTCTCAGTAGAAAAAAGAAAAAAAGTCTCCCCGCCTGCATCAACAAGAACGATTCCACAGTCATTAGCGCCAGTTTCTAAAGGTAGTTGCAGTTTTCCCTCACACTTCAAAAATGTCTACTTGTTACTGTACTAAGCAGGATCCAATTGGAAGTGATATAGCTCATGTCTTTTTCAAAACGCTCTTCAAAGTCAAGCCCATAAATATGTCATAGAAAAACCTACACGCGATGACCAGCTTTTAATGTGTAAAGGTCAAAAATGGGGAGGGGTCCCATTACTCTTGTATGAAAGGTTATCCACAAGCATCTCTTTATTCCTCTCAAACAGCTCCTAAGCTCTCTCTCTGCCACCTGAGCCATGCAGACAAACGAGCTCGAGTCAAGACTTTAGGCAAATTGAATGCATAAATAAACAACAAGCTCTCATCTCTGTTTTGGTTTCTCTTTTTAGGTGCAATCGCAGGCTCTCCCTCCGGTTCAAGTAAGTCACTGAATGCATCCAACTCAACTCTGTTACTATTCTTCAGTTCATCTTCCACACTTAACTTCTTCCATTGTGTTTGTAGTTTTTTTTTTTTTTTGCCCTGCTGCAGCTCAGGCGTGCGTTTGCTTCATTATTAATAGGTCTCTCTGTTGTTTCATCACATCACATTAACCTGCGCTGAAGGAATTCTTCCACAGTTGTTCCTATTTAAAGAAATGACATGGGAAAATGAATGGACAGTGTGAAGTGGACGAGGCGTTTGAGCAACACAATGCAGTGGAGAATGAGGGATGTGTTAGCGTGTTGTAATGCAGTGTGATTCCGGATGAGGAGCGGAGGGAGGCTTGGAATAAAAGGGAATTTGATTAGGGGATTCTCTTGGTGGAGACGCTCCCGGGCGCGTAGCTGTTAGACAGAAACGATCGGCAAAGTGGCAACATCAACCCTGACAGCTCTGGGCTGTTCTCCACATGGTCCAGCAGTAAAAGGCTGATGCTTGGCTAGACTCAACAATTGGGCCGCATTGCACAAGTCGGTTTTACAAATTAAAGCCAATTGTGGAAGTTGAAGAAAGAAACAACATTCTGGTGCTGATGAAATCTTGTTAAAAGAGAGAATAATAGATGTAACATTGTGACCAGAGGGGTTGTAGTCGATTAATCGATCGATGATGTTTTGGGATGTTCAGAATGCATTAGGTCAGCAAAGAAAACATGTGCCATGTACGTAGGACTGGGCGATACTGATACTGATCGATAATTTGTTGGCATATCTTGATAATGATAATTAGACGATACTCTCAGTTCAACATATATGTGTTAAAACCTGTCTTCAAATTTGTTACAGAGGAAAAGCGGCAACCTAAAGGAGACCTATTATGTTTTTTCCAACTATTTAGTAAGAAACTATAACATATGCAGATCAGTAATTTACCTTTTGTTCATTGTAAAACACAAAATGTATCTAAAATGGCTTGAAAATAGAAACAGCTGTATTGACTTCCTGTTCAAAACTGCAGAACTTATAAGCCCCGCCTCTTCATTTTAAATGTAACTGTAAGATGCAACGGATTTTAAAATAAGTAATTATTATTGTTGGCTATGAGACAGTTTTAAACCATATGTGCTTCAATTTGAGTATTAATCTTTGGAAATATATCAAGTAAAACAGACAAGTGGGAATGGATAGGTGGTAGGTGAGAACAGGGATTTTCTGTGAGCTCCAGCTGAAGAACAATACAAGATTACTTAAACATCCATAAAACATTTCCAATATAACTTTGAGTAAACTAATGGTGAAGGGAGGCCATTATAACAAGGTTAACATCTTTAAATACTACATTTTACATAATAGGACCAGTTTAAACAGGCCAGTGAGCTCAAACTGGTTAAATGAAGAAATTTTTTTTTTTTTTTTTTTCAAAACAAGAATTTTTAAACTTGTTTCACTGACAGTTTTATTTTAATATTTTAATCTAATCATAATCTACTCAATACATCTAAAAGACTACTTACATGTGTATATTCCCTTGATATACTCAATATTTACTTTTCCCATATCTTCAAAACAACATTCCCGATAATATCTAAAAATCGATATATTGCCCAGCTCTACATGTACAATGCACCCATGTGGCAGGTGAATATGTGTGACATCCGTCTGAACTGATGTCATGACAAACATTTGAAGCTGATTGGTCGAAATACCACAACAACTCTTTCAGAAATAAAATTTAATTCTTATTAAAACCAATTGAGACAAGCCTATGTGTGCATATTGGCAGGATTACAGGCATATAGGTATGTTTTTCAAAAGCCAGAATAGCATATTATAGTGCTGCATGATTTGAGAAAAATATTGTGATTTGTCTGACCAGTGTGTGTGACTTTGATTAGAGTTGAAATTTAATAATGGAATTTTAATAAAGAATTGTGTTCAAAGTTCAAACTTATGATTGTCTTCAGATGAAACGACTCAAAAATATTGTCAGAATCGATCTGGACTGCTGCTGCAAAGAGTTTAAAATTAACATCTGCTTTTAAAGTCTTTTAGACATTTAAGATTCACGTTGTCAGAAAAGAGAAGGCGACCGCCATACACCGTCATACATCTGGGGCACATAGTGATAAACATCGAAACAATCTCATCCCTGTCGATCGACTATTTTGATACAACTGGCATATTGCGATAATACATTTTTTCTTAAACAAATGTCGTTGGAAGAAGCCAAAACACTTTGCCTTAGCAATACTACATTTAATAATCAAAATTGTGATTTCCCACTCAAATTTATATTCTAATTTCTTATAATCTTGTGGTCTTGTCAGTGTACAGAGAGAAAAGATGTTCAAATCATGAGCTTTCAGAACTTTTGCTCTTTTATAGTTTATCAGTGGACGGGGCATGTCTTTGTTGACCAAGACTTTAGAGGTGTACACCACTATAGTGCCATCTACACTTGTAGCAAAGATTTAGTAAACAGAACAATAATTAAGACAATGCAAACAATTGTAACAAACACTCAGCTCTTCTACTTATTCACAATGGAAAACAAAACCATAATTTGGCTGCCAGTACTTACTACACTAAATATTTCATTTTTTTTCTTGTAATTAACTTTGTTTAACCGCAATATTGACCCCAATTGTGCTGGTGAGAATATAACTACTCACATTATGGTGCAGGAACACTATTTCTGCAGTCCAATTATAATTATTATTTTGTTCCGCTCAGCATGCCAACTTGTTTCTGACGAGTGGGCCGAACTCCTACTCGTGGTGTTCATGTTATTTTTTACCTTTATCTCACTCGCTGGTGCAGCCGTCGGAGATGAAATGGAGAGTGGATTCCAACATGAAAGGAAGCATGTTGCGGTTGATAATTCTAAGGGTCACGCTCAAGGTCAAAGCAGAACCCATGGAGCCCTCGAGAAGGTACGTAGAGATAGATAGAGTAGCTGTAGAACTGTGACAATGTGTGCCCATAGATGTTCAAGTAGTGTGGCCCTGCGCCTGTGTACACAACATCTATAATTCATGTGTAGACTTAGTGGACGCCCTTCGATGGACACCGGTTGTTTGGGAAGGATGTTAATGTCAGATATGGGCTGTCTTGAGAGTATAGGTGTCAAATATGGACGTTCAGACTTTATTTGTTCTGACGGACTGACTCTACTGTATAAAGTGGCGCTCGAACCTCGCCTGGCCTCATGCTAAATTTAAACCTGCCATCTTGGTCAGGCAGCGAAAGTTTGCATAAAAGCACTTAAGAGAGCAGGACATGTAGCGAGTCGCGAGCGTGGCCTGGCTGCGATGTCGTCACTTTCTCCCTTTTGAGAGAAAAGGAAATCCATTAAGAGCGTTTGTTAAACAGCTCAGCACTTTTGTTGTTTGGCTGACATCAGTAGGCAACTCAAAGAATTCACTGATTAGCTGTGATTTACAGAGAGCTGACAGAAGCTTTAACATGCATAAACAAGGCCACAGTCCTTTGTAAGCTTTAAAAGGCTTCTGCACGGAAAGGCAATCTCACGTTATTTGCAAACTTTAGAAGTAAATTTAAAGAAACAGTATGAAACCTGATGTAAAACATAGTGATTTTATGTGCAGTTATTGGTTGTAAATACATCAGTGGAATCAATAAGAGCTCAGCTGAAAAAGAAGAGCATTGTAAACTGGTGTGTGTGGGTTTTTTTTTAAGCTCAGGTGGATTCGGACTGAACCTGACCCTTCCATGAACTGTGAGCGTGTTTCATGTCTGGCATATGGTGCATTTCAGTAGCACAAATAAATCCTCTCTATTCATGTCTTATTCCTGCCGGGATGTGAGGTCTTGAGTCGTGTGCACAACTACTAGTTTAGTGATATTAAAAGTGTGGTGGAATTAATACTAGAGCCCCGTCCTGACAGAGGTTGCTGTAACTACTGACCTACGTCCATGAGCGCAGAGGACACTGAAAGTGAGAGTACAATAGGTGTGAGGTGACTTTGACAACATTTCACACACTTCAAGGGATTCAAATGTTGTGCGCTGTGTCGTATTTTTTATCAGGTTCCTGCCCCAGTTAAGTCACTGAGCATGCTCAAACAAGGATTAGTCATGTATTGGCAGGAGAGTCTGATCTACAGTGCCCAGCGTTCATTGGTCAGCCCAACTACGTGTGTGTGTATGTGCTGATGGGGTCATCTATGCAGTATTCCTGATCCCATGTGCCCTGCTTCATATTCTATCCAAACCAGAGCCCAGCAGAGCAGTGCCCTGGCTCATGCTGCGATGTACTACACTAAACTAGCATTGAGAGCCTTTTGACTGTAACACTTTCACTTCACTCACCTTTTGAAATAACTACTTTTCCATCAGAATTAGTCTTGGCTTCAGACTAACACATTGGTTCATGTCTGGAAAAGTGTAGTACTTATTAAGCCCAGTACCATAAGGTTTTCTGGCAACAGTAAAATGCTTCTGAATTATAATGCCTCCATTAGTGTGGCTCTATGTCCAATCTTTGTCACTTTAGTCATAAATTCTGAGAAGGCTAAGACTGACAGGTAGCATTAAAATATTATTAGCATTTTAGTCTACATTAAACCCAGTGACAAATGATCTCATTATAGTCTAATACAAGCGTGTGAAGGCACCTAAATGCTTCAGTGTGTGTCAGAGCACACCAAGCCCATGGGAGAGTTATGGCACAGTCCATCTGCACAGACGGACAAATCCCTGGGCATTACGTAATGCATAAGGTCATGTTGTAATGCCATGTGTTAAAGTGTGATGGCGCTGTTTAACAGCCATCACACAAGACCTTCAATGACATAAAATCTAGTAGAGCCCACAGATCCTGGGTTCTCACATGTCATCTTCCCAAACCAGCAGCTAAACCAGATGAGGGAAGGCAAAGGATTTGTTCAACTGCTTAACTTTTAAACATGTAGCATGTAAACATGTGCACTTTAATTAATTACTTTCATTAATTCAGTATTTATTTTAGCCTACAGTATTTTTATAAATGGTATATTTCTGGAATAAATATATAATACATGTAAAGTGTCAGCATGACTACTATGACACAGTGACGGTGTTAGACACACCCATACCAATGGCGGTTCCACCTTTAACAGTCACTGTGCTCGCAAAATATTGCCAGGACTGAAAGGGTTGAAAAACAGCTTTTGTGTTTAGCCGATCTCAGCAGTGTGAAGTCACACTCTCATTGTGTGTTTCTCTGGTGCGTGTGAGCACAGACTGGCTGTGTCTATTTCATATGCACATTTGGATAGAAAAATAAGAGCTTTTGGATAAACAATCTGAGGCTGCATCTCTAATGCTAATGCATTAGCCTGCTCATTGCATTTGTAATCTCTGTCCTCATGTAACTGATGCTCGACTCCAGTGAGAATTACAAACAGCACAGTCCATTATATGGGCCACAGGGCTGTGCCTGCACCCAAGGGACATTTTTGAGTCACTTCCTGGTTCAGCAGAGGTGTTCCTGCTTCACACAGAGCCCCTTCAGCAGGAGCCCAACATCATTTGGTCAATGAGCATCATCACCATCTCCCTGACACAATCAGTCAGGCACCTCACCAGCCTGTATCAAATAGTGCTAAAGCAGGGCAGAGGTAAGCCCCGCTCTCAGCATTACAGACTAATCAAATTTACAATGAGAGCTCTATTTCCATCAGTGGATGGCATTGTAGTGCTAAATTATTTCCAGAAGGTGAACATCACTGATGTACCCTTATACATTTAATACTACTCAGCATCAAATTGCATGTAAGAGATGCTTATTAAATTTGGCTCGTGGCAGTGAAATCTAGTTAATGCAAGAGGCAGACTGAAGCGTGATTGAAAAGTAAAGGGAGGGGGCAGCATCAGTTTGTGAAAATAGTTGACTGGGATTTTGCATCATTCAGACACAAGATTGTGAAATGACAGATGAAACGGAATAGGAAATTTTAACCTTAACTTTAACCTGCAAAGTTTCTAGTGAGTTGGTTGTATCCTTACAGTACAATTTCTGTCACTCATGTATATTTTATTTGATAGATACATTGCACTCTATTCTGGGAAGGCATTTGGAAATTTGCTGTAGTAAATATTTTAGAAAATGTTTGCTGCAGAAAATTAAAATCAACCAGTCATGTCAATTTTTATAAAAAAATATCACTTCTGAAGAGAAGTGAACATAGCCCACCTATAAGTCAGCCTCTACCGCTCTTGGCACACTGTCATGTTGCCAAGTAGGAGAGCAGATGAAGAGCTCCATCACTGCCACTGTGTGCTAAGCCCGACAGACTTTCGCGCTTTTCTTTCCATCAGTGTGAAGTGAGAAGAAGCGCTGTCTGGTGTCCAACAGTTCAGCCTGATCTGATTGAGATTAACGCCAAGAAATACTCCAATTGGTTTGACCCCCAAGGCTGCCCGCATTACTGGGACTAAATACACTTATGATAGTGTGGCCAGTGCAGAGAATAGCCCTGTCCCACATGTAGAGCTCCGGTGTGAGTGTGTGACAGATATGTGTGAGCTCACAGAGGCCGATGTGGGAGGTAGACAGGGGTTACTTTGATGAGATGTAATGATGGCATAATGCCAGTTGTGAAATGGTTCACTGTGCAGTAAGAACAGCTGCTGGCATCCTGTCTAACTGGAGCCCCAGGGATGGTGGGAGGCATGGAGAAGAAGGGGTAAGGGGAAGTGCGTGGGCGGAGGTAGCCTGAAGGGAGATGCTCAGCGGGGGAGCAGGACGCTTGCAGGATGCCCCTCTCTGAAGAAGTAGCACAGACTTACATGGGCCGGGTGGAGTCTCCTCGAGGGAACACAGATGGAAGCATGCTGTACTGTATTCTCCAGTGGCTACTTCATCATTAGTCCCTGAATGACTTGCATAGTGTGGTCGTTACCTGTGAGTGGTATTAGTCGTATTTTTAGGCATCATAATCTAAGTCAGGAAGCCGTAAGGTTTGATATATTGAACTGTGGAAGTTGTTGCTCTAAACTGGGAAAGTACAAGGCAGAAGAGACCAACCAACCTTTTTCAGCTGGCACACTCAGGAGTATGTAAAGTAGAAGCAAAGGAATAGCAAAATACACAGTGGGAAATTGGAGCAGGAACAGAAAAATGAAAGAAAATTAAAAATGCGCTACAGTTGAGAAAAAAAAACACTAAAAATTGTCTGCAGTATGGCGCCAGACAGAATATTAAATCTGATACAGGCAAGTACTAATTATATGATTTTTCTATAACAGTTTGTCCAGGTTCCATGAATATTCATACTTATGTTTCAAAATGAGAGCAAGGATGAGTCTTCTTTTTCTTTTATGACAAGCAGAAAAAGAAACAAGCTCTTTGGGAGAGCGTGAACATGCAGCAGCAGAGGACTCCATGACACTCAGATAAAAGGCACGTCATTTCTTTCAGGCAGAGAGTGTAAAGATAAAGGCATTTTTCAAGCCTCCTTTTTCTCAAACTCTGGGCTGTGGCCCTTAATGGGGGCAGCCAATAATGGAGGAAGTGGAGATGGTTTAATAATATATGATATATATTATTCTGTATGAGATTTTCATACATTATTTTTTGTAATGTTTATGATCGTTCCATGTTGTAGTGTCCCATAAGACTGAGGACAAGGCTCACAATCACCAAACAACTGTCTTATCTCAGCCTGAAGAAGAGAAAGACAATGATGTAAACCATCAGTCCAAAGGTACTGTCTTTTAGGCACAATATTTTTTTGTAAAAAAGGCAAATTACAAATTAGCACTGCTGCTGAATTCTTTGGGAGATTTCTGTGTGTTAGTAGTTATTAATTCTGAAAAACACGAGAGTGACTCTCATAAAGCTTGATCTGAGTATAATGAAAGTGCACACCATATTGTGTAGTGTAGTGTTTCAGTGGATTATGCTAACTCCCTGCTCTGTCAGTCTTGTCTAAGCTTGACGACCATGGACGTGAGCCAAATATTTTCAGACGACCACATGGAGGCAGTTTAGAAGGACAAGAAGGCAGGTATCTTATTCTTCTCAAGTAGAAGTAGTTTATACTTCTGAATGTCAACATTTAAATATTTTGTGCTGTGACAGTCTTCCACAAGTCTGATGAACACAAACATGACACTAATGGCCACACAACAGCCACATCACACCACGATGAAAAGAGTCATCATGAACAGGCTGGGAGAGAAGGTATCTTTAGCACAAAGTCAAGGGTGTTGCCCGCCTTAGGCCCAAAGTCACTGTTATGGGTTCCCTATTGGAAATAAGCAAAAGACAATGGAAAACTCATTAATTCAAATCATGAACACTGTTGTAGTGCCAAGGGTTTTTTGGCTCACACCTAACATGAAATGAAGCTTAGCTTATGTACAAGGTAAATTGTAAAGATCAAAAAGAGAAAAGAAAAAGGCATATAGATTAAAAAAATAATAATAACTGATGGAAGTATTAAAGTCAGCAGATACCGATGTGCTGACATGCACACATTTTCTAATGATATGCTCAACCTCAAGCCTTGTGTTAAAAAAGGTCTTGGTGTCACAGTTCCTCACCCTTTCGTGAGAAAAAACAATCCTCATTTTGAGAAAAAGGAAATACAGCGATAGACACCATCTCGTCTCCACCTACTTTCAGATGGAGAAGAAATTCTCAGTAAACTAACTAAGTTACTAAAACAATCTCACCTCTTCTTCTCACACAGCATCTTGAGACGCCTCTCATTGTGTGGGTGATGCTCATAAGATAAAAACCCATTTAAGAGTTGCATTAATGCGCCCTGTGGTGTGTCGCCCTTTAAGTCTTAGTAAATTGTCTTCTGTGCACATTTTAAATGTTATGTCTTGTTCTAGTCTCCCACAGTTCTGAGAAACATGGACATGAGACACATGACCATAAAGTGACAACTACATCAGAGCAAAGTACACATGTGGAAGGGCATCAGGAAAGATCTGGAAAAAGTACATAATTTATACATTTTATCAATAAATGTAGTCAAGATACTTAAAAAAAGAAAACAGAGCAGAATGAACCTACTGTATTTCTTTGCATTGTTTGTATTAAAAGCCTTTGTAGATTAGAAAGTTGTGAGTTTTGAGCAACATGCTAACCATTTTCAATTACATGTATAAATCACAATTGTAAATCTTAATTGTATTTGCACAAAAATACTAATATGCCGAAAAACAAAAGCAACTTACAAATTTAAATCTCATTAGCTCAAATCTGAACTGAATTATTCCTGAAAAATGTTACAGATTCCCATGGACACACGACTCAAACTCAAACAGCAGCCAAAAACACACATGAAGATTTCAACAAACATCATGGTGGGTGCCTAATTATCATGTCAGCTTTCATTAAATAGAAATACCCTTCTAGACTGCTCAGTAAAATTCATGTTGTTTACGCGCTTACTAGAGGAAGAATAGTTTACCTAGAGCATCCTGTGATTTCTTTATATTTATGAGCTTCTTATTTTTATAGATTTTTCTCTCTTGAAGGCTTTATTAGACTACTGCTACAACACAAGAGAAGAATTGTCTGTAAAGTGAATCCTTGAAGTAAGAGGATGTTTTTGCTGGCTATGTTAATGAGACCACTGTTGTGTGCTAGCTCCCCACAAGGCTGAGGAACATGTGCTTCACGGCCGCCACATCTCTTCTGAGCACGGCCGTGAAACAGCGGGGCAAACAGAGCAAACAGGCAGCGCACATGGAAATGGAGGTATACTTCTGATCCAAGGTAGTGCAGTGTAGTGAATAGTGCTGTAAACGTCTAGTTGTTGTAGTCGGTTAATCCGTCGATAGAGTCTTAGTTAGAACATTCCTGTTAGTCGACCAATCACTTTTTTTTTCATTACATGGTCTTATATTTAAAGTGCGTATGACAGGTTAAACACTCAAATTTTTCTTTAGTTTGGTAGATTAATACCTGTTGTAATTATAAATGATAGTTTTACGTTAATCAAGAATAAGTTTGTGAAGGAAAATATGAAAATATATTGAAAATAACAGGTATTAGAGCAGAGTTCTAAACATCACACTAGGGAGACAAAAACATTTTCAATTTTCTCACAAGAAACAGATTTGTATGGCCCTGTAATCATACATTTCACAAAAAAGTGAGTTCTAGTGTATTTTTATGGCTCAAGTAAAAAAGAAAGTTACATTTGAAGAATTTTGACCGAATTTCTTACATGGAAGTAAAATTATAATGCAAAAAAATGGCCAAACTGGAATGAAATTTTAAAAATGTTTAGTAAAACCCTAAATATATTGATCTTAACTACGTCTATGTGAAATGAGTAGTTCAAGCTGTCATAGGCACTTTAACAGTAAGGTTGGGATGTCATGGTTTGATTCTTGTTTTGAAACATGGGTCATGATTCCAATTAGGGCTGCACAATATATTGAAAAAAAATATCGATATCGCGGTATTGACATGTGCAATATATATATCGCAAAGATGCACAATAATTTTTTACATTTTGTATGTATTAATCATTCGTTTTTAGCGCGGAGTGGTTTGACAACTCCGATGCCACCTTAAATCTGCGCCTTCAATGGTGCTGCTTAGCTTTTCTCAAGCGAGCCGCAGTGCATGATGGGAATCACTGTAAACAGGTGAAAACATGAGCTAGCCTGTATGGTGAGAGAGTGATTTAGTCTGAAGCTATGAATTTACACAAAGAAAAGCAATCACTGACTGGTAAAAAAAAAAAAGCTGCAACGTTTTTATTGTTAGCATAATATTGTGGGCTCGCAGTAATATCGTGATATTGTGAAAAATTGTGAGCTTCAAAAAAAAAATCGTATAATGAGATTTAATTTTGATACATCCCTAAACAATTAGTGAAAAGTAGATTTTTCTGTCATTACTGTATCATTTGAAGCAGTTAATCATTCAAGCGGGCAGCAACATCATCACATGATCATTGAATCTACAACTACGAAGGATCAGAACAGACATGACCTACGTGATAGAGGAGGTAAATTAAGTTAAGCAAAAACTCAAATTCAACAGATGTTTATAACAGTTTTTCTCTAGTAGCAGAACATAAGTCAGACCACCATGGACACGTGACACATGGGGAAACAGATTCTAAGCATGGAGTGGGGCACAAAGGTAGGCTGATAATGCTTTAGTCTTTGGTTGTCCAGTAGAAACTATATGTGTAAATTAGCTAATCTAATGCTGAACTTGATCAGTCCAAGGTTCAGCAAATCATCATGAACACGGCATTCACAGTCACTCAGCAAATACTTCTGACAACAATAAGGGCGATCACAAGGGTACACATTACAATATAAAACGTTATTGTACAAGTACAAAAACACTACATTTAAGCTTCTCCTTTATCAACACTGTTTTAGCATCTCAACATATCAATGCTAATCATGCTCAGGAGACACAAGAACAAACAACAGATCATGAGGAGGGACATCATGTACATTCTCCAGTGCACAAAGGTACACCTGGACCATACATTCAATTCTAGTAATAGTAATAGTTCCATGATGCTACAGTTCTTGTCCATTTTCAGACGAGCAAGGCCACAACGCCCCCAGTCACACAGAGAGCTCTTCTGAAGGTCAAAGTCATTTTTGTTATACTTTTCAGTTCACTGTTTAAAACATAAATGTTGGAGCAAAATAAACGTTTTACTTCTGCTAATAGCTAATACCCGCCATGGTCATGAGACGCACACCACTGCAGAACATGGAGAGGGTCCAATGCACATACAACATCAGTCACAGGTATACACCTTCAGGACTATTTCAGAGCACATTAATAGTAACAGTCTCAGTTTATCTAAACCTCAGACAACTTTATTGTGTATTTTATCACACAGCAAGCCATGGACACCAGGCTCACAGACATAGTACCAGCTCTCCTGAACATACGGAGCAAGACCATAATCACAGAGGTATCTATTGTGGCACTTACTGAATAAGTAAACTATGTGTTTGGTGCAGAACTACATTATTTTACTAGCCGTGTACTGCTGAATAATTTCCATAGAGGTTCATCCTGCAAATAACAATCATTTTCATACAGCCAGCTCTTCTGATCATAATGATCCAGATCACCATCATAAAGGTACTTAAGTGAGTTTATTTTACTAGCCGGCATAGATGTTTAACATATTTACACTAATAATTATACTTACTTAGCTCACACAATCAACCCTGAAGGACATGAGACGCATGGACACACAGCCTTTGAGAACAAAGACATTCACAATGCTCACGCAGCACCTGAACATAAAGGTATTAGTAACCTTTCATCACATTTGATATTTGCAATATTGAGTATTGAGAAACAAACTTGCATTGTATTGTCATTTTACAGAGGATCACACAAGTGTACCCTCTGAACATCAGACTCACAGTCATTCTCAACATAAGGAGCAACATCACATGGGTATCTATGTGGAACTTTGATCGACATTTAATACCAAGAAAGGCATAACCATTTTTGTTCTCGTTGTTGTATTTTAGTGCCTCATCCTACAAACAGCCATCATGAACATGAAGTTCATAAACATGAAGCTCATGGACATGAAGATCATGGACATGAAACTCATGGACATGAAACTCATGGACATGAAACTCCTGGTCATGAAACTCATGGACATGAAACTCATGGACATGACGCTCATAGACCTGAAACTCATGGACATGACGCTCATAGACCTGAAACTCATGGACATGACGCTCATGGACCTGAAACTCATGGACATGACGTTCATGGACCTGAAACTCACGGACATGACGCTCATGGACTGAAACTCATGGACATGAAACTCATGGAACTCATGGACATGAAACTCATGGACATGAAACTCATGGAACTCATGGACATGAAACTCATGGACATGACGCTCATAGACCTGAAACTCATGGACATGACGCTCATGGACCTGAAACTCATGGACATGACGCTCATGGACCTGAAACTCATGGACATGAAACTCATGGAACTCATGGACATGAAACTCATGGACATGAAACTCATGGACATGAACTCATGGACATGAACTCATGGAACTCATGGACATGACGCTCATGGACCTGAAACTCATGGACATGAAACTCATGGAACTCATGGACATGAAACTCATGGACATGAAACTCATGGACATGAAGCTCATGGAACCATGAACATGAAACTCATGGACATGAAACTCATGGACATGAACATGGACTCATGGACATGAAACTCATGGACATGACGCTCATGGACCTGAAACTCATGGACATGAGCTCATGGACCTGAAACTCATGGACATGACGCTCATGGACCTGAAACTCATGAACATGAAACTCATGGACATGAAACTCATGGACATGACGCTCATGGACCTGAAACTCATGGACATGACTCATGGACATGAAACTCATGGACATGACGCTCATGGACTTGAAGCTCATGAACATAAAACTCATGGACATGAAGCTCATGGAACTCATGCACATGAAACTCATGGACATGACGCTCATGGACACGACGTCCATGGACATGAAACTCATGGACATGACGTCCATGGACATGAAACTCATGCACATGACGTCTATGGACAGCCAAGATCTGAGAGTGAAACAGGACACACTTCACTCTCAGGCCACAAAGGTATATTTAGCATTTTCATTTTATAGTCAGATGCATATTAAGTAAATAACAAAGTACTGCTGTTGTCCCTCCCAGTCCAGCACACAATCATCCATCATGAGACCCACAGTCACACACCAGCCTCTTTTGAACATAAGGAGTCTCACGGTCACAAAAGTATCGTATGAGAGAGAATGTACAATGTTGTGCTTTAGAATCCCTTTATAATTGTATATGAAATATTTTTGCCTTAACAACACTAATAGATCATCACACAAGTGTTCATCACACAAGTGTGCATGGTGGACATGAGACTCATGGGTCAGCAAAGGGGGCACACGAACACAGACAAACTAAAGACACAGGTATTTTTACATGTAGTGGATAAAGATTATAGAAACAGAATGGATGGATTCACTTTTCTTGTTCTTAGTTTCCAATGTGTTTGCATCACACAATAGTCTTGACCACACAATGAAGCACACTCCTGAATATGGGCATCATCCAGGTATCTTTTTCAACTACAGTATATAATCTATAAATGTAAATATATACACACGTTTGTTATTTTTGTATTTCATGATCTCCTAGTCCACCCTAGTCACGGACAGGTGCATGGACATGGACATGGTCACTGGCACGGACATGTCCACCATAGCACTCACCCGCACAGACACGCACAGCCACATGGCAACACTACAGGAGAAGAGGAGGGAAGAAAATCTGAGAAAAAAGGTATATCCCACAAACATAGCATGTAGTTTACGTAGTGTTATACATGCGTTAACATATTCAAACGCTTCCAACAACTGATGCAACAACCTGACAAGATGCTTCTTAATTTAGTACCTACCCATGCGGCATATTTTTATCTGAAACAATGACTGAAGCTCAAATCAAGAGTGTTGACAGACAAAGAATAAACAAAATGGGGGAGGGTGGGTATTTACTGGCAGAGAAGAAAACTAACATGTCTTTGAATGTTCCTGCTTTGGATAATTGGACAGTAGCCGTTACAAAAATAATTATTCAGCAGCAAATACAAATAAACCAAGCTTGAGCAGCAGAGTTACAGAGTAGGCTCTATAGTTTTGTCGCAAAATAATGTAATATATTGGGTTTCATAAATATACAGAAATTAGCAAACCGAAAACTTCCTTGGTTATCTATCATAAAGAAGAAATGTCTTATTTCTCAGTGTAACAGGCCAGTGTTTTAAATCATATATCTCTTAAAATATCTAAATGGAATATTTTCTCCAGAGATCAGTCCATTGTTACTGGAGCCACAAAAACCTCAATAGTCCTGAATGTATTTTTCTCGTAAAGCGTAATGCACAAAAATACTCTTTTTAAGCTAATAGAACAACTACAGCTTTCAAAAAGGTTAGATTCTAACTTCTTTTGAATGATTTTCTTAACTTTTTCCCAGTTCAAAAAATTTTAGTTTTATTAAAATAATTTTTTAATCTTTAACTTCGGCTGTTCAGCTCCGCTCTTGCAGCTATGCTCTGACTGGTACACGCTCAGCTCGACCGCGTTAGCATGTGAGAAAAGCACTACTGCGCATATTCGGAGGGCTGCACAGCAACTGCCACTGACCCAATGCAGTCATATGTTCATGAGGGCTTGATTGATCTTGATTGAGATTCTTACCCATATGAATCAGTGTCCAAACAACACATATTTGTACAGTAGAGCACTATCTATTTGTGTAGCTCAGTGCCTCTCTTTTGTGCTCCTATTGGTCAGTTTCTGCTGTGCTTTGAGTGAGTCTCAGGTGGATTTAACCTCAAAGAACTATAAACTCTCAAAAGTAGATGACTTTTGCTACCTCTTAAAGGCAAAATGAAGGTGTAATGGGCCTCATTTATAAAGCATTTGTTAATTAGTTTTACTACAGATAAAATGTACTAAACATTGCTTCTTGGACTGAATGCATTTGTAAAACAAACTTCGTTTAGTTTTTTCTCCAAAATGCGCAAAAAATGCAAACTCAGTTCTGTATAGTAGGCTTTGCTTAATTTATCACACCGATTAAGGAAGAAACCTGTATGTTGAAGGTAAAGCTTCAGAATGCTGCAGTTTGTTCACCATTAGGGGGTTTGATTATAGGGGCTTTTACAATAATAAAATAAGGTGTTTGTTTTCAAGGTAGCAGTCATAAAAATACCAACTTTACCTGCTTCACTTTTGACTAGTTGACTCATGCGCGTATTCCCCTGACCCGGAAAGTTTCACAGCTGTCCATCAAACTGGGCTTTCACACGTCTTTTAAGTCCTCACAGCGGAAGTTGCAGGGTCTCTCCAGTGCATAAACGGATCCTGGAAAAAAAACAATGACATCATAAGAGCAGCAGCAGGCATACAGAACAGGCTGATTTAGCTTACAATTGCTGTAATTTCCTCTTTATGTATTTTGGACTATACTTGATGAAGACTAACTAGTAGTAAATGTCTATTACTACATGTTAAGTCAGTCATATGCTGAACTGAAGTGCTTTTTTGTTCAGTGATCATATTGTACTAGGTGAATCACTTTTTCAGTTACTTAATTTACTGTAAATATTCTATGCATAGATGTCATGTCTTAAGTATAAGGGGCTACTAAGTTAATTACTAGTCAAGGTCAAAGTTATTGGATTATTATTGTTTAGTATTTTAGTTAATAGAAGGTTAAGGGCAAAGCTAAACCATTTTGAATTAGACACAATGACATGCAGCAGTGCGCAGCCATGAATTATATATAAAAGGATGAATGTTGAAGGATTACTATTATGTATGCGCATATTAAGCACATAAATTGCAGTTCTGCATAAAATTGAAAAATCATGAGTAAAAATAAGGAATACTGCACTGGACTCATTCAACCTCTGTGGCATTTTAAAATGTTGTTTTGAAGCATGCGTGATCCTTTCTGCAAAAATTGTAGCATTATTATCATAACAACAACAACAATTAGGCCATGTTGTGTTTTGTCCAGACTTATTAAACTGCAAGACACTGAAAATGAACTCTTTATGCACTGTGTTGGATCGTACAGGTTGGGTCCCATGAGTACAAAATCCATATACAGTATTTGTATCCTTATGTGGCTAGTACTCATGACCAGAGGGTGTGTGATCCAGCTGTGTTTGTGCCGCACATCAGGCTGACTCTGTGAGTGCATGTTCAGTGTAAAACCAAAAGCTCTTTGTCCCTCAAGGGCTTCTGAAACTCTTGATCTCGGGAGAGCCGCAGGCCAGGCACTTGTTTGGTATCATATACAATGATTTCAAAGGTAAGACCAGACCAAATGGATTCTTTATGTTGTGATGAAACAATTGTGGAGGGATTCCTTTTCTTGCATGTTTTATGTTTTTCATTTTCTCCCACGTTTTTCCTTTTCTCCATTGTGTTTTCATTGTGTAAACGGCCCAGGTAAGCTTTACATCTGCACTGTAATAAACTACACTCTGCTACACACCGTTCAATTGTTCAAATAAAATCCAATTTAGAACATTTGCAACACAGTCAGTCAACACAATATGCTGTTCACACTTAACACTCTACAATTGATAAACACCAATAAAGCAGCATCTTGACTTGAAACATTAATTTGTGGAACAATGTCCTTGTCGGCGGAGTAATTGGCCATTTATATTTAATTAGGCACTTCTCCCACTGCCTGAACACACCTCCCTCAGTGCTGAGAGAGGCACTTTACTGTGGCCCTTTCCCTGGCTGCCTTTAAACCCACTCATTAATATTTCAGCTAGCATCATCAACCAAACAATAATGAAATAATAATGTGACTGCTGATTAAACAGCTAAACTCCCACTTTTTAATATGCATTTAGACATGTCTTTGCATAGAAGACAGTGATGCCTTGCAGCACGTAGCTACTGACAAACTTAATAAAACCTTAATTAGAGGCAGAATTAGCAAAGACAATTGTACAAAGAGTGAAGAATAACACTCTATTCTGAAGAACAAAAAATAATGTATTGGATTCAAGTTGTTTCTTATTAAAGACAAACATTTAACATGAAAAAGAGTCAGTTTTAAATGTACTCTTTGACATAAATACATGTTGTCTAATGCAAGAACACCCTTAAACACTGCTGTGATACTCGAGCTCAGATCAAGCTCTTCAGTGAGTTGTGGCCGCGATAGAAGCAGAGAAATCCCATCTGTAATCAGGGCAGTGCAGCAGTCAACCTCACTCAGCAAATCTGTGAGAGGCTGGTAATGGAGAGTGAGTGACCCTCCCTTATTGAACCACTACACAGTAAGAATGAACAGTCATAAAAGTACACAGCATCACTCACTGCTCGCTCAAAGTAAAACCGACACGATCTGCACATGCCAAGCAAACTCCCGTCTTGTATTTATGGAGTAATGACTGAACGTTTTTCTGATGTGGCAGACTGTGAGTGCTACGGCCACTCCAACCGCTGCAGCTACATCGACTACCTGAACATCGTCACCTGTGTGAGCTGCAAACACAACACCAGGGGCCAGAACTGTCAGCACTGCAGGCTGGGATACTACCGCAACGCCTCGGCCGAGCTCGACGATGAGAGCGTCTGCATCGGTCAGTACGGAAACAATGAACTCATGCAAAGAGTGATGGACCGAAAGTGAAGTTTAAGGAGACGTATATATGATAGATAGATAGTATCTTTATTCAGATATGTCCTATTCCATATAACAAATAGGTCAGCATGTTTTTACGTTCTATCCACTGTAAAGCATAATACTGGTCAAAAACAGCTTAGTAGTAGAAATGGAACTAAGGCTTTAACTAATGATTATTTTAGTAATCAATTAGTTGGGCGAATATTCTTTTGATTCATGATTAGATGCTTGAAACGCAAAAATACTTGAATACAAGATTTCAGCTAAATTTGAGCTGAAAAAATGTGCTTGAGGACGTCCTGGAGATGGGAGTGTAGAAATCAGATAATAATGAATACTTAATATTTAAAGTAGATACTCATTTGATACTCATAAAAATAACATTACAGGATAAAAGTGTATATTTTCAGGACGAGTTTTAGAATAATCCTGCGCTTTATCAGATCTAGTTTAAAAAGTTTGCACAATTTTCACAGTTTCATTTGCTCATTGGATGTTTGGAACCAAAAGAAAGACCAGCTAACTATTATTAGATTACTAATTAGTTGGCCATTATTTGTGATTAATGCAGGCAGCCCTAAATGGAACCATAGTCTCTAACCCTAGTTGTAATTTAGCAAAACAAACAGCAGACTTTATTTATTTGTATTACTTTTTGGAAAAAATGGCTCACAACATTCCTAGATCTTATGTTTAACCCAGGGTCTAAAATCTTGAACAAATACAATTTAATGTAAACTGTAAAAACTAATAAGGAAGTTGATTTAGGGAATCTACTATTTGAACATAAACCTGGGATAAACCTTATCTAGCATTTCAACTATTGACATGACGGCAGGGTTATGTTATATCGTTGGTGATAATAAATATTTATATATTAAATAAAAATGTTTATTGTTGATTATATACATTTTGGAATTTTGCAATATAATTGTTCCACAGAGAAACTTTGACCAAATACTTCTGAAATCTAAACTAAGTGATTTTGCACTGATGCAGAGGCTAGAGAAGAGGTGACAAGTGAAAACAGAGTTTAAATACAACTAAATACAAATATATAAAATAAATGTTATGCTAAAACAATCTTGGATTTATATTGACAATTATATGTTCTTGCATATATTCTCTTTTATATTGTGATAAAATTTGATCGTATATGCCCTGCCTTGCAAAATTGTTTAATCTACATTTTGATACTAAGGAATAAGTTTATCCTGCAAATCAATAAATCTAGAAATGCATAGACTGTGAAAGGCTTTTGAATAACCAAATATTAAGCTACAATGATGCTTGTTGAGCACATCTTCATAGACAAACAAAACCGCACATTCATTAAACACCAGAAGTACTTGTTTTCCTGCGTCAAAAATCCTCTCAGCAGATGAAACATTGAAACCATCAGAGAGAGTAATAATTATTCAGTGAATAAAGTAGTTGTCAAAAGTAAAGCCTCCAAGTATGAATTCATTAATTGAGCCTGTTAGATTTTCTTCATAAACACCGGTCTGACACAGCTGTATTCTTCCCCTCAGAGTGTAACTGTAACCAGATGGGCTCGGTCCACGATCGGTGTAACGGCACAGGCTTCTGTCAGTGTAAAGAGGGAGCCATCGGGGCCAAGTGTGACGACTGTGTGGCGGGATACTACTGGAAACAAGGCTGTTACGTAAGTACCGTGTCTGTATGCAGCGGCTGTGACGGAGGAGGACCTTTGCGAGTGCACTTTAGGCCCGGCTTGTGCTTCCACGTGTGTTTTCTTTACTCCAGGGGAAATGTATCATGTAGCTCATTAGCCGCATCAGCTGTGGTTTTAATTGATGACCCTGTCACGCCTTAACCCCATTACACTAACTCACCTTCCTCTCACAGCCTCCTCCGCCTACACATATACTTAACATACCAACATCTGACTGATTTATTTTGTGTTTGTAGTTTGTAGAAGAGTATGTTTTAAGTGGTATAACTGCATCCAACAGTACAGCCACGTGTAATTCTTTCCTGTCATCAGAGCTGGTTTCCCGATTCTTTCCCACAGCATCTAGGTCAAGTATCTCTGCAACTCTGTGATTCCCTATGCTTTTTATAGCACTCTAATGATGTCATTTGTTTATCTAATCATTAAATTAATATAACACACACAGCGCCTCTTTTTGTGCTTGGCTGGAACAATGATTTTAGCTCCAGAATAAAAACAGGGGCTGAATGAAAATTATACAGAAAAGCATGCACACCAAGGCCTTGCTCAGTTTTCAATCCACTTACAAAAGGCATGTTCTGGCCTGATCCACACAACGGCCTATTAAAGCTCATATGTTAGGTTAAGTTGCAAATTATGAAGAAACTGACAAGTAAAAGTAGAAAATTACAGGAAATGAATTGAGTTTTAAAACAGAATATCTCCACATGTGTTGTCAAAAGCTCGAAAAAAGACTACAAACAATTGACCGTTTCCTGGAGTTTAAGCAATTATTTTACACATTTAAAGTTATTATAATTTGTCACTTTGTCACTTCTGTGTTATTTATGTTGATTTTGGCCCAGATTTACATGTGGTTGCTAGGTAACATTTGTGGATTCGCCTCCACATATGTCATATTTGGCTGTGTGCACGGAACTTCAGTTGGCTTGTGTACGTTCAAAATAGCTAACTTCTGTACATACGACCATTTCCTGTTAGCGTTAAGTCTTTAACATGTTTTCTGTAACATTCACCACAACTGTCTGATCTAAAGAGGATTTATTAGTTTTAAACTGATGTAGTGAAAACCTCATTGAAGAGAATTGAACAGGAAATGGTTGAATGTACAGGATGTACTATTTTGAACGAAAACAAGCCAACTGCACAGAGCCAATTACTGGACAAAAGGCGCTAGTAAACTTCACCAAAACAACCAAGTTGGGTAAAAACAAGCAAAATGTTCTTAATCTAACCATGTTTACTCTCATGTTTTGCTAAAAATGTAGTCTTACCTGTCACTTTAAGTTGTGTATAAAATAGATCAACAATTTCAAAATGGCTGACCCTGTTTTTCTCCTACAGCTAATGTGTGTGACGAGGAGATGCTTCTTTGCCAGAATGGAGGAACATGTTTCCAGAACCAGAAGTGCATATGTCCTCCAGAGTTTAAAGGTGTGCTGTGCCAACAGTCCCGCTGTGAGGCGGGAAAGGACTGCAACAGTGCATCTTCACTAGACCTCTCCACAGCCCTGCTGTTGCTCTGCACTCTGCTAACTCACCTGCTGGCCACGTTAAGCCCCCACTGAGCCCCACGCACCAGTATGTCTGTGTACAGTGTATTTGAGGCTGGGGACGAGGACCTCCGCTGCCCCTCCTGAGAATGCACCGCAGCACCAAGCACAGCACAGCCACGTCAGTAACTTAGCCCAAGATGCTTTTTTGGACACACACGTACATAGACTCACAAGACTGTTATCACACCGAGAGTGTGCTCAGGTGTGACGAAAACTACTAGGGCAGTGACCTCAACAAGAACAGACGCAGACCAATGGAAGAAACCATGCCAACCACTGTTCCCTTTATTTCAGCGCTGGAGCAAAGTACATCAAACCAAAAAGCATAAACTGAACACCTCCTGCACCACTGTTCACTTCAAAGGGAATGGCTGTTTTACCCACCAGGACGTTTCTGTTTTTCTGTTTGAGTTAGGGACCGTAGACTGCTCTTAATGGCTGGCCAATCAGTAACCAGCTTGTTGCGATAAGTCTTAAAGGCAAGGTCAGTTTAACTTGCTGCTGAGGCGTACAATATATTCTATTACCTAAGTTTTATTTCTTCTCTACAAAGTGGGACAGGGTTTCATTTGATTCTCTTTCTGCTGCAGTTTTACATATTCTTAAGTAAATGTATCTATGTGCCCACTAACAGCAGAGATTATACATTATATAGTCTGGGGTTACCAATTATTCAAATTTACTCACATTATGGATGTTATACGAATGAGTGATTGTTGCCACACTTAACGAGATTTAATCTTCACACAGTATTCAGGAAACAGATTAATTTATCGGAAATCTAAAAAGAGGAAGAAAATATTATCAAAACTCTATAAATATTATATTACATCATTTAAATATTTTTTGTAGAAATTATTTTTGTTTGGAGTTACAATAAATTATAAAAAGATTAAAATCACCACTATTCCAAATGCGCATTTTATTACTCTGGTTGTAAACCTTGCAGTAAATATGACTGTTATTTGATTTCTTGCATCTATTTCTTTGTATTCACACAAACGTTACACTGGTTTTAGCTCTGGGGGCAATTTTGGAGTTTCAAACCCACTGGTGTTTTTTTTACTATTAGAAGTACAAAAAGTGAAAGAAATATGTCTGGAATAAATTAAAAACAGTCTAATTACATATAAAAACAGCAAAAGAATATCAAATTAAGTCCATGTGATTACGGTTTCAGAAGAAATGAGAATGAACAATACAGTATCTACAACTTAATGACACTACTTTTGAAATTACATTACAAAACAATTAAAAATATATATATTATAATTGAATTTTTCCAGACTGGTTTAACAAATGTTCTAATATCAGGAGGTAACATAAAACCACTTGGTAAAATAAAAAAAAATATCTGTGTTTTTTGTCTAAAAATTAATGCAATCCAATATGTGCCAAAACAGAATTTATTATTGAGCCTAATCAACACTAAAATTCCTTCATTATAATCTAGGGCTGCAACAACACTGCAAAAATTAATTTCAAGACTTCTAAAGTTGCTTGATTCTAGGATTTGAGCTTAATTTCAGACATTTTGACAAATTTAAGACATTGCTTCCGATTTCGAGCCAAATTATTTGCCAATGAGCTAAGAAAACTGTTTTTACCCAATTGGGTAAGAACATTTAAGCCACATTATTTTAGAACCAGTTAAAACCAGTGAAATATTCTAAATTTCATAAGCAATTAAATCTTATCCAGTTAAAACAGCTCAAATCTGGATTAAAATTCTGATTCCAAGTCATTTAAGCAAGTCTAAATATATAGTTTTTGCAGTGACTTTAATCAATTAATCGTAAATAATCAATTATTGACTTAATCATCAACGTATTTAGTAAACTAATTAATTAAATTACTAAATTGTTAATTAATTACCTATTAGTAATCTAATAATCGGTAACTGGTCTTTAATAGTTCCCAAACATAAAGGAACTGAAAAAAGTAGTTTTACACCAAATGAGCAGCAATGATGGAGAAAATAAATATAGCTACTGCTTTTACTCGAAAAAACACAATCTTTAATAAGACAGAGTTTGTAGTAGATTCTGAAAATTTACATATTAAATTCCCAACAAAACTAGATATTTATGTGATTATTTCAAGTGAAGTGGCATTTTTTGCTAATTTCAAATGAAAATATGATATTCCACTGGCAAATCCTATTTTAAGGCAATAAAACAGCGCTCAAATTAAAATAATTGCTTTTTAATTCAATTACTTAAGACTCACAATGTAATTTAAGACTATTTCAGCTCATTTCTTTCAGTCTTCGATGAAAAAACTATGGTAGCACTTTAAAAGACCTCCACGGTACCTACCAGTTAAGTATCGTGTCAGTTACTTACTAGTAACTAACAGTGACACTTACTAGTACTTACTCTGGTACTTACTGTGGTACTTACACTGGTACCTAGAGTGATACTTTGAGTGGTACTTGTACCAGCAGTTACTGGTACATACCACTGTAGTTACTGTGGTACTTACTGTGGTACTTACTGTGGTACTTTCACTGGTACCTACAGTGGTACTTTGAGTGGCACTTGTACCAGCAGTTACTGGTACATACCACTGGTAGTTACTGTGGTACTTACTGTGGTACTTACACTGGTACCTATAGTGGTACTTGTACCAGCAGTTACTAGTACATAACACTGGTAGTTACTGGTACTTACTGTGGTACTTACTGTAGTACTTACACTGGTACTTAAGGTGGTACTTTTGTCAGCAGTGACTGGTACTTACAGTGGTAACTATTAGTACACTTACCACTTTTAATAATTTGTGGCACACACATATGTTTCAGTGGTGGTATTATTGGTACCTAATTAAAAAGTAGAGCTTATACATTATGAATAACAATAAAATGCAAATGTTAAAAAAGCACCACTGTCTTTATTTATGTCACAACAATATTGGGTATTGACAAATACTAAAGTAATTATTTGTTTCACTAAACAAAACAGCAGAAAACAATTTACAACAATCTTAGCTTAATTCCAACATTTATTGATAAATACCATGATACATAATGGTAAATAGTGGTACTACAATGGTACTTATTACAGTAGTTGACAGTCAACTACTAGTAACAACGGGACCTGTTCTAAAGTGACACATACTGGTACTTGAGTGGTACTTACTACAGTAGTTGACCGTCAAATACTAGTAACACGGGACCTGTTCTAAAGTGACACATACTGGTACTTCAGTGGTACTTACTACAATAGTTTACAGTTAAGTACTAGTAACAACGGGACCTGTTCTAAAGTGACACATACACGTACTTCAGTGGTACTTACTACAGTAGTTGACAGTTAAGTACTAGTAACAACGGGACCTGTTCTGAGGTTCTTCTGTGGTCTCCCATCTGAGTACTACCAGGCCCAACCCTGCTTAGCTTCTGAGATCTGACGGGATCAGGCTTTGGCATGCTGGTATGGCCTCGATCATACCAGCATGCCAATACTGGTGGTAAAAGTACCACTGTAGGTACCAGTGTAAGTACCACAGTAAGTACCACAGTAAGTACCAGTGGTATGTACCAGTAACTGCTTGTACAAGTACCACTCAAAGTACCACTGTAGGTACCAGTGTAAGTACCACAGTAAGTACCAGTAACTACCAGTGGTATGTACTAGTAACTGCTGGTACAAGTACCACTCAAAGTACCACTGTAGGTACCAGTGTAAGTACCACAGTAAGTACCACAGTAACTACCAGTGGTATGTACCAGTAACTGCTGGTACAAGTACCACTCAAAGTACCACTCTAGTACCAGTGTAAGTACCACAGTAAGTACCAGAGTAAGTACTAGTAAGTGTCACTGTTAGTTACTAGTAACTGACACGATACTTAACTGGTAGGTACCGTGGAGGTCTTTTAAAGTGCTACCAAACTATTTTGTCAGTAAATATAGACTATACCTCCAAAAGTCCTCTGGCAAATACTTTGTCTGGATCGAAATTTGGAAAAAATCTTGTAGTCGTATAACTTTGCATTCTAATTAATTGATTAATCAAAAGAATAATCAAAAAAATCAATAATATTATACATAAGTAAGGCTTGGCGATATGATCTTTGTGAGGACTGTCTTTTTTGCCATATAGACCACTCTTACCATAAAGTCACATGACATTTATTATATTAAATATCTGTAGCGCTAAAGAAGGCCTGGGCGATATAGGGATCCTTTTGGTGAAACTGTCACATTTTGATGCACCACCACCACTTCTCTATTTGGTGCAGTTTTCTCTTCCTATAAAGAGTTCCATCTATTTCTTATTGTTTTTGTCAGATTGTGAGTGATAACTGAATTTAACCACTCACAGTGAAATGAAAACTTTCTGAAAAACCAAAGAAAATGGTGATAAAGCTAAAATCCTGACCTGACTCTCAAGAAAATTTTTTTTTTTTACATTTCGCCCAACTCCAACTAAAATGTCAAAAATCAAGTTTCATTGTTTGACTAAGACAAATAAATATTAGTCTAAGGGAAATATATCATCTACTTTAGAAGATTAAAATCATCAGGTATCCGATTACAGGACAGAGGAGACAATATCAAGTTTTTGAAAGCATTTGGAAGCAAGGGTTTGGTTTTGAGGGGTAAAGGCGTCTACTTGATGTGCTTATAGAATACTGCAGGTGTTTACGGCTCAATCAGGACATTAGTCTGAGGTCTTCAGGTGTTGAAACTGAACCTGGATGAACGTTATTATGGGACATATCCTTGGGTTCTTTGTCTTCTTTTGTCTTTCTCAACCTCAAAGCCTTACTATGACACCTTCCCTGACTTTGGTTTACAAATATTCAACATGTTGTTGTTTTCCGCAGAGGTGAATTTTGGGTCTGTTTTTATTAATCGATTAATCACAATGAATCAATTATTGAGTTAACCGTCAACTAATTCATGAGTCAAATCTATAACGGTTCCCAAACCTGTATGAACTGAAAAAGAAGTTTTACGCCTCCAATGAGCAATGACATAGAAAATGTGTAAACTTACTGCTTTTACTAAAAAAAAAACACAATCTTAAATAAGTCAGTGTTTTAACAAAATTATTTATTTTTTATGATTGTTCCATTGGCAAATCTTATTTTAAGGCAGTAAAGCAATGCTCAAATTAAACAAATGTTAATTTCACTAGCATCGCAAGATGTATTTGAAGACATTTTAGGACACTTATTTCTTGCCTGGAAAATCCAGACAATAACAAAAAATATATCGTATGGCCACATGCCCCTCAGTTGAATTTTAGTGAGCATGATGACGATTAATTAGCAATCAACAACAAAAAATACATGAAATTAGAAAAAATATCACATGGAACTGAAAAACATCAGGGATTTCTGCAGAATCAATGGGCAAAGCAAAACACAAGTTTTTTGGTCTAAATGACAGACGATCAATCAGCTCCTTTTCTGCATCACGCAAATAAACTAATCTGATTGCCCAGTACGATGTAGAGTTGATCTGAAACGCAGGCGGGGCGTAGTGGTGACCAGACCCACTCTTTGCTTTTGCTGAAGCGTGGATTCTGGATCTGGATCAGACACACCTCCAAATTGTCCTAAAGCGACAATACTTCAGCTTTGTATGGATCAAAAATGGTAAAAACGTCACCTCACTATGTTCTAAACAATAACCAATTAATGGAAACAACTAATCACTTAGCAAAAATATTTGTAATTGCAGCCCTAGTTTATAGATTTATTGTATTTTTTGACACAGGGTGCTTTTAACTGATACGAAGAGCGATTTTTAACTGCAACTGTACAAAAAATATACAGAATTCTAACTTTCACAGGACTGTATATGCATGTGACATTTTCTTCCCTTGTGCAGGCCCACTTTCATGTCACAAGGTTGTTCAGAGCCTCTGCAAAATGTCGACAAAGTTGTAGGCTGCCTTCAGTCTAAGTGAAGCCCTCCAGACCCGCGCAGGGATGTACGCGATTGCTGAGTCAGGGCAGGTGCACAGTGGATAAAGAGACATGAATGCTGCATTAGAGCGGATACAGTGAACATCAAAGATAAAAGTGAGACTAAACCTGGGAGAAATGACAAGACAAGGATTTGGGGAACTACTCTTCTTCTTGTGAGCTGCTGTATTAGCTATTCTGTATGAAGGGCCCATCTCCTCTGAGCCGCACCGGTGTCAGAGAGTCAGACTTGGGAGGGAATACTTTATGAATGTCGAACATCGCAACGGATCTGAAGAAGGAAAAACATACCATCTGTGCTTCAGGTGAGTCTTAATAGGGTTGTCTTAATCAAGTTCACCGCCACGTGCAAGAAAAATAAAAATATGTTTGCATTAGCGTCGAAAAATTACAGTCAATTATTGATTATAGAGCAGAATTGGATCATTTTTGTTGTTTATCTATAATATTAAGTCAGATATTTTTAAATACAAACAGAAGAAAAGTTCTATTCCTAGAAATTAGTTTACAGTAACAACCTTTTCTCTATTGTAATCAAGATTGAAGTTTTAGGACAACACGCAGTCTGCAGAGTTGGGCCTAAAGGGGTTTTATGGTGGCTTAGCAACGTGGCTCTCAATTTGGGACATACTAATGGGGTTATACCACATCTGACTAACCCCAAGGTTTGTTAGATGTGGTCAGATGGGCAAAGCATCAACACAACTAACTAAGCAAAAGACCTGCAAAATAGGGCTTCACCAAGGAAATATTCAGAAAAGTAGTGATACTCATGTATACCTGTGACTTTTGCATTCTAAACTAAATAATTAAACAAAAGAACAATCAACCAACCATTTGATGCCCTAGTGCGGATATAATTTAAAAGTGGGTGCCGGACAAGTCTGTATTTCAAGCTGAGGTGGTTTTGAGTAAAAAAAAAAAAAAGGGATAATCACTGGTGGTTTAAGACATTGTATATTTGTTTCATTCTTTCAATTTCGTTGGCTTGTCAAATACAGTATTTGACTCAGAAAATATGCAACACTTTCTGCTACAACTGTGAGTAAGAAATACGACTGATTTTACAAAGGTTAAAGCCCACATGAGAGAATATCGCATTTTCCTTTAGTTTAGTGTCGTAGTCTTTGTTATACACATTTCTCATAGTTTTACAGCAGTTAAACTGCACATTATGAGATATTGACAAATAAAAGTTGAAAAGTAAATTGAGTTCTAAAAAAATCCTTGCACATGTCATCAAAAAACATTTACACAACTGACAGTAAAGAAACAGTCTGGGACCAACTTTCACAACTCAAGGAAAAATCTGAGCACTAACAAACTCATTTTGAGTCACGGTTATTAATCACGATTACAACATTTTTGTAAATTATAACAGGAATAATCATAATTTGGCCCAAATGTACAATGTGGTTGCTAGGTAACAGCTGTAGATATAACTATACAAAGTCATGTTAATTACTAGACAAAACAATTATAAACTTCAGCAAAAGGGCCAAAACAAACAAAATATTTAGTGAAATCTTAAACCTAATCATGTTCACTGTTTTACTGAAAATGTCTAATCTGTCATAAGCACTTAGTAAAAAAAAACAAAAAAAAACAGGACATTCTTGTGTAGAAACAATTGTCAGGGAAGACAAGCAGACAACATGTTGAATGAAAAAAATACTAAATATGTCTGTTGGATTCCTTCACATTTTTGTTTTAAGATATTGTGCAAGTAGTTAAGAACCAATATGGATGTACCTGTTTCTATTATTTAATTAGCTTTGTTTAGTAGTCTCCAAATTACTGCAGAACCACAAATTGCTTTTTAAGGATTTCTGTCAAAAACATGTACAGTCTGTGGCTCTGAAATTCTCTGATGTTAAATTTCCTCTGCCCCTCTCAGGTTTCATGATCCGACAGAGAGACATGTGGTTCAGTGTTGTACGGAGCATCAGAAACAATGCCCTCCTTGTCGCAGGTTCAGACACAGAATAATTACGCTCTCCCACCTGCTTCACAACTACAATGTAAACAATGTAGGGCATTAACAGAGTCAGCAAGATCTCTGTGCACGATCCAAACCAAACGCACTGCGACGGACAGATTTACCAACAAAGCTGAAAGATTACACACCAGATCAAGATTTACAATGAAATTCTACTCAACCTAAACTAAAGCCTCTTTCAAAAATGTCTTTCATTTGTTGACAACACAGAATATTCATTAATAATACTGATTAATATGCCAGTTGTACTTCAGTCATTTCTATTTTCAACCATTTTTTATTTAAAATTTACAGATTTATGTTGAGCTGCGACAACAGATGAAATTAGCAGGATTAACAGAAGATTTACGATTGAATAATTGGTCTAATATGCTTTTTGTTTGTTTTGTTTTTAATATAAGCATACTGTTTCCTATTTATTGTCTGCATAAATTGTTTTTACATAAGCTCCATCACATAATTAGTCTTTTTGAGCTCAGCCTGGGTTAGATAAATAATGAGGTTACAATATACTTTTTAGTTTCAGAGTTTTTGCCTGTTCCCCCTTTTAGTCGATTAATTGGATGATGGGGCATATCTTGAGTTGAAGAATTTCTTTGAGCAACTGCAGGCCTAATGCCAGTGCAGTAGACTCTGAACGCAAACATTTGTTATTTTCACTACCAACAACTGAACTCGAAAAGGGAGGCGTTGGCTAGAAGCATGTCATGTTTTATGGGTTAAAGCACTAAGAAACTATAGGGCTGTAGAAATGCTTGTCGATATGTCCCATCGACTGATTAATTTACTAAAAAGAGGGCGTGGCAAAAACTCTGAAGCATTGCAAAAATTTGACCAAATGTGATATTTTCTGGAAAACAAACATATACTGTACTTTCATTTGGTGTTGTAGTCTATTCTATAAAAATTGAACTTAAAAAGAGCATTTTACTTCTCGTTGCGGTATCAAATTAATTGAAAATCAAGTTTTTTTCCTTAATATCAAATCTGAGTTTGAAGTTTTAGTATTGTGACAGGAGAAGTGTTAGAAGGCTTTAATCTGACTATTTTGTCTGACCCAAACTGTGCTTAAGGCAGATCAGATAAAAGATTCTGTTGCTGTTCAATGCATATCCATATAATCTAAATAAAAGAATTAGTCAACTAACAACATTTTTGGTCGACTAAGACTCCATCGACCAATTAAACGAATAATTGACTAAAGGACTACACCACTTTAAGAAACATTTTGACCTTGTAAAATGTCTTTGTAAGTCTTCTCGATGATGGCTGTATTTGGGGCATTTGAAGCATGCGTCTGCACTCTCTCACGTGCCTCTTGCTCCAAATACGGCAACTACAACTTCTCCGTCTGGCTCCCATCCCAACCTGAACTACTCTTCATATAAACTCTGGCTTTTTGAATTTTTATATTTATGTGCTAACACGTGATTTGCCTAATTTTAGTCATAATGCTATGCAAAAATGAAAAAATTAACAAATAATGTTAAGTTTTGATTAGGCTGGCTAGCTTAAGAGAGAACTGTAACTATGCCACTGAGGTTGCTTTAAGTCTGAATATTTGTCTGATCATATGGTTTCAATATATTATGAAGAACTTTAACTTAGCCAATCAGAGCAATCAACAGCACAAAGCAACAAATAAATGTGCAAAGTTGGTTATGTTTGTGGACATGCTATTGCAGATTATTTTAAAAAGACTGACCTGGTAAATAAAGTAATAACTATAACTTGCAAAGCTGTTTGGCAAAAAGTATGAATAAAAAGTTAAAATATTTATTTATTTATTTGTGTAGAGTCTTGACAAGTCAGACAGACACGTCCACACCCGATCAAACTTGAACTCCAAATTCAGAATAAACAAACCAGTGTGACAGTGAATCAACTCACAGCACACAGCAGGAGTCCTGGAGTCAGCCAGGTATGAAACACCTAAAAACACCTCAGGAAACATTTAGAACTGTAAAGAGGAAAATAATCACTATGTCATTAATCAACAACTGCAAACAAATGAAAACTTCTTTCACTTAATCCAATCAGAGAGGTAATAAATAATTGCTTTTATGTCTTATGAAGCAGCACATGAAAGCAAAAGACTGATAAAGAGGGTTGGGCCATACATCTGTATCAGTTTTATCGATTGTAGCATCATTACGATCAATATATTTTGAGAATGTTCTCTATTCTCTGTGTGATGTGTTTCAGTCGCAACTTTTCTACAAAGCATCAAGAAACAGAAAACAAACACAAAAAAAATGGAAAAAAGAAAACAGTAAAGCTAAAATATGTCTGCATATTCACATCATAATGCAACATAATATTATATATACAAGAAAAATATGTTTTTTCTTTTTCGAACATTTTGAAAGTGAAAAGTAAGTTTGTGATCATAAAATAATAAGTTACTTGGAACATAACTAAAATCATGATAATTCAGCCGATGATTAGCACAAAGACAAGTCAGAGCATATGTGCAACTTAAATAAAGGAGAATGAACCGTTAAAATTAAAGAAGACTACATACCTCATCGAAATGGTCTTTTGAATGTATGTTTTATGAAGGATATCATTTGTGAGCAACTTTTTCATTCAAAGAAACATAAATATGTCATGTCCGCAAAGTGAACTTATAATAATCATTACTCCATTATAAAAATTTCTGAGATATTCATAATTTGATTAATTGCACAGCCCTAACAGTCACAGCAGGAGTTAAAGAACACTTTACATTTAGATGTCCTTCTGGTTGCTTAATTAAAAATACTTTTAGTTTCTTACATATAAATTTGTTTATATTTTCAATAATTACACAGACAAATCTGACTTAAATGCACATGATTAATTGAATTATTGAATTTGAAAGTTATTTTCTGGCTACTGTCTAGTGGAGAGCGTCTGTAACACGGTGAAGGTTTTGTGCCATTTGTAGGTCATTTGTTCGTTAAGGGGAAAGTGCTTACAAAAGGCATGAGTTTGGCACTGCTCTTTAGGATTCTATTTCTTTTCTACACTTTCTTTCAACACAGTGCACACACCGCAACTATCACTGATCCCCATTTCAAACACACTGACATATGTCTCAGAAAGGGCTGCCACCGAATAGTAGAAAACTCTCAAAATGCATGCACTTTGGGCTAAAAATGAAACCTTTGTCAATTCACGTCAGCCCACATGTACCAGTGGGGCTTACAGCAGCACGGCTTCAGATAACAGAGGTGATACTTGGATCCAGCTGTGCTTTAAACTTTATGTGTACTGGGTTTCTGTGTTCGCTCATTGTTTGTTAACTCAACGTTTTGAATTCATAAATGCATTCTTATATGCATTCTTAGGAGTTTAAGTCCAGTTTTTATCTTCATTCAACCTTCCACATCTCTGCAAATGCATGGTTCTCAACAGACACAAGAAATAAACATTGTGTTTATATTATAAACTACCAGTAATAATTTGTAACCACTGAAATGGCTGAGTCTGGTCAAGATTTAAGGACTACCAAAATGAATTTGAAGAGTTAAAGATGCTTAATTCTAGGATTTAAACCTAATTTCAAGCATTTTGACTAATTTAACCTCAATTTATTGTACAGACTGATTTAACTGATTTCAAGACATTGCTGCTTATTTCAAGCCAAATTATTTGCAAATGGGTTAAGAAACTTGTTCTTACCCTATTGGCATTTTTGTTCTTGTTTTAAGCCAAATTCTCTTATAGTCAGTTAAAAATGTCTACATTCTACATGACACAAGCAATTAAATCTTATCCAGTTAAAACAGCTCAAATTTGGATTAAAATTCTTATTCCAAGTCAATTCAAGCAAGTCTAGATATATACTTTTTGTTGTGAGGACTTAAGGACTAAACAAAGGTGATTCATTGTCCATAGATGAGGATAAAAATGTGGAGGTATATTTGACTTTGTTAGGATGTTGCTGACAGTAATAAACTTGTTCTGTTTCAGACATGAGTCTCTATAAAGCAGTAGATCAGGTTCACAGAAAAGCACTGATGTTTAGTTAAGTTTTGACCATAAAAAAAAAAGCTCAGATTAGCTTAAAGTGAGAAAGCTTACCATCTGTAAAGCCTTAGGTAAAAGATGATATTCTCCCCAATGTTCTATGTCATTTTTCACATTCAGTCTCAGTGGCAGTAGTTTTTTCTAAAGATAAACTGTTCCTAGAGATCCACCCGTCCCACAGCTCGCCGTGAGAGTCAATGATCTTTGTTGTAGCTCATTCTCCGACATGATGCCAGAGGCCCTCACTGACTACAGGCTCAGGTTCACAGTTAAGATGTTGTCAAAGCTCCACTTTAGTCGCCCAAAGGCCTCTGTCAGGCAGCCTGCAAACCTTTTTTAGGAAATCACATGTGGAGGAAAACGGTGAGCTTCCCAATTCCAGACAATAACTGTGTGAAGAAACAAGAAGTAAACTGTGTGACTAAACTCCATGTTCTGCAGAGACCTCAGATAAATAAATGATATTCAAAATTCATGTCATGTCATTGTGGGATAAATCTGTCTATAATACATTCAAGGTTTTATCTTTCTAACCAACATTTGCATGAGCGTAAAACGGGTTCTGAAGAGAAATCCCGACTCAACAATTTTGTATGTCACACATTTTGTGTTTACAATTTAAGAAGGAAAAGAAGCAAATTCAGTGAAACTGTTTAACCACAGCCAGAAAATGGGTGACACAGTGGCGCAGTCACCCAGGACCTTCTGGCAAGAAGAGAATGTGGAGTTTGTATGTTCTCCCCATGTTTGCGTAGGTTTCCTCCAGGTACTCCGATTTCTCCCACCTTCAAAAACATGAAGGCTGCAAAAGAGATTCTGAATCTAAGTGGGACTTTCCTGGTTAAATAATGGTCAAAAAAATAAATACATAATCTAGCAATACAAAGCCACACACTTGTGTTCATCAAGCCTATACTTTTAAATACTTTTAATTTACATGCAGTTGTGAGTTGTTAATTGGCCAATGACCATAATGGAAAAACTATAGCACTCAATATGCAAAATCCTACTTTATATTTCAAACCTCAGCATCTGGAAAGTTTTCAATACTCAATGCTTTGCCATCGCAGCAACAACGAGAGCAAACCAGGCTCTACAACTGTGAAAGAAAAACAAGAGTAAAGACTCCCTAAAAGATTTCAACAAGTTTGTATTCACAGCAGAGACAGTGGACCTGTCAGAGCCGCACAGAGCAACGCTGTGCACTTCATACACAAACTCTTTCAATATTTTGTGATATGGCAAAGAATATTCAGTTGTTTAGTACTTTGTTGTTTATTTCAGTGACACTTTAAACTGGCCCTTTTCTGTCTGAGCCTCTGTTGCTTCATGCTCGGCAGAGCACTGTGTCAGCTTCTGTCACTACATCTACCAGAGAGTTACACTGGTGTATTTACTGTACGCAGCGAGGAAAGGAAAAGAGCAGCTCTGGAAAAAGCACAAGCACAAGTTTTATTTTTATTTTAAGAAAACTAAACTTCAGCCTCATAAAGACGAGAATGGCTTCATCCTGCAGTTACTTTGAGCTTTCTTTCTATTAATATGAAGCTAACACAAAATAGTTTTTGGCTGTTAATCTGTATTATCATTTCCTACTTTTCGGAGTCTTTTATGGAAACTTCTAAATCGAACAAAGCAGCAAATTTCAGGTCAAAACGACAACAAACTGACTGTCTGCTGAGGGAAGGGCCACAGACACATACCAGTAGTTACGTATGACATGAGCGTTTGTGGCCTAATCTGCGGTCAAACTAATCACACTGCTCTTCTCAACTCTCACCCACTTGTTTTACCCTCTCCTACGCTTTTTCAGCAGCTAGTTCAGTTTGAAATGTGTTTGTGGGTTAATTTTGGGGTTTAGCATCACTTTGAAATTCAAAGCATCTGATTCTTTGCTCAACAGTCGATGATCACATCATCACAGATTCTCATTATAAATATGGGTTTTGAAAAAAGTTATGTGCTAACTCATATTCATAACAGGTCTGTTTTCGGTCAAAAAAAACCTTCAATTTGTACAAAACGTCTTAATAATAGGTTGATAAAGTTTCCCAAAGACATTAAAAATAATAATGTATGTCTTATGTTAATTACTCACCACATATTTTTTATTTTTATTTATGTATTTTTTCATAATCCTTATAGGGTCTTTTAATGGAAACTGTACTTCTGGAACCAAGGCGTGGGCGTTCACTGTTGAGATCTTGAATCCATAAAAAAAAATACTGAAACAAATGCTAAGATCCATTCCATGATATTCCATGTAATTAGCATTGCTCTCAAAACTACTTCTAACTTTGTCTCTGAGTGTGTTTCTTTATTGTAGTCTTTGAGTCAAACCCTGCCTGCAAAAGAAGAAACGCGTCCTTAAAATTTCTGATTGAACCAGAACTTGAAGATGTTGCTAAAGAGATGCAATGCCTTTGGGAACTCCACTATAAGCCTCTTTGAGATGCAATGTCTCGCCTTAATGAGATCTGCCAAAAGCACTCTGCCACAAGAAAGAGATAGAGATGGAGTCAATAAGGTCAATTTAGAAGGAGCCTGTTCACAAAGTCCCTGCAGACCCTCACGTCCAAAGTCAGAGCGAACGCCAGGAGAGCAATTATCACTTCCACCAAAGTTTGCCACACATTTACATGAACATTTATATTGTAAATGCAGCAGGTGGGAAGAGTAGAAGCAGGGTCAATCCATAAATCTGCTAGAAAACATCCAGGAGAAAGTAGGAATGACACAATGTAAACGTAAGAGTTACAATTACAGTGAGAGAAAACACCACAGGTTGTCACAGTGAAAACTATTCAAATCTCCTTTATCATACGAGTTAATAAAGATGTGGTTGGCCCGGCAACTGATTTACAGAGCAGATTTTGATCATTTTCTCGTATTGTTTACACTATTGAGCACATTGGTGGGTAAGCTGCACCAACTAGATTTAAAAAGAAAGAAAAAAAATGTCATTGCAAAAGCCACAGAGTTCAAAGCTTTTAAGAAATCATGGTAATTGGTTCTGTGCACAGAAGTAAGTTGGCTTACTTATTTTCAAAAATGCTAACTTCCTGTCAGCATGTTTGTTTCCTGTTTAGTTCATTTCTACGGGGTTTGCCTCAGTCTAAAATAAAAAAATACTTTAAGATCAGGCAGTGAACAGTGAGTTGTTGGTGATTTTCTCTGAAAACATGTTAAATACTTTACAAATGAGGAGAATATTTCGGTAGCAGAGTGGTTAGAGCTCTGGCTTCCCAATAAGGAGGTCGTGGGTTCGACTACCGGGTTGGACCATATCAACACCTCATAATCTCTGGGTGGAGTTTGCATGTTCTCCCCATTTCTCCCCATTGTCTCTCTCTAACCCGACGAGTTGGCCACTGTCCAGGGTGTTACCCCGCCTAAGGCCCAAAGTCACTGAGATAGGCTCCAGTCAATGGGAACAGGTGGTATGAAATGAATAGAAAAAATGATTTAACTATTTCCATTAATGGGACATAATATTCTCACAATTACTTTAAGTTCTTCCAATTACATAACATTAATATTGATTAATTAATAAATTAATCATTGCATTTATATAGGAGCTTTCATGGCAGATAAAGCACCATTACTGATTCATTCCACACTCAGTAAAGTTGGGGTAACAATTTTTTTTATTTGTAAATGTGAAAACTTTGTGTTCTTCTTTAAAAAGTATATGGTAAATGCAGCACTTAAAACAGGTCGATATTAACCATGTGATGGAAGTATTTACGTGAGGAAGTTATCAGATTTTAAACCTAAATAGTATTTGCTGTGTGAAAATCAGTTATTCCACCTTTAATTAATTACTTTTGCGGCCACAACTGCCCAAATAATCATAACTTAACCTAGCTGAAAGAATGTAAGAATAAAAACATCTAAAAGGCATAACTGAGGGGATTGTGTCATCGCCTGAAACCTCTCCAGATTAGCAGATTGTCACCGGCTCAGATGAGACACAACCTGTATATGATTCATTTGTCCAGGTCAGCATGTTTGCAGCGCAGGGCAACGGTGTTATTCTTGTGTTACGTGTGTGTCCTGTCAGCAGGCAGCCGAGGTGCACCATCTGTGAGCGACTCTGCTCTGGTTCCACGAGTGCTTCTGTCACTGAACATGAGCTCATAGACCCCATTTTAAAGAGAAGTCTACTAAGTGAAATACACAATAAAAAACTATTATAACAAAGTGACGGGTGCACTGTAGCAGAGTGGTTAGAGCTCTGACTTACCAATATTAAGTGAGTTGTGGGTTCGACTCCCAGGTCGGACCATATCAACATCTTATGATCTCTCTGGGTGGAGTTTGCATGTTCTCCCTGAGTCACCGTGGGTTTTCTCCGGGTACTCCGGTTTCCTCCCGCCTCCAAAACATGCATGTTTAGGTTAATTGGGCATCGCTGTAAATTTTCCCCTGTGAGTGAATGGTTGTCTGTCTAACCCTGAGACGAGTTGGCCACTGTCCAGGGTGTTCCCCGGCTAAGGCCCAAAGACACTGGGATAGGCTCCAGTCACCCGCAACTCCTAACGGGATGGTAAAAAATGAATGAAAAAAAAAAAATAATAATAATAATGAATATAACAAAGTATAAAGCTCATCTTTTGGCAGAGGGCTACAATTCAGGCGGAAAAGCATCTTTATTGTACTTTATTGTTAAATGCCGTCTTAAAATGCCTCAAAAGTATTAAAATATCATCACAAATAACATTTTTGAATTAATTCATAATGCATTTCACCTTCTATTAAAGACTGAAAGCATTCCAAGTATCCACTGGAGACAGCAGATTCTATATTATATACCTAGTTGTTTGTGAATACTGGAGGCAAAACACATTTGTAGTCCGGCCCTCAGACCATAGGCCTACGAAAAATCTGGCCCAGTGGTAAATATAATTGAGCAGCACTGGTCGTAGATACAACGCCTTACAAAAGTCTGAGGCTAAGCTGATCGAGATTAATGATTTTCAATTAGCGTAACATGAGTTTTAACAACTTCAGTACATTCTACCAGACACATAACTATTGATCAGTGCAACCATTAGTACTAATGTGGACCAAATCTCTGAAACATTCAGACAGAGTTATCTATTGAGCCTTATTGCCTGAAATGCTGCACAGACTCTTTGAACCTTATGATGCACCAACACAGCGTAATCCAAAACACTGATGCGTTTTCTCTATTCATTTGTCTCAATCCAAAGGTGAGACTAATGTTTATTAATGACATCTACATTTCATTTGTCTGTGCCAGGAGCAAGGCTACACTCAGTCGGCCTAATGGCACCTTTTGACACACAGCCCAGTGTTAAGGCCATTTGTCAAATCTGTTACGCAGCTCTGATCAATCGAATGGAGGCGTTTTAAGTTTGGACTTTAACTGAAAATCTATCAAACATGAACATGTAGCAGTATCAGAACTGTCATAAGATAATATTGTGGGTGAGTAAGAAATACAGAGCATTAGTGACGGGTCAATACCATAATTCAAGCGCTCTGAGGAAAGCTTCATGCGGAAACTATGTGTGCATCTCTGTCCTGAAGTTTTTTATTTAAGTGTATGAAGATGTGCAACCCTTTTTGGGGGGGTTAGCACTCAACTTTTGAAGACCCACAATATTTACTACTTGACAAATCAATACCACAATAGTTAGTATCAATACAATACCAAGTACATTGTCTTTTTTCCCCCCGATACAAAAGAAAATACTTTAACAAACTGAAAGCTTTAAAAATGCTGCTGCTGAGGTGAGTCTTACACATAACTCACTTCAGAAATCTGGGAAAAAATATATTTACTTTTTTTGTCCTTGTATGATCCCAATTTTCAATTCAAATTTGCTTAGCCTTTTCAAAAGCAAAACAAAAATGTCCTAGTAATAATTTTATATACATAAGTGTAACTGACCATTTAAAGCAGAACTAAGTAACATTTTGATCTTGTTAACCCTCTGTTCATCCTAGGGCACAAACGTGGCTTTTGACATTTTCATTTTTATGTCAATTTGTCTGTGTTTGCTGGATCAAGCTGAAAATGGTCTCAGGTTAATCATTTTTGAAGACGCTTATTTTGGCTATTTCACTTTTTTGAAAAACACTTCCGTTGCTGAGATACAGAAAAAGTCACACTCTTATCCCTTGGGACCGTTTTGTGGCCTTTTTTTTTAAACATCCATAAAATGGTCATATTTTCATCTTTTTTCCTACTTTAAAAACTCAGATTCATAGAACTACTTCTTCTTGACGCGTACATACCAAATATGTGTAATATTTCAAATATTTTTAACCCTTTATTGTCCAGTAAACATGCAAAACACCGCTGTACAGCTGATGAAAAATCTAAAAAATGGAAATAACTTTAAAAAATCTATTCAAAATTGAATAAACTCTATATGCTTATTAGCCCCTCTCATTGGTCAATAATTGGCAGTGAAATTATTTTTTCCCAGTTTTTTAGTTTTTCTGTAAAGTGAGATTTAGTGAAAAAGTCACACTCTTATCCCTTGGGGCATAAACGTGGCTTTCTTGTTTAAACCTCCTTAGAATGGTCATACTTTCATCTTTTTTCCTACTTTAAAAACTTAGATTCATAGAACTACTTCTTCTTGACGAACACCGCCGTACAGCTGATGAAAAATCTAAAAATAGAAATAACTTTAAAAAATCCATTCAAAACTGAAATAACTCTATATGCTTATTAGCCCCTCTCATTGGTCAATAATTGGCAGTGAAATTATTTTTTCCCAGTTTTTTAGTTTTTCTGTAAAGTGAGATTTAGTGTAAAAAATCACACTCTTATCCCTTGGGGCATAAACGTGGCTTTCTTGTTTAAACCTCCTTAGAATGGTCATACTTTCATCTTTTTTTCTACTTTAAAAACTCAGATTCATAGAACTACTTCTTCTTGACATGTACATACCAAATATATAACATACTTTTAATAATTTAACCCTTTATCTCCCAAAAAGCAACCAAAAATCAACTATTTTATACTAAAATAAATAAATAATAATAATTGGTATTGCTATAATAATCAGAAATGGATTTCAAATTGAGTAAGCTTTATATATTTGTTTAGCCCTTGGGGTAGTTCAAAGATTGGAAGTGAAAATAATGTCTTAAGTGTTTTTATTTTTATTGTATTGAGACATTCTGTACAAAAGTCACACTTTTTCCACTAGTGGCCTCTAGGTGTACTCACCTTTACCCACCCAGAAAATCAACATACATTCAACTTTTTTTCTACTTTAAAAACTCTGAATCATAGAACTACTTCTTCTTGACACATTCATACCAAATATGTTTGTAGTTTTTATTATTTTAACTCTTTATTTCCCAGTAAGTCGACAAAAGTCTTCAATTATTCCACACTGAAAAAGAATACATAAAAACACTGCAATATAGATTGTAAACACATCAGTGTCGTGTTTTGGATTTCCCTCAGTCTCCTCTGGTTGTTTACACAGGTGTATCTCTGCCACTGAGGTAGAAATAAGAGCAGTAGGAGAGGGAGAACATGTTTCATTTGGAAAGAAGGCAAAGTACAGCAGAGAGGAAGCTCTAGACATGATCATGTGATGTGGAGCGGAGGAGGACTCAACTTCTCAACAAGATGTGCTCCAATCATTTTTCTAGACTGTGAGGAACAAGGTGAAGGTTGACATCCTCTCTGCTGTACTTTGCCTTCTTTCCAAATGAAACATGTTGTCCCTCTCCTACTGCTCTTACTTTTACCTCAGTGGCAGAGGTGCACCTGTGTAAACGACCAGAGGAGACTGAGGGAAATCCAAAACACGACACTGATGTGTTTACAATCATTCTACAGGTTGTGTTTTAGTTGAAGGAGATGAGAAAGACTTCAGTAGGTTTCTTCAATGAGAAAAATGTTGTTGGTGAGTCTTATCACACCCATGTCCCTCAACTTTTCACCCTTCTGATCCTAAAAACTTTTTCATGCACAATAATCCAACTGCAAGGATAAGTTATGTGTAGACTTTTGAAAGCGTGCAATAAACACAGATTTGAAGCTTTCATGTAAAAATATTTAGTTCATTTTAATTTGCCACAACAGAAAATTCATAAATGTTTCAAAAACAGTTTACAACCAATCACTGTCCCATGTCAGGATTTACTAAAAAAGTCCAACTCATTGAAGTTGGAATCTATGTCGCAGTGTTTATATGTATTCTTTTTCAGTGTGGAATAATTGAAGACTTTTGTCGACTTACTGGGAAATAAAGGGTTAAAATAATAAAAACGACAAACATATTTGGTATGAATGTGTCAAGAAGAAGTAGTTCTATGATTCAGTTTTTAAAGTAGAAAAAAAGTTGAATGTATGTTGATTTTCTGGGTGGGTAAAGGTGAGTACACCTAGAGGCCACTAGTGGAAAAAGTGTGACTTTTGTACAGAATGTCTCAATACAATAAAAATAAAAACACTTAAGACATTATTTTCACTTCCAATCTTTGAACTACCCAAGGGCTAAACAAATATATAAAGCTTACTCAATTTGAAATCCATTTCTGATTATTATAGCAATACCAATTATTATTATTTATTTATTTTAGTATAAAATAGTTGATTTTTGGTTGCTTTTTGGGAGATAAAGGGTTAAATTATTAAAAGTATGTTATATATTTGGTATGTACGTGTCAAGAAGAAGTGGTTCTATGAATCTGAGTTTTTAAAGTAGAAAAAAAGATGAAAATATGACCATTCTATGGAGGTTTAAACAAGAAAGCCACGTTTATGCCCCAAGGGATAAGAGTGTGATTTTTTACACTAAATCTCACTTTACAGAAAAACTAAAAAACTGGGAAAAAATAATTTCACTGCCAATTATTGACCAATGAGAGGGGCTAATGAGCATATAGAGTTCATTCAATTTTGAATGGATTTTTTAAAGTTATTTCTATTTTTTAGATTTTTCATCAGCTGTACGGCGGTGTTTTGCATGTTTACTGGACAATAAAGGGTTAAAAATATTTGAAATATTACACATATTTGGTATGTACGCGTCAAGAAGAAGTAGTTCTATGAATCTAAGTTTTTAAAGTATGAAAAAAGATGAAAGTATGACCATTCTAAGGAGGTTTAAACAAGAAAGCCACGTTTATGCCCCAAGGGATAAGAGTGTGACTTTTTCACTAAATCTCACTTTACAGAAAAACTAAAAAACTGGGAAAAAATAATTTCACTGCCAATTATTGACCAATGAGAGGGGCTAATAAGCATATAGAGTTATTTCAGTTTTGAATGGATTTTTAAAAGTTATTTCCATTTTTTAGATTTTTCATCAGCTGTACAGCGGTGTTTTGCATGTTTACTGGACAATAAAGGGTTAAAAATATTTGAAATATTACACATATTTGGTATGTACACGTCAAGAAGAAGTAGTTCTATGAATCTGAGTTTTTAAAGTAGGAAAAAAGATGAAAGTATGACCATTTTATGGAGGTTGAAACAAGAAAGCCACGTTTATGCCCCAAGGGATAAGAGTGTAAGTTTTTTGAAGGGTAAACTGAGGGTTAAATGTCTTTGTAAGTCTCTGTGATGATGGTTACATATGTATTTTGGGGCATTTGAAGCATGTGTCTGCTCTCTCCACTGCCTCCTTCAAAACACATTGCACGACTCGAATTTCTGTCCTGAAAACCCCTGTCTTTTTATTTTTTTAATGTGGCAGTGTAGGTGTTTAGATGTGTTTCTGTTGCCTTATTTTAATCTTAAAGCTACACAAAAATGACAAAAATAAATAATGTTGATTTGCCATTGGCTAGTTTAATTACACAAGAGAACTGTAGGGGGAGCACTAGCTGCTTAATTCTAGTTTAGTAGAAAAATATGCACACAATATTATTCAGCTTCAAAGTTTGACTTGCTTCTTTCAATTCAAAACCCGCAACACAAGTTAATCATCAATCCTTAGATTTTTATTTTATTAATTGCCAAGCTCTACACCAGGGCAATTCCATTCACTGGGCCAAATTTTTGAGAGGGCTATGGTCTGGGGGCTGGACTATTAACTGAGCTATGTATTTTACACCCAATTTCAACAAACAAATCAAAATGTTTAAACTACATTCTACTACTTTCTTTGAGATAAATACAGCAAAAAACATTAAAACCACCAGATAAACAAAAGGAACACTCAGGTCTCTCTAACATTTTTCATGAACAGACTTTGGACTCAGTCGCAGTTAGACTCATTACATTTGTGTTCTTTGATAGGATGTTTTTGACTGTGTGACGAGGAAATTAAGGAAGTTTGTTGTGCGACAATTGAAATGTCTTAAACCTCCAACTAACATCACACAAAAATGAATTATTGAATTAAAGAAAATAAGCACACTTTCTTGTCAATGTCTTTGCTGTAAAAGGTCTTTTAAATGGCGGAAATATTGCAGATATTACACTTAAACAAAGCTAACATTGTACACAGCAAACACAGTGCATAAGGCCTGCTTCATGGGCAAAAACATACATCGTTGTGAGTCGCATTTGAATAGCCTCATTCTACACAAAACATTGAAGAAATTAAAGAAATTTGAATGCGAATTTGCACGAATATTGACGTTTTAAGGCGCCGGTATAAATCAATACTTTAATAGCAGAAATACAGCACAGACCTCTCCTAAAACTTCTTGCTGTTGCGTCGCACAACTTTTTGAAAAACTCAGGTCAACCTTGAAATGAGAGTGCAGCACATGTTCAGTTTGTCAGCTGCTTCATTTTTGTGTAATGACAGTTTTAAGACAAAACACCGTCAGCCCTGCGTGAGAAAAAAGGCAACAGAAAGGTTGTTTTACTGAGTTGGGCATCCAAGCACATTTCAAGAGGCGCAACAACAGGAGGTGACAGAGATTCAAGGACTATGTAACGGAGCTATAGCGTTTTCCTTGGCTGCTACAGGGATTTCTGTGGAAAGACTACAGTCAGTGCCACTCTTCACAAATCTGGACTGCTTGGGAGAACAGCCAGATGGCATATGACAGCAGCCGGGAGTTTTCACTGAACGATTTCAACACCATAATGTAAAAGGGCAGCATCTGATTAATTGTGTTAAATATTATCCACAGTTTAAGATGTAGAATTTCTGTTGAGACAAGCTGTGTTTGCTTCAGACAACCAATTTGATAAAAAATAAATTGTTGTGTTAGGTTGTGTTCATGTGATGATGTCCTAATCTCAGACGATCAGAAGAGTCTTTAAACTTTGTGGGAGATTTAGCGTTTTTGAAAGAAAAAATCAAAACAATAATTCACAAATGTCAAACGTTTTCATTATTCTTTTTAAATTAGCTCTACAAACTTGTTATATTAATCTAATGCTTTACAACCCCATCATTGGGGATGAAATATGGCATCACTTTCCAAAAATGTTGTGATTCATTTACAGCCTACTGACAAACTTTGTGTCCTTTTGACCCAGTAGTGTTAAGTGCAGAAAAAAATAACGCCCTACTTGTTTCCACAATTTTTTTACTCTTACTTGATTCTATTCTTGAACCACTACTTTGTACTTTTACTCAGAGATGGCAAAAGTACAGAAGTTCACTACTCAAGTAAAAATACAGTTACTTGTATAAGTTCTACCGAAACTGCTTTACGTGACTAAAAGCATAAAAGTAAACGTGTGTATATTTACTTAATTAAAAGTACAATCACACAGCCAAGGGTGATTATCTAGTATCAGCTAAACTACTAAAATACTAGACATTTCACAGGTTTTTTTTTCACTTGTTTCAAGATATTTCTGACTGTTTAGAGATTTGAGCTTGAAAATCCAGGTATCAAGTAACACCCCCTTAATCAGAAAAAATACCATTAATAAAGGTTAAAATCCAGAAAGACAATTTAACCAATGTAGAAATATTTTTTTGCAGTGGGCAAAGTTGTTCTGTAATGTTGTGATGTATGAGATAGGCTTTAGTGGAAATTAAGTATAATTCATCTGACTTTTATCATGTGATAAATAAAAATATTAAAAGGAAAATATATGTGCTCATAAAGTACCTAACTTGTTTTTAAATGTAGGGAGTAGAAAGAACTAATATTTCTTGAAAAATGTAAGAAGTAAAAGTAAAAAGTCACCAGATTTTGTAATTCTCAAGTAAATGTACTCAAGAAAACTACTTAAGTACAGTACTTGAGTAAAAATACTTAGTCACCTCTGCTTTTACTTGAGTAATCATTAAGAAGTACCTGTTACCATGAGGTTAAGAAACATTTTGATCAGATCCCCACATTCATGACGCTTCTGTTCACAGACCTTCTGCATCAGATGTGACAGCCAGGCTTTGGATAGAAGTGGTCCACTGAAAACATGATGTGACAAAAAAATAAGTGTAAAATAACATGTTTTGCACGACGTAGGCTATTTACAACTGAAAACAAGCGAAGAGGCAATGCTAGTAAGTAGTCTTCTCTGTAAACAGTTTTGAAACCTGGAGAAGTTTCATTTTGAAGTATTTTTAGTGTGACTGAAAATAACTTCTGAATAAAAAGTCAAAAAGCGCGGGTGATTGCATTACCAGCCAGTCCATAAACACTTTAACAGGAGGTGATACTTCATTGTTAGCGCTAGTTAGCATTAGCAACTTACCTTCATAGTTACGTTGAAAAGACACATAAAATTTGAATCTTTTTCATCCACCTTGCTCTGGGTTTAGCGCTAAACACGCAAATGAGTCTTCGCAAATTGTTGATGGTGAATATGTAGACTCTTCCATGTCAAAACAACTCCTCTGTTTTAGGGTTGCCAGGTTGGTGAAAGCAACAAGCTACCAAACCTTTGAAAAAAAAAAAAAAAAAAGCCCAAAACAAGCGGCTTCCAAGTTAGGGTTATTAAAATTATGAATTAAAAAAACATTATTGCTCACAGCAAAACCAGGGTTTATAATTTTGACATATTTTAAACGGATGAAAATAACCTCTTTTAAGGCATCAAAGTGGCGCAATTTTTATTATTTTTTTTAATCGCTATACAGAAGCAGACTTGGCAACTCTGGCACCAGTTTATTCGACCGGAAATGAGAACGCTCCCAACACTCGTGTTTGATTGACGGCCCATATACCCAATAAACATGAAAGATTCTCTCAGAAGTTACAGCCCATGTGAAAACCATGGGTGAAAACCATGGAAGTATAATTAGATAATTAGATAATATAATACATCCATGGTGAAAACTCAGAAAATGTTTATAAATGTTCTGTTTGAGACGTAGATCTAAAAGAAAAAAAAATCTGATATTTAAAGTTGTATAAACTTTTTTAACAATTTCTCAAGACTTGTGGCCCAAATTGTTGGACCCTTTCCTCCCAGCACAGGCAGAATATTGTTGTGACCATTGTGACTTATAAAGATTAGATCATATTTGACCAAATCATGCAGAAATCCTACTTACAAAGGGTGCCACACTTTTTTCCCAATATAAATTTGATTTTGTTGATCACTCATTGTCAGGACAGGTTTTATACATTTTAGTGTTGTGAAATAAAAACATAGGTTGACATATAGGCTTTATATAATGTAACCGGTTCATTAAATATAGTATTGTAATTACACAAAATTGTCTTTCTGTTGCTGTTTGTTCTACATACCTGGCATCCGGTTGCTGTGCTGTTGTGGTCCGCCCACGTTTCTTCTTCGTGTGTTCCTGCAGTGCACTGGAGGTTTTGCAAAACTCCACGTTGGGAAAGGTTGGTCATCCAAAGTAAGCCCAAGTTTTAAGTGCATTTTAATCATTATTTTATCTTTATTTTGATAGTTGAACAAGTTATATTTAAGTCAATAGCCTTTACATTATTCTGATGTTTTTATTTATTGAAGAAGTCTGGAAAATACTGACAATGTTATTGTCTCTTCTTTGTAGTTTTTAGTGATGGGCAAATTAAGCTTCAGTCTCTCCTCAAACAATTTGCCAAGTGTACCGAAACATGTACCGAAATCTGCTTCATAGAAGTGGTTCGTTTGCTCTTCGATGCTATCTTATGGTAAAAAAAACAATAATGCATGTAAAATGAAACCATGTCATGAACAAATAAACACTGATTTTATTGAAAATTAACCAATACTTTATTAAGTAGCTTAGTGGAATAAATGTTTGCATTTCATCTACTTATTTTTCATTTCTAAAGTAACATCCAGACACAAATAAACAACATGGAAACCTGAAAACAACACAAGCTCCGGTACAAGCTTCATTCCCCTCCCACCAAGAAAAGCTCAAAGCGTGTGCCAAAGCGTCATTCATTTCGCCCATCACTAGTAGTTTGGGCCAACTATTAGCAGCACTTGTTGATTCTGTTCACTTTAAATGTAATCCAGATTAAATGAAGACTGCCTCCAAGCGCTCGGCTGTGTCCTGTGGTTCAATCCTGCACCAACAATCATAAACCAGCACACACAACGCAGAAAGAAACACACCGGTCACATAATACACACAATATACTCTAGTTTTCTCTCATTATTCTCAGATGTATCTAATAACTCAAACAAACCCACCAAAGTCAGTGTTATTTTCGTGTATTCCTCAGTGCAATAATAGATTCCTAAGGCTCAGCAGCAGAAACAACAGGTGAACAAACTAATTAAGTGGCATCACAAATAATCCACTCAGACCGTCATGTAATGTGAAAATCAGGGTTCAGACCCACCGGAAGCTCAAAACAATGGCTTCTTGGTTAAAATTATTAGTTTTACGCAACAGTTGCAAAGATGTAAAAACTGTGGGTGAGAACAAACAGGATAAACAGCATGTGCTATGTGTGTACAGCCGTCATTATTCCCTGGAAGCTCCTAAATCTCTATTTATATTTATTGAGGGATTTGGATTCTTCTGCATTGGCAATGTAATAAGGCCACAATCACAAACACCATCCACTGTGTAATACAAAATTCATGAGGGGCAGTCGCTGTTGAAAAGAGGAAAGAAAACATGAAGGTATAGGCATATGAAAGTGAAGCAAAATGATAAAATACAAGAAAAAGTGTGGTCACTACTGACACAGTTTTGGGAAAGTAGGTCAGTTTTGTTGCCAATTGAGCCTGTGCAATTTTAGGCTACATTTACTACAAACTCACTGAGGAAAAATGGGCAATGAAACCACACTACTGTAAAGCACTGTCACCGCCGATTATTTTAGTTTAGTTGATTTTTTAAAAGTGTAATGCAGGCCTATTCAACTTAAGGCCCGGCTGCTCAATTCACTTTCCAAATATTACAAAATTATATCTTCCCTGCAGTGGCGGATCTAGAAATTTTTCTGTAGGAAAGGCCAGGCAGGGGCCATGAATCTTGCAAGGGTGGCACAAAAATTGGCGGCCAGAGAAGGGAGGGTGCAATACACACTTTGGCAAAAAAAATAAACAAAACTGCTTACATGAATGCAAGCCAAAGCATGAACTTACATATACAAAATACAAAAACACTTAACATAAACTTATTAGAGAAGTTGGGCCCAGTTTAATGCATGGCTGCGTCATCATTTATGAATAGGAAGTATGTTTTTAATCCTAAAAGATGGGTAAACTATTATGAAATTTGCAAAATCTTAATCATATTGATCTTAACTTTGTTCTTGTGAAATGGGTAATTCAACCAGTCATAGGCACTTTGGGTCAATTTAAATGAATTATTTGCCATCTCAGTGGGTTTGAACAAAATATTCACCAAGAATGAAAGAAAACAATAAACTTTTACTATTTGAATTAATTAAAATATGAATTGCTTGTGTTTACTTAGATTGGGTTATTCCATGCAGCAGAAAACGTAGTTAGTTCTTTAAAGTTTAATACACAATATTTACAAAATTAAACTGGTTTCCAAAGTAGTTTGAGTTGGTGTGCTGCAAAAACATTTCAACCAAAAAGTGTGCCATGACTCAAAAAGGTTGGGAAACACTGCTCTAAAAACAATACAAATAATAAACTAACAAAAACCTATTGTGCTTTAAATATGTCTCAATGAAGTATAAATCTGGTGACAGAAGGCTTATAGATAGATATTTGGCAATGGAATGTATGTTATTATTTGACCAAAATAATTCAAAAATATCGTAATAAATCAAAATCCAACTTTGAATACTTAATCTTGTTAAGGTTAAAAGCACATTAATGTTGATCCTTCCCCTTTAATGTGCTTACAGCGATGAGGCAATGGATATTACAGTCCAAAATGAGCCTTAGAAACCCATGATGTCACACAAGCAGGTGCTCAGAAGCAGATGTAAAACACATTTAGTTTTTGGGAACAATATTTGATATAAATAGAGTCAGAACACAGCTGAAAAACTGTGTCAGTGTTCTAGACTCTGAAAAATTCAGCTAAGTGCAACTTCCTTTGTGCATAAAAATAGCCTTTTCACCAGCTGGTCCAGGAGCAGGACCCAACGCTGTCGAGCTCGGCTGTTTTAATGATATTTTACTGCCTAAATTAAAATAAAAGAGGTGTGCAACAAGCATATTCAAGCGAAGAAATTCAGATTATGTCAAACAAAACCTCTGTGACAAATTTAACTGGCACATTTGTAATTTAGTTTACACATAATCCTGGTCTGACATGGAAAAGAATTGAAATGTCATTCAAATGTGAAAATAAAAAAGAGATAGGCCTAAATATAATTTTGACAAAAAAGATGATAAGTTTTGAGGGCAAAACTTTTTTTTTACTTTTTCTTTTCTTGTCCTCTAAGTGGCTGCTTTGTCCTTGAACTGCTCTGTGCTCATCCAAGTTTCATGCAGCCTGCTCCAGGACTAAACACAGTGTGTGCTTCCCTCTGCTGTACAGTCACAGGTAATGCATGAAGAATTACCTGAAGGAAGGTTATTCTTTCATCTTTTATTTATAAAACATATCAAATAAACCTGAGAATTTTAATTAATTTATTGTTTGTAACTTTAATTAGGAGCAGTTACCAACATCTCTGTCTTAGTCTACTTGAATGACGGAATAATATTAATTATCTTTTATACAGCATTTTAACTGTCACAAAGGATCAAGTTACACACATTTCATTTTTTGTTTGTTCACTAACAGTGGCAATACAGCAGAAGTATGAACTTGGACTTTAGTCAGACTTGAGTCACTATTTTGATCACTAGGGATTAAGGACTAAAATTTGAGACTGAGGACTAAGACTTGGGACTGAGGACTAAGACTAAACTAAGACTTGGGACTTGACTGCTTCTCAAAAAATAAGTTGTAATTATTATTTAAATATCTAGTAGGGCTGGGGAATATTGTGATAAAATTTAATAGTGAGACCATGCCTGTGTCAATCTGTTTTTTGGTGAAATTACTTTTTTCAATTTAACATAGCTGACTGTTCAATTAGAGCCTATTTTTCATATCGCTTTTCTAGCTCTTTATGGAGTGGAGTCCTTTCTAGAAGACAGGAAGTATTTAGTTGAAAAAATTGGAAATTGCGTGTCTGAGCACATGGCCTTGACCTGTGGTGTTCCTCAGGGGTCAATCTTGGGACCCCTTCTAATCAATCTTTACATGCTGCCATTAGGTCAGTTAATACGCAGTAATAATGTGTTCTATCACAACTATGCAGACGATACTCAGATATATGTGTCATTAACAGCAGGTGAATATGGGCCAGTGGATTCACTGTGTCGCTGCATCCAACAGATTAGAGTGTGGATGCAAAACAACTTTCTCCAGCTAAACTCAGACAAGACTGAAGTTATCATCTTTGGCCCACAGAAACAAAGAGAAAGTGTCAGCAGTCACCTTCAGTCTCTCTCTGAAACCTTCAAGCCAAGTTAGAAATATGGGAGTAATAATGGACACAGACTTGAACTTTAACAGCCACATTAAGTCAATAACATCAGCAGCTTTTTACCATCTAAAAACACAGCCAAAATCAAAGGTATAGTGTCAAAGCCTGATCTGGAGAGACTTATTCATGCATTTGTCTCCAGTAGGTTAGACTCTTGTAACGGCCTGCTCACCGGCCTATCCAAACGAGCTGTAAAACAGCTGCAGTACATCCAGAACGCTGCTGCTCGAGTCCTGACCAGAACCAGGAAGTACCATCACCTTTGTCCTGTGCTTAGGTCTTTGCACTGGCTCCCAGTGGCTCAGAGAATAGACTTTAAAACAGCTCTGCTTGTGTTTTAGTTTCTCCATGGACTAGCGCCAAAGTACATCTCTGACATGTAGTATCTTATGAACCATCTCGGACTCTGAGGACCTCAGGAACCGGCCTCCTGCTGGTGCCCAGAGTCAAGACTAAACATGGACCAGAGTCAGGACTAAACATGGATCACAGAGTCAGGACTAAACATGGACCAGATTCAGGACTAAACATGGAGAATCAGTGTTTTAGTTTTTGCAGCTAAGATCTGGAACAGTCTTCCAGATGATGTAAGACAGGCCTCCACTGTGACAATGTTTTAATCTAGGCTCAAAGCATGTTTTTATCTGTGCATATGACTGAAATGCTTTGTCTGCACTCTTTATTTCTTTAATAAAAATGTATTAAAGAAAAAAAGAGTAAATTTTACGCCGATTATATTTTTTAATAATGTTTTTTCATTTTTTCCTGCCTTGTAAAGCACTTTGAATTGCTTTGTGTATGAACTGTGCTATACAAATAAATTTGCTTTGCTTTGCTATATATTAACATATCTGAAATATGTCTACCAGTGCTTTCCACATACTTGTACCTTAGATAAACTTTTTGTTGCCCCTTCATAAGGTGATTTTAATGTCACCAAACAATGTACCGTAATTTTTTCTCAAGCTTTGAACACTGTTGTTTATACGGCAAAGCAGCAAAATTATAGATTCTCATAGACTTACTATTAACAAGTGCGGCCTATAGGCCTATATGTACTTTATCTTTTTTCTTACTTAAATCTAGTGGGTGCGGCTTATATTCAGGTGCGCTCAATAGGGCAGAAATTACAGTAATTTAGATATGCTAAGGGTCACCGCTGTCATCATTCCTACAATATTTTTTCAGTTTCTTGAAGTGTACTACCAGTATCTTATGCATCAAAACAGTGTTATTAATAAAATGTAATTAATCTAATGAAGAAATGTTAATATTGTTCCTTCAAAATCAACAGAGGCACATTTAAAAGTGCACTGTGTAACTTTTTGACCAAAGAAAGACTTCATTTAGATGCCTTTGTTGCACTGCGTAGATAATACATTTTATTTTTATTTATTTTTTTCGTTTTTACCTTGTGCAGACTTGCATGGCCACAAAATGGCTAATTATTTGCCCTAGAGGAGGGTGTTTTCTTGTTTGTTTCCATAGAAATGTGCTTTCTTTAGCTGTGTTTTTTCTCGTCATGGCATAAAACGTATTTAACACCAATCAGAATGTCACAAAATATTGTTTTGGTTTTCACTTTTTAGAGAATTGTGCATTTTATTTTTAAAAAGTTACATAGTGCACCTTTAAGGCTATTACATCTGAATTTCCAAATCTGTCTGTCCCTGTCCCATACTCTTGACAGGTGTAAAATTGTGATTGTGAAATAGGAAAAAAAGACAATAATAAAAACGAAAAGTCACTTAAAACTAGCCACCAAATATAGGATGTACGAGCCCAATTTATTTTTAAGTTGAATTTACGGGTGATAAGCAGGCCTATGTTCGCACAGCATATTGTTTCAATTAAGTTAAAATCACATTAGAGAGAAGAGAAATAGAGAATAGAGAAAGGGCGCCACCTGGTGTCGTAGACAGATATTGTTATATTTTTAATCATTTAACCTTTATTGATAATAGAAGATCTGATTGAAGTATGAAAAATGTTATATGTAGAGTATATATTTAGCTACTATCTCGTCATTACGAGAACTGAATATGAGTAAAATGTGAGAGTCACGTTTGAAAATGTGTGCTACAGGCAAAGTTGTGATAATTCTATACAAAGTCTGGTGTTTTCAGGCAAGGTAAGAGAAACAGGAGGTGTTATTGACTAATTTGTCTAGGTACTTGATACAATCTAGAGAGAATCCCTGACGACTAATCAAAGTGGATAATCTATGACAAAGCACAATTTTTTCTTGAAATGCACGACTATAACACCAAAAAGTTTGAATAAATGCCATTCATTTTGAGATCTGTGTGGTAAGCTTGGCCCTTTATGAGTCAAATTTCCTCATTTTCCCCGAAGAGCCACTGTTTGTTAGAGTAGCTTCTTGCTTACATTAGGCTTTGGTGGCAAAGGCCATATCAGGTTCTTTTCCCTAAAAAATGTGATAACTTTATAATAAATGGTGGTGATTGTAGTGGTTTTGGTGGCTAAAAAAATCCAGCAGTTTTCAATAAAAAACATAACTTTTTAACCCTACAACTGACCACAATAATAACAGCCATCCCAAAAGTAGAAAATTCAGAGCGGTGTTTTCTGAGACTCAGAGGGGATGATGAATTAATGATTTCTATGCTATTAACGGGAACAGCATAATGTATTCAATAAAAAAAAGAAACATGTTTTGTTTTTTTACATAAACACTCATTTAATTCATCCCAGTATAGATTACACATGGAAAAAGAGAACTACTTCCCTTTGCATCTAATGATATGACAGTTTAAGATCAGCTTGGGCTCCTCACCAGTTTCACATCCGCTGTTGTGATTTGTGAAGATTTAAGCTTAACATGATGCTACAAGTAACCTGAGGATTTATTTTCCTTTTCGTCACAGTACAAAAAGAAAATACAGTTCCTCTACGGTCATTGCCACTAGAAATCATGGAATGTCGTTTTCAATGCAAGTAAAACAAAACCTTTCTCTGCAACAGCAAAGAAAAGGATAAATTGAGACAAACTCTTCTTTTGAAGTGTTCCCAGGTTGCTACTGAATGCAGAGGAAAGAAAACATTTCAGTCCAGTGTTCTGACAACAAAAATAACTGAAACCTAAAGCTGCAAATTCCGCCTTAACTTCCTAATAATAAAAGCAGAAACTGTATCATCAAAGCTGTACTTATAAGCAGGTTTCAAGTTAGCTTTGAAGTCTTATTATAGGACTGACAGAAAGCAACAAGTAATAAAAATACAGGGGCTGAACATTAAACTAGTGTCAGTTATTTTCTTACATGAATATTTCACAAAGTGCAAAATTTCATTTATAATACATAACCAATTGTAGAAATTGTTCTGTTAAACATAACGTTGGTAATAATTCCACAACCCCAATCCTACCAGAGTCACCTCCCATCAGCTAACCAATGGAATATAAAAAAGAATCACTAAATGCATGCTGCAAATACGCCCAACATTTTCATTTAACAAGGTTTTTTAGCCTTTTGAATTCTTACAGTACACCTTTACAGTCAGCGTGCACCTAGTTTATATATATATTAATTTATCATTAAATAGGACACCTCTCATACAGTCTTGCATGCATTAAGAGCATTTTGTGCAAGCTGTACAAGAAAGAGAGGTTTGTGGACGGACTTACTCAAGTCGCTGCCAGACTGAGGCACTCTTTAGCAATCTGTAAACTGTTGTGCCTTTAATTGTCAGCCCAAACGATGTCACTCCAGTGTGAATTTCTTTTAACTTATACATTTCTGCATCTTCTGTTTGATGTGAACCTGGAGTCACCAAATGGCTTCAGTAAATCACTGAAGCTTTGTTCCAAGCTTCCGTTGTCTATTCCTAAAATAAAAAGATGAATATTTAATAAACAATACAAAATACATCTAGTTTTGCGTGTAGAACATTGTGCATTACCTGGCTTCTGCTCGTGTCACTGTATATTCAAACCATAAGATGTTGGGGATCAGGCTTGTGTCTCGCACCAGGAAGTATTCTGATAGTGGCCTGTTGAAGAAAACATAAAAAAATGTCAAATTAGATAAGATTTCCCTGGTGACAACAAATGAGAGCAGAAATGAAATGAGGCCACTTCTCACCAAGCTGCTATTTTAGGGAATAATGGTGTCAGCACCTCTTGTGTAAAGAAGAACCATATGATACCAATTGTACTACCAGCGATTCCACCATAGAAAATCTGGCCCCATGTATGATACAGCAGATAAACCCTGAAAAACACCAAAAAATTATGTTTAACACCCAGTTATTTAGCATGTAGTAATCAGTGAAAGACTTTTTTAGTCTCATACCTGCTGTAAGACACTAATAAAGCAATGCCCAAGAGAATGACTGACAATATGTGCCTCCATAGCAGATCCACACATCGAGCATTGTTTGTTTGATGCATTCTAAGAAAAAACAAATAAGCATAAAGATATGAGTAAAAACAATCATAAGGTGCTTGCGCTACTTTCTAAAAACAAATACCAGCATACCTCAAATAAAGGAATAGGAAGAAGTAAACAACAAAAAACCAAATAAGTTGAGAATGACTGGAAGGCATGCCATACTCTGAGGGCACATTGGAATGCAATCCTGCAACAAAAGAAAAACGTATTGCTTATTGTTTATGCACAGGCAGCTAATATTCCACTGGCATTTTGGGAGCATGGCTTGACACATTTTAACACATATTTACAAATTACAAATGACACAGATTACAGCATACGTTCTTTAAGATTTCAACTATGCATAGTAAATAAACCATTCCTGCTCTCACCTGCACAAGGGCGAGGCTCTCTGAATATGTGCTTGAGTAACCAGTTTACCCCTTCATTTAGGAGAATTCCAGTGAAGAATGATATCTGTTGGCAAAAAGAATGTTTGGTTTGTCATCTCACTGCCTGAACAACAACACAACTCACAGTAGGAGTAGTATAGCAGATGAAATAACTTACAGTGTGCAGTTCCCGTTTGAACACTATGAGCGTAACAAACCCCACAAGTATAGCAATGGGCAGCAGGCTGATGTAGGCCAGCACTTGTCCAGTCAGGTCTCCTAAAAGCAGAAACACCAGTGAAACTTCAAGCTAACACACGAGTCAGTCAGACAAAGCTGATCAGGCTGCTAGTTATTGATTATTAGTTTTGTTTAGCACGCTGTTAAACGCAAATGTGATTAAACTGTACTGATTCAATAGCAGCCTAATAGATAAAAGGAAATACAGGATCATCTTGACTACTGAGCTGGCAACCGCGTTAGCCAAAATCAAAAGGTGTCGTAGAAACACAATGAAACGTATGTATATGTGTAGCTTTACTTTCCCTGTCTTATTGTACAATGCACATGTAATTGACCCAAACAACGGGTCAGAATAATGAAAAAATAAGAAAATACAAAGTGAAAAAGGCAAGCTAGCTAGCCTTTATTGTGGCCATAAGACACGGACTGCGCATGCGTGTACGTCTCACAATTTGGCAGCCCGTGAACACTGCTCGTTGGCTGAGGCTCTGAATGAGATCGCACTATTTGGCAGTAACAACGACGGCTGGGTTCATTCAGCAGCCGCAAAACAGACGAATCTTTCGACACCACCGAGCACGTAGCATTAAGATAAGAGACGACTAAGTGAAAATAATAGATTTACTTACCATCAGCAAATTCTATATGCGTTAAAGATATAGTCCGCCATCGAGGTGGTGCCGAGCACTGTTCTTCCAACGCCATCTTACCCGGACACAACCGGGCAGTGTGTGCGCCCCGCCCAGACACATGTGTGACCAATAGAAAGGGCCCCCGGTGCTCAAGCAGGCCCCAGCACCGAGGGGCAGCCTCCAATGACAAGCACCCCGTCTCACATATGCGGCCCATAGAGAAAGAAATATTGAATGAATAAATTAGGGAATTGGTAAGTAAATCTTTGAACAGCGCTTTTACAACATGTCTTTGTTGAACTAGATTGCTTTTTATAACATGGTCAGGGATTCAATCCCAGAAGTCTCAATGTCTTGTGGAAATTGCTTACTTTTTTATGTAGCTTAAACCAGTTATTATGTAAAATCTACTTCTGATTGTTTTCCTAAGCCCACTATTTCATAGTTTATTACTAAATACATTGAATAATCACATAGGTCACATGTGTCAAACTCAGGGCCTGGGGGCCAGATGCGGCCCTCAACCTCATTGCATTTGGCCCACAAGGTCTTTTATGTTTTAGTTTAATTTTATATCAGTGCCAGGAGTAATCTGGGAGTCTTAACCTAATGAAATGATTTGTCAGTTATTGTTCAAACTATTCCAGATGTATTTTCAGTAATTGTCAAGTCAAATAAAATACAATAATCAAATACACCTGCTATTTGTAGTATGTCAAAGACTGTAGATGTTAATTTTAGATACACCTGGTGGGCCTTTGTCAAAATGAGTACCACATAGGCCATCTTAGTTACCACCAGAGGTAGTACATACTGTATACTGTACATGGTGCAAATACCACATTTTGAGAAACACTGATGTGTAGACAAAATTCCCTGCTGATTGTTTCATAATTTATTTTATAATGTTGCTTTGACAATTTTAAGACAGCACAATAGAAAAATCAAACATTTTCATAACAAAAAATAGGATTTAATAAGGAAAATATACACTTGGTACTGGCATGAGTGGTCAAAATAATAAATAAAAGGCAAAGGTGGGATATTTGATAATGACTTCTAAATACAAATTAACAAGGCAAGGACAGTCAAAATTGTGTTTTCCCATTTGTGTCAGAATGCAGATTTTACAAATGCAGAAAGACTATTGTAATTCTTCACATGCAGCGGAGCAAGGCCAGTGACAGAATGAGACAAAACAAGACTTACATAAATGTTTCCTTTTTCTATTATGTTGCAAAGAAAATAATAAAAATAAACTTGAAAACAGTGCTTTAAGTGGCACAAAGAAATGCTTGTACTCTTATTTTCAATTAGTGTCTCAGTGCTATTTAAATTAATGGAGAGAAAGTTTTGAAGATTCAGAGAAGTGCCGGTACTCAAACAAGGCAGCTTAAAAAGTGGTGGAGCCTTGTACCTTGCATCCTTGCTCACTTAAAGCATTGCATTTGATACAAATAATTGTGGAGTTATGCAAATACTGAAGGCATCCTATGATGGTACTTTCCAATAAAGTGCAACAATGTTAAAGGCTTTATCACATATACTACAGTTGTTGTTATTATTATTAAAGGTGATTTGTTTTACAGTTTATGGGTGAAAAGAAAAACATGAAAAAATCTGTTCAGAAATGAAGAACATAGATTTTAGTTGCAAAGTGGCAAAAAAGGATGAGCAAATACAATAAAAGCACATTTTTTTAAGACTGTCAACTCTCAGACGAGTTCCTTTAAGTTTATTTTTGTGAATTGAATGTCCTTGATTTTTTTTTTTTTGCATGAGATTATCTTTAAAACAAAAATAAAGCCGAAAACTCTCTTCAGAGGTAGATGCATCACATATATCCTCACACAATATAGTTTCAAATGATTTCTATAAATACATTTCTTAACTGTCTTGTCAGTAGAATACTAGGCTTCTGCTGTTTTCAGTGCGCTTATTGTCCCCATTTCATCAGTGAACCTATTCTAAAAATTTGCATCTGCACTTCTGTCAAACTGCTGGACTTAGATGATCCACAAAATAAAGAATTATTCTGACTTTTTTTTTACCATGAAAGAAATCTGAATGGATCTTCATCGACAGAATGTGTTCAAATAAACCGTGTGTAGCCACAGTTCCTACTTTCAAGTTTATACTACACACAACTATCAGAGCTACCAAAGTTTGAACCTGCAGAGACGACACAAGCGAGTGCTTCACTTTCACAGGTGCATGTCTCCGAGGGAACAAGTTAATGAATTCTGAAATCAATATCCTTTGAGAAAAAAACATATTTGTAATTTTAAGTTTTTTGTTTAGTCAATTCAGTTCAGTTTTCTTGTCGACACGGTTTCAACCAGGGCAGAGCGATATGGCATAACGTTTTTATCATGATCGTAAAGACAATATTTGCAATAACGATATAAATGACGGCATAAATCCAAGATGGCTTAAGCGTTTCATTTCTAACATTTGGTTTATATATTTGTATTTAGTTGTATTTCATCTGTTTTCACTCTTCATATACTCTCTTGTTCTGTTTTAGCCTCTGCATCAGTGCAAAGTTACTCAGTTCTAGGCTTTAGACATATATGGCCAAAGTTCATTTTGTCAACAATATACATTTTTTTGCGATATTATCACCAACGGTATAATATCACTCTGCCCTAGTTTAATTCTATATATTTTTTTCAGTGTTAAGTGTCTTAAGTAGAATAGAAAAACTAGGGATGCAAAAACATTGTTTTCCCACACATCTTATTACACAGATCACAATAATAATACATTTTTGACAGGTTTTAGGCCTCAGATTATCTAATTATTAAAAACCTCTAGTCCTCTCTTCTGAATACAGTAAAAAGCTTCATGGGACTGTTTTCTTCTTGTAGAATTTGGAAACGGGCACGTTTATGAAAAAGAGATCAAATCTCCCAAACCAGCTCCTCTTTTGGCCTCATGTCGTTTCGATTTGCCGCTGCTAATGAATGAATTTGGCTCAGAATTTTCTTAAACTAGATTCTAAAATTTCTCTTTCTGTTTTTAACTGTAAAGTGAGGGACATTTTTAAGACTAATGTAAATGTTTTATTAACTGATGGTCATTTTTATGTATTTATCTATATTTCAGTTTGTTTTACTAATGACTGTTCTGTGTGTTTTGTCTGACTCTCTCTCCCTTCCCTTGGTGCTTTTGCACACCAGGCCAACATTGTAAATAATAATTTGTTTTTAATGTTTTCTTGAAAATAAAGGTAAATAAATAAAGTAGGTTGTATTGTAAGTGAACGTATGGCACATTTAACACAAGAGTTATATTGAGCTGAACAATCTGATATATTTTTGCATCCCTAATAAAAATTATTTAAACTAATTTATTCTTTTTGTGGTGTGCAGACTTTTATGGGACCTGTATATAATATTGTAAACTGTCTTCATAAAAATAAAACCGACATGGTTAATTACATGTTTAAAATTATATGATCAAAGCAGCAGTTTAATAGAGGAAGGCATAGATCCATAGTTGAACAGTCCCTCCTTTGTGACACTGGAGATCTAAAATATACCTCACAGAGACAGATCTACACTTTGTAATCGACTCGATGCATTTTACAAGTGTGGTGGTGCAATGGTATGAAACAGACCAGCATCAGTGAAGCCCCGACGATTCTTCTGTTTCTCGGGGCAGGGCACCGTTGAGCTCCAGGAGGCTATCGATTCCCAGATATCCCAGTAAGATTTCACTGCGGCGGTGAGAGAGATTCAGGATGTCCTCGGCCAGACAGGTGGCAGAGGTGAAGCGGACTTTGTCGTGATCAAACATATCCTTAAGGTACTGAACTATTTGTTGCTATAAATAAGAAAAAACTAAATTAATTTTAATTTCTTTAAGAGAAGTACCAGTAAATACATTTTGAGATTAGGGCTGGGCAATATAGTTATTATCACTATCTAGTCCTTCTGTGCACGGAATGTCAGTTGGTTTGTTTATATCCCAAATTTTGGAGTTTTCTGTAACATTCCCTACAAATCACTGTCGGATCTTTTTACTGGTGTAGTGAAAGCCTCATAGAAATAATTGGACAGGAAATGCTTGTAAGTACAAAAGTTCACTATTTTGAACATAAACAAGCCAACTGATGTTCCATGCACAGAGTTTTTTTTTTTTCCTTAAACAACATCACCCAGTCCTATTTAAAATCTTTTACATTCTATTAAAGCCACTCACCTTAAAAATTGTACACACTTCACTTAGATGTTGCCTCGGTCCTAAGAATCCAAATGCTAAAACAGGGCTGACATGTTCTGATATGGCATAGAAATGTGAGATGAACCCATCAGGAACCTAAAGAAAACAAATTCTTAAAATGAAGACCGAGATTTTAATACAGTAAGTAGGAAAATAGATTTGCAACAACTCACCATAAGAAGACGTCTTTTGGCTTTTAAGACGGACCAACAGGCAGTGGCCAAAGCCTAAGAAACAACAATTGCAGCAACTTACAGTGATTTTATCCAAGTAAATATGCTCATGACAACACACAAGATTTATTTACCGTCTCTTTAAAGCTGTCAGACAACCAACGATTCCTAAGCACAGCCACTACAGACGAAGGGGGTTTTCCAGGTCTTCAAACGCATCCATCAGGATAAAGTCCAACACTATGTCAAAAAAGTTCATGCACACCACCTACAAAGGCACAGTGCACACGTGGATTCAGATTAAAGATGTTGTGTTGTTTATATGAAATAACAGAGAGAAAGTAAAGTAATGTATTAATTTATCACTGGATTACAATAATAAAGTAATTCATAACTCTCAATGCAATATTCTTAATCAGAAACATTACTCACTCCACGACCCTCCAGTTCCATCTTCGTAACAGGCCAGGTTTCCTCTCTTTTTGTGTAAAGCAGCATATCTTCATAGCTTTCTAAAAATGCTTTAGGACTCTGAATTGGGGAAGAAACGATAATTCAGTTCAATCAGAGAACAAAAGTAAAAAAAACTTGTTTAAACAGAAATGGACTTACTTTGTTTGCTTTTACCATTAGACCAGCAATCATTTGTTTCCCAGTCTCCATGAAAAAGGTCCGATGAGTTTCATCCATCAAAAGCATCTATTAGAATGATTTACAAAACCAGTCAAAGACTTTCTGATATACAGTAAAATAAGAAATTACGAGCTGCATAAATAAGAGCAGACCTGGAATGCTTGCCTCACACAGTGAAGCTTTGCAAGAAAATCTTGGTCACTGTAACATTCGAGTATTTCTGTCCTGTAATTGAAAAAAAAAATTTTAATTTGGCCGAAAAGGTAAATGGTCTTTGCCTAGAAAACATTGAATTATATTTATTTTATTACAGGGACGGTGGAACTGAAAGACATCACAAAACAGCAAAATCAATAAGACACAAAGATCTGTCAATGTGAGGAGGCACATTTGATTTTGAATTGAAACTTTTGTTGTAATATCCCTTTTTTTTTACTCATCACTTGCAAATGCATGATTGTGAACCAATAGAAGCTTTCCATTTCTAAAACCAATCAACGAGGAGCTGATTATTCACAAAATAAAGTGATCCGTCAAAGTCTGGGCAATAAAAAATCATTGTCATTGTAGTACAGTTCTTCTCTGCTTAATGCAGATCTTTGCTCAAACAGACACTTTACATCAAATGTTAGTTATTCACATTAGTAATCCTTAGTCAAGCTCTGAGTGAGTGACAGGAGGATTTAACACAGGGGTGTTCAAACGTTTATTCATCATGGGCAGCGCATTGAATCATATTTAAAGTGGAGACTAAAGGTCGATGGTTAATACAGTGAGTCATTTAGGCAGCTGCAGTAAGCATTTTTCAGAGCACTACTTTTGGGTCTGCATCACAATACAATATTTCTTTTTAAGATTATGGTGACTGAATCACTGCAATGTAAAAAAAATTGCAATGCAAGTTTCATTGAGTACATTTTGGCTACTGTTCGGAAACCATTGTAAATTTGAGACCAATGGTCTGAGGAGCTAAAATGTATCCAGCCCCAAGTATATGAAAGTTAGATTAGTATTGCCCAAAGGACAGGTGCGTTCAGTTGGTAGATTTTGTTGATTCAAAGCATTAAAAAAACACACAAAAATAAGGCATCAAACTGCTAGGATTAAGGCATCATTATTTTCCTCAAGACATGTATCTAATAAAATGTATTTTGATGTGAATATCTGAATATTACATTACCGTAATGATCTGAAGACAACTTTTCCCTCTCGCACCAGAGAAAGAGCTTCCTCATAAAGTGCAGCGGGTCTTAATGGTTGGTAGACTTGCTCTGGTGATAAAGGATCAAAAATCTGTAAAACATTATAAAAAATTATAATTAATATTATTATTATAAAATTATTATAATAATGTAAATCACGTCAACTACCACCCCCTCCAATAAATACATAAATAATAAAACATTGGGTTTTATAATTAGTAAGTGTATTAACTTAATAACATGGCTGTGTGGTGATTGAAAAATATTCTATTGGTTACTGTAGTGTATTAACAGCTTAAATCTCTAGTCTAAGCTATTCCCTTCTTCCCTGTCAGCTGTGATGTATGAATTTCCCCAAAAACTCTGTACCAGACCAGTGCACTATTAAAAATGTGTATATTTACATACAGTGTTACACAATAACTACATGAGAGTAAGAGTCACTTTACATTGGATTACCTCTGCAGCTGAGAAGAAAGAGTCATCAGAAGTGACTGTAGTGGCATCATCGTCCTGAAGTCTGTGAAAACTTTCCACACAAGGTAAGATAAGTGTGCCTTCACTTTCTGCAAACAGAAACACAAGTACAAATCAATATTGTACTGCAACGGAAAAGCAATCACAGGACTCTGTTCTTTCTATTCTACAGTAAATGTACAAACAGTGACAGTATCTAATGGACTACTTGCTTACCAAAGTCTGCCAATACACTATCTGCCGGAATACTGCTCCCAAAATCTCTTGTAAATGATACGCTCTGTGTAAGAGAGTTTCCAGCTTCTCTGCAAACACTTTGTTTCGAGTTTCATGCTGTGACTATAATAACAAAAAGAAAATTGCCTTTAAAAACTTTCATTACTGAATGATACTTTGCTTGTGAACTGCTGAAGTTTAAGAGAATTGTATTTACTGAAGCAGGTGCTCAAATGTTGCTCCTCTCACAGCGAGGCTGTTGTTGCTGGACGTGGAGTCTGTACCATGACGTATGTTCAGTGCCTGCTCCCATTTCCTCAGTGCCTCTTCAAACAACTCCATTCCTACAGCATATTTGTATTTAACAGTTACATTGCAGGTAAGAATGTTTAACTCACATTAGACAAGACTTGTGTTGTTTACCCATTAAGTAAAGATTCTCTGCATTTGCATCTTCTACTAATGATATTTCTTCCACTACAGTTTCATCGTCCAAAATCTGTTTTGAGGATTGATTTGGAGAGCTTGGAACTCTCATCTGAAATAGAAGCACAGACAAAACTTACATTAATCTAGTGAAATAAAATGTGTTTTATGCTAAACTGAATTCCGATCTTACAGACGCCAGGCTGTGTGAGGAACTCGAATGTTTACTCTGGGCAAGTGAAGATATTCCACTCATTGTGTCGGTGCTTCGGGTGCTGGGACTCATCATTTGCCGTCCAGTAGGTGGACCTGCACGTAGGGAGAAGATTTACAATTGAATGTGCTCAATGAGAAAAAGCTTTACTAGATTTTGACTTTGGCAATCGCACTTACCACGCTTCAGTGATGACGGCCGGCCTGCTTTGATCAGGGCTTCTGGTATTCCCACAGTCTTCTGAGCCTCCTTTGCTTTTCTTTTCCTCCCTCGTCGTTTTAGCTGGTGAGCAGTAAGAGCCAAGGCCACACTCCCAAGGGCTGTGGCAAACAGCACCTTCTTTAAGCTTGGAGTAAGCTTAAGTTGCGAAAAAACGGACTAGAAAACAAAAGTAAAAGAAAATTGACTTGAGGATTTGACTATTGATACAGTTACACTTCAACAACTCATTAAACGTTCATAATATACAGTTAAATCAAGGCTAAACAGGGAATTCAACTTTAACCCAGACTGAACCTCAGTGAACTCTATTTAAGGCGACAACAATCAATTGACTAATTGTGGTTAGTCAGCCATTAAAACTGTTGTGTTCTGATACGCAATTGCTAATTAGAAACAGAATCTAAAATACACACAAGTAGACCTTTTATAAAAAAGACAGGGGTAATATTAAAACCAAACGTAAAAAAAAAAAAAAATACATAAATAAATAATCATAATTAGTTTTGTTTGTAAAGATTCTCTAAAGAACAGGGATCTCAAACTGGCGGCCCCTGAGATGATTTTACGTGGATCCAAAGATGATTTCTGATTTGTATTGATAATGGCACGTCAATTAACTGCTAGTTTTTTGGCATTTTGTTTTTAAAGTACCATTACAACTCTCATGTCTGTAAAAGTTTTAAAATTCACTGGAATAGAGCAACATACATACAATTTGTTCAAGTTTTTTTTCTGGGAAAATTCACTTTGATCACATGGGGGGTCTAAATAATAGAAAACAATATGAAAGAGTGATTGTGGACATATTTTATATGTTAGACCTATATTCTAAAATGTGGTAATTGACCATCCTTGACTTCGATCATTTTGGCTCAAGCTCCATTTGAGTTTGACACCCTGGTTTAGAAACTTTTCAGTTTATTTAGTTGGTGATGTATTTAGAAACATTATACAAAACATATACACAAACTAATAACAAATGCTTACTAGGCAATTACTAAAATATTTGTTAGTTGCAGGTCTAAGGTTCAGTTTTGTGTTTTTCATCAGTGAAGGCATATGATTTGGACTTGGAGTTCAAAGACTGAAGAAATTTGACTTTCAGTGTTAAATGGCAGGGATTAAAAGTTATATTTTTTTATATTCGGGAATTATACTGAACGCTCTATTATATGTCCTAATTTAAAAACTGCTTAGAAAATCATGATCAAAGTTAATGTTTATTCTTTTTTGTTGAAACATGCTGAAGAGTAGCTGACCTGTCCAAATGTAGAATACAAAAACACAGGAATCTCTGCTACAGTCATGGCCAAAGCATGAGCAATGGACATCCCATCTGAGCGTTGGAGTGACATGGCTGCAGACCAAACTTCATACACCTTCACGTGCCACTGGACAAAGATCTCCTTTCTTCTCAGAGTTTAGCAGCAGGGTTTATAAAGTCCACGTGTGACCTCATAGTGACATTATTAGTCCAGCATTTTACCATCCTAAGAAAAAGAAAGAAAACATACAGTATTTCTTAGACTGCATTGTTTAATTATTTAACTATGGTTGCAAGAATAACACCAATCAACATACAAAAGATGTGCAATAATGTAATGAGGGTGGAAGGCAGAAGTTAACAGTTGCAAAGTGTACAATCTTAGAAGAATGTGAATTGACTATAAAAAGCAGAAGCATTTAGCTGTGTTGAAAAAGCCTAAACGTCTGCTTAGTGAGATGCTAAGAAAAGTATTTTTAATTTTACTGTTAGCTGTTGCTATTACAACCTTTTAATGCAAAGTGACCATTTAAACACATTTTACACAGAGCAGAAGGGGTTGACTTTAGCAGTAGCACAGTGTTAGCCTCGGTTAGCTCTGACCTGTCAGGACAGCATCACTACCTACATCACAGTTTCAGTTTGGATCTGTAAAACACCTTCACTGAGTTCAAGCACTGCCCCAAAGCTCGTCAAAGGCACAGTTTATAACGTTGTCATTAAAGAAGAAGGATACGGTAACGTTATATGGATACGAGAGTGACATACCGTGAGAAAACAAGACGCAATGCAATCAAAGGACATTCAGATTCACGGGCTCCACAGAGGGGCGGGGCCAAGAGCGAGATGCGTTCAAAGACAGGCGGAGCTTGTACTGTCCCACTTATTTTCGCTGCAAATATTACAAAAGAATAATTAAAAAAAAAAAAAAAACGTTTTTGCATTAAAAAAAAAAAAAAAAAAAAAAAACTTTACAAAAGAAGAGGTGTGCCGGGGATATATTCATTGCATTTAGGGTAAAAAATGATGCTCATTAAGGACATTAATATATTAATAAGATATATAGATTTTCATATAAAAATAATGAAGCTGTATGGCCCACATCATATAAGCATACCTTTGTAAATAGCTGTCGAAACGAAGCTAGTTTTTGTTACTAGTACTATTATTATATTTATTTATTCATAATACAACAAAATTAAGAAGCGGAAGAGTACTTTACGAGCGGTTTTGAACTCACCTCTTTATCTGGTAAAGTTTTGTAAATAAAAAAATGTGCGCGGTGTTTCCTGTTTTCTTTTGCTTTCAAGATAAAGCTAAGAACATTTCGTGGCATCAGTAGCAGCTTTTATTGTTGGAATCACACAAGCAGACGCTATGATAACAATATTTTTGACTTGACGTTGAAGAACAAACGAGAAGGCAGGGTGTTATAACGGTGTAAAGTCTCGGTAGTAAATGGCCCTACTATAAAAATGCCACATGGATAATTTTGTGAGCCTTGCGATTGTTAATCATCGCGGATCTAATTTCTTAAAGCAAACATGCGACCAAGGATACGGTGACAATGAACATGTTTTTCCTGGGCTTAGGCTCCGCACAAAGCCTAAGAAAATCACAAGTATTCTCATTACACCAGAATGATCCATATGTTTATTGCTAATAATGCTTAATCGTGTATGTTTTGTCTTCCATTGCAGTTTTTCCGCTGGCTTTGCCTGATTAGCCTCAGTCTCACTTTGTTGTTGTTTTGGCTTGGACAAGTGATAAAACGGGAGCGTTTTCATGTTTCTTTGCACAACAGAGGACTCACTGGCTATGCTCGAATCACACCAGATGGGACAGACCAGGTAAGAAAACAGATCATTTGCGTAAGTGTACCTATTGGCTATAACATTTTTTATATTTATATGCTCTTAATTTATCCAAATCACATGACCTGATGCACATGATCAATGCATTATGCGTACATAGATCAGAGCCAAGCCCTCTTGTACCTGGTCTCATAGGAGAATCCCCCAACTCAGTCAAGACAAATGATCAAGGAAGACTTACTGTAGACATAGATGGGTTGACATAATGTTCAAAACTACCTGATAACTAAGTGTGTAAAGTACATGAGCCTATGGTCATGAGTTTTAGGTAATGACCAAAAAGACAAGCTCTCGAAATGAGTTTCCTCCATGGGGTGGCTGGGGATTCCCTTTGAGATTGGGTTAGGAACTCAGTCATGCAGGAAAAACTCAAAGTAGAGCCGCTGCTCCTCCATTTCAAAAGAAGCCAGAGGAGCGCCACCTCTGTGAAGTGTTCTGGGCATGTCCCACTGGGAGGAGACCCCAGGGAAGACCCAAGATGTTGAGTCTCTAGACTGGAAGAGCCAGAGGAAGTGTCTGTGGAAAGAAAAGTCTAGGCCTCCCTGCTCAATCTGCTGCCAGTCTATCTAAATAATAGAGGAAAATTGATGTATATGGATGATTAATTTCACATAATCCCCTTTAAAACCTTACAGTGTAAACTAGTACATATATAATCTTATATCCAGAATCACACCGTTTGTTTCTCTTCATGAAAATGTACTATTGAGACTTTTAACATTTCACATTATGGATATACATTTCTGAAATTTGTTTTTTACTTCTATTGCCATGAGCCATTATGCAGTTGACTTTCACTCTTCAGAAAGTTGATACTATTGAAATTGAATTTATTATAAAACAAATATATATATAAATGTCTGTGTTTTAATAATAGACTAACTTCTTCCAAATCTATTGTTTTAATTTGACTAGAACAGAACATGTGATGCATTATGATTTATTACATTTATTCAAATACTATTGAATATCTGTTATATCATATGCATTTGTAGCTAAAATACTGAAATTAGTCTGAATAACAATCATAAGTGTACATTTTTAATAAAACTGCTTTATTTATATTATCTGTTGATCTTTCAGATGTAAAAATACCTAAATAAATAATTTTCTCTCTGCTCTTCCGACAGTTGCTGGACTTGTACTGCCACCGCTGTGCCTTTGTTTCCAGCTCAGGACAGATGCTTGGAGCTGCTGCCAGGGAAGAAATTGACAATACCGACTGTGTGATTAGAATGAACAACGCGCCCACTGTAGGTTACGAGAAAGATGTCGGCAGCCTCACTACCGTCCGAGTCGTGTCTCACACAAGTGTTCCCTTATTGATCAGAAACGAGCATTACTATTTTAGACAATCTGCAAATACCACTTATGTATTCTGGGGTCCTGAGAGGAACATGAGACAAGACGGAAAAGGAAAAGTTTACAATGCTCTTTTGAAAATCACCAAGAAATATCCAGAAGTCAAAATATACGCAGTGACCAAAGAGAAGATTGAATATTGTGACGATGTGTTTCAAAATGAGACAGGAAAAAACAGGTAGGCCAACATCATTTAAAAATACATAGATAATGAGTGTTTGTTTGCTCACAATCTTTTATTGTGTGTATTTTCAGAATGAAGACTGGGGCTTTTTTGAGTACAGGCTTCTTCACGATGATTCTTGCCTTGGATATGTGTGATAGTGTTAATGTGTATGGAATGATTGATAATAATTACTGCAGGTGCACACATTTACTTTATTTTCACTTATTGTTATGTAATTGTGTTGACTAAACCTTAAATCTTTTCTTCTTCTCTCTTTCTTCAACAGTCGAGCCAATCACAGCGTTGTTCCCTACCATTACTATGAGAGCAAACGTATCAACGAGTGCCGTATGTACAATGTTCACGAAAACACCAAACGAGGAGGACATCGCTTCATCACTGAAAAAGCCATTTACGCCAAATGGGCAACACGTCACAAGATGGAGTTTAAAAACCCCTCGTGGAAGATCTAAATCAAAGGACTGTCCGCACATATCGGATTGAATTTTATCTTTTCTCTGAACCACTGCTTCATTGCACACATTTGCAAAATTTTTTAATGCTGCTTATCATTTTCTAAAGCTTGTCTTTTCTGCTTTTTCTGTCCAAATCAGTATTATTAGTATCTGTCGTTTACAACTGAAGGGCTAATGGTGACTGCAGGTCTTTTTTATTTGCACATTGTAGCCTATACAGTATTGCATCGAGAATGTAATCGAACAAAAGATGATACAATATTGAATGTATTACAAAGTTTATTGTGTCAAAGAGTGTATACAAAACTGCAAAGTATTCTTATGTTGCTATTTACTTAAGGTCTCTATGTACACTTCAGTTACTATGTGTTATTCTTTGTCATTTTAATAAAAGTTCTTGAAGCAATGAACAGCTTTAGGTAGTTTTTTATGCACCTAACAATATTAGAAAAGATTACAAGTTGTTATCTGGAGGAAAGCGTTTTCAAAGATTGAAGCGACAACTCTGAAGCCTTTTTACTATGGATCCATTCTGGACAAATGAGGGATTATAAAACTACGCTTAACAATGACATTTTAAGCTACAATCATGTTAAAGTGAAGCTCACTCCCTAAACTCCACCCACAAATGCATTTCAAACACAACAAACTCAATTGAAAAATATTGGGAGAAGGGAAAATGAGTATCTTAGAGAGGAGAGCAGTCAAGTGTAAATAGTGTTCAGTTTTGAGTGAACAATACACGTTGAAAAACACTTAGATCTAGAAATGACATTGACCTTTGCATTGAGACACAGCTTGTTTGTAACTATTTGTATCTGAAACTTGCTACGTTGTTCAGTTTGCACCAAAACTGCCACTGAATGAGTCAGAACAGAGGCAATGCTATTTAAACACCATATACACTGTTTAAAAGGCAAAAAAAAAGTAGTTTGAGGGTTTAGATTCACTTTAAAGTATGAATATTTAAAGGTACACTGTGTAACTTTCCTGAGGTGAAAAGTAAATTTCACAATTCAATACAAAAAGAAAATCATTCTTTACAACATTTCTATTGGAGGTAAATATGTTTTATGCCATATTGTGAAAAATATAAAGAGATGCTTTTTCCATGGAAATAAACAGGAGGCCCTCATCTGGACCAAAATATAGTTCATTTAGTGACCATGCAAGTCCGGTCAGAGCACATTTTTATTATTTACTCAGTGTCACAAAGACATCTAAACTAGAAAAACACGTTTTTATTAATTTTTTTAAATTATTATTTATTTGTTTGCCAAAAAGTTACAGAGTTTTAACAATGTTCTTCTACCATTGTTTTCTCTAACATTATACGGTTCATGTTAACCATCAAAAACTGCTGGAGTTCTGTCTACTAGCCTATTCTCTCCCTTTTGAGCCTTAGAAAACACTGTTCTGAACTTACCAGGTTGTGATTTTTGATGTCACAGGTAAATCTGCACTTTTTAAGTCCACCAGACTGTGTTTTGAGCATTTCTGCAGCATTAGTAAATAAGGCAAGATCAGTTTGATTATTTCTCCTGTGTAATTTCCTTTGCAGCCAGAAGATGGCCAATATATGGTCAATTTGTAATGTGAGAAAAGGCGAGAACAATGCAGATCATTCATCATATTTCATCACATATTTGCTTTAGGAATACAGTGGGTTCAACTTACAGAAAAGATCCAAATTATAAATAAAGAATAGATAGGCTATAAATAGGAACAGTGCAATTCTCCTAATTAAAAAAAAAAAAATGAGAGAACTTGTAATTAGCTTTTTGTGGTAAATGAAGTGCAGATTAAACGCGTTTAAATCGTCAGAGTTGTACATAATGTAGATAATATTTCGTGCATAAATTGGGCTCAGAGCAGCTCCGCAGAGGAGGCTCGTGACGTCATCAGGGGTGTTGCAGAGGCAGAGGCTCATAACGAGGAAGACAAGACAACAGACTTAATCAGTCGCGCACACAAGGCCCTCAAAGCGACTGTCGGGCTGTGTTGAGATGGGACACTCCGTTAATTACAGAGAACAGTAATCACGTGAGGAGGAGACATTATGTCGGCTACAGCGCCTCTGTAAAGGTAGGAACGGTCTCTGGGGCTGATGGGATGCACTGATGCTATTCTGCAATCTCAAAATATTTCTCTTTTAATGCGGAAGAGACGAGAAAATGTAATCTCTATAATCTATGTCGTGGTCTTGTGATGGTCGCTTCTGTTGAAAACAACCGCACGCGCGACATGTAGCGCTTTCACTCGAATATAAGCTGCGTCCACTAGATTCTTACATAAACGGCTTAAATACATTGTTCTTTCAGGTATGATGCCATTCAAGCAGAATAAGAGTCAACTCAAACAACATGGGGCTCAGCAGCAAGGTAAGAACAGCTGAAGGTGTGGTTCACTTGTGATAATTTCATAAACAGTAATCATGAGTATTATGCTTTAATGTAATTATATTACTGTCACTACAGGGGTCACAGAGCCACAGGATGGTGATCTGTGCAGCTGTCCTTGTCCTGATGACACTCCTCATCCTTTATGGCTCCAACAACACCAACGATGCTGGCTTTTCTCCTTTTCATGTGTCAACACATCAAGCTCTCAAGACCACAGATTTGAAGAAATGGTTTTCGAGAGATGGTTATGTGCCTATTTATGGAAACAAGGTTGGCCTACACTGTTGTGCTTATTAATATTAGTCTATACATGCCAAAGCTGCACCATAAACTTCTTCTGATCTAACAAACAACCAATCGATTAATCGAAAGAATAATCGCCCAACTAATCGATGACCCAGTAAAGACTTTGGAGCACTGAGGAGATTTCCAAAGCAGAAGTTAATGGAATCAGTCCTCTAGTTTTGTGGCCTGTTTTCAGTGCCGGGGTGACACCACAGAGCTCCATTTGCATTTGTCTGTAATGTGAGCATCAGTGACTGTGGAGCTGATCAGCAGCTTTTACATTCTCAGGACGCTGAAGCAGGCTGGAATCTCCTCAACTGGCCGGACAAAATGACTCTCATTCATAGAGGAATAGCCTTTTTGTGAATAAAAAAGCTTCCAACGACTAAAAGCTTCAACTGGGTCACAGCTTGTTTGAGCCTGTGCCCTGAAGATAAAGAACAGATAGAAGCAGACTCAAAAAACAGCTTGTTACCTTCAGCACAAATGTGGAGTAACCCATGTAATGTTTATACTTGTTTATTGTAGGGCTGCAACTAACGATTATTTCGGTTATCGATTAGTTGGCGATTATTCTTTTGATTAATCAATTAGTTGTTTAGAACGCAGAAGTCACTTGAAAACAAATATGGTTGAGGTAACATTGCTTGAGGATGTTCTGAAGGTGTAGATTATCGGATTTTTAAAAGTACAAAATTGACATAATCAACATAAACTGTATCAAATAATATATTTCAAGCACCAATACTTGAAATACTTGACAAAATTTGATATTTTCTTGGGAGTTTTAGAATAATCCTGAGCTGTATCGAAACTAGTTTAAAACCAAAATGTTTCATAAATAAAGTATTTTGTGTCTGCTGCATAGAAATTTGACATAAAAAGAGCATTTTTAATTATCATTGAGGTGTCATAATTAGTATCAAGAATCTCAGTTTGAAGTTTAGTATTATAACATTACATTCAGGCAAGTTTTTACATGAAAAACCTTAAATTTTCACTAATATAATGTAATTTATGTCCAGTCAGGTGCTTTTCCCACAGCTCACATCAAAGACCTGTAAACGATTATTCTATAACTAAATTAGTTGACCAACACTATTTCACAATAATCTGATTAGTTGCGATTAATCGATTAACTTGTTGCAGCCCTAGTTTATTGTTTATTATTGTCATTTATTGCACTATTAAACTAATGAACCTTTTGTATTTTTCAGACCATGAAATTGCGTTGCCATAACTGCGCCCTCGTGACGAGCTCAAGTCATGTTTTGGGAACAAAAGCAGGAGCAGACATTGACCGAGCTGAATGTGTGATCCGCATGAATGACGCTCCGACTCTGGGATACGACCGCGATGTGGGCAACAGGACCACGCTGAGGGTGGTGGCTCACTCCAGTGTGTTCAGGGTGGTCCGCAGGCCTAATGAGTTCCTGCAACGCTCCGACAGCAACTCCATAATTATCTTCTGGGGACCACCAAACAAAATAGGAAAAGACTCAAAAGGCGCTTTATACAGACTGATCCACAGAGTGAGCATGACCTACACAAACATTTCCTGCTTAGTATTACTCCAACTAAAATGCGCAGGTTTGATAATCTTTTTCTGCGAGAAACAGGTAGAGATAGGTAAGGTTTCATTAGTTTATTAATACTGATGTTTTGAAGCACAGTTACATTGTTATTTTCTCTACAGGCAAAGATCTCATTCGTGGCTGAGCACTGGCTGGTTTACGATGGTCATAGCTGTGGAAGTCTGTGATAATATCAAAGTTTATGGAATGGTTTCCCCCGGTCACTGTGGGTAAGTGCAGAAGTTACAGTTTTTCTCTATCGCTTTGACACATTTTTTGAAACCTTGTTTTGTTTGATCTCTTTTTCCAACATTTATCTGAATAAAGGTTGAGATATGCAGAACATTTGCCACAATTTTCAGACAGTTTTCAGACTCCAGAACAGCTCACAGTCTCATGTTCAGTGAGTTTTGTTTCTCCAACACTACAGACCTGTTCACACACAATAAAGGGCTTTTGTCATAACACTGTTTGTTTTTATCTACAAACTCACACATCACAGCAAAATCTAAAATCACGTGAGCAAAAAGATCAAACAACAAAGAATCAAACAGGACAAAGGTCTGAGCAGAAACACACAGTGAGCATGTAAAACACTGTGTTTACATGATCAGGGAAATCAGACTAGGCTAGAAAACCGGACTCTACTTGTTTTCCTCTAAGACCGGTCGGACCAGTTTTGCTCCTGTTTACATGCACAAGAGTAAACCGATTACCCTGGAGAGAGTTGGTCCTGCTGTGTCAGATTCACTGCTGCATGACTGAGGCTGTAATTTGTTGAATTGCTTTAACATTGTTAATGTTGTTTATTTTGATTAACTGTTTGTAATACTGTTTGTAAATGACACAGTTTTTTCTGGAACATGTATGACTGTTTTAAACATTAGAACTGTGTTAAACATGTAGTTAAATGTGAGATTGTGTGTGCCACTTTGTGCACGGCACTTTCTGGTTCTAAAATTCTTAATTTATTGCTGGGATGTGCAGTGGACAGGGCTTGTGAGCATGCTCAGTTGCATTTGTCCAGCTGCAAACCGATTGTCGTTTACATGAGTCTGAAAACAGACTACAATCGGTCGGGACCACGTGTGCCAACTGGTTTTCCGAAAACCGGTTTACAGCTCCTCAATAGGTCTGCCCGGGTTTACATGCACTTTGGAAAACTGGTTTAAATCAGACTAGGCTAGTTATCCAGTTTTCCTGGCCTCCATGTAAACGCCCTGATTCACTGCGGTTACATGATCAGGGAAATCAGACTAGGCTAGAAAACCGGACTCTACTTGGTTTTCCCCTCAAACCGGTTGGACCAGTTTTGCTCCTGTTTACATGCACAAGAGTAAACCGATTACCCTGGAGAGACTGGTCCAGCGGTGTCAGATTCACTACTGCATGACTGAGGCTGTAATTTGTTGAATTACTTTAACATTGTTAATGTTGTTTATTTTTATTAACTGTTTGTAAAACTGTTTGTTAAATGACACAGTTTTTTCCTGGAACATGTATGACTGTTTTAACATTTAGATCAGTGTTAAACATGTAGTTAAATGTGAGATTGTGTGGCCTTTGTGCAAGGCACTTTTAGTTCTAAAATTCTAATTTATGTTGGAATGTGTGGTCAGGGTTGTGAGCATGCTCAGTTGCATTTGTCCAGCTGCAGACCGATTGTCTGTTTACATGAGTCTGAAATCAGACTACAATCGGTCGGGACCACGTGCGCCAACTGGTTTTCCGAAAACCGGTTTACAGTAGGTCTGCCCAGGTTTACATGAGCTTTGGAAAACCGGTTTAAATCGGACTAGGCTAGTTATCCGGTTTTCCTGGCCTCCATGTTAACGCCCTGTTTGTCTCTGAGATCAGGAGTAAAGTTTTTGAGTTGTTAAGTCATAACTGATAAATACAAGGAACATTTGACACTTGTGTGAGAGTTTTGATGGTAAAACTTGCTATAGACTGCAAATATCTAACTGTTTTGAATGTAAAACAAAATTTAGCCTGTGCCAAAATTGAGTTTTAAAAAGTTGAACCTTTGTTTAAGATTTTACGTGCACTTGCAAATTGACTTTTAAAATGGACAAGTGTGTCAAAGCAACTGAGAAAAACAGTAACATAAACAGTTTGAATTACAACCACAGTTATAACACAACTCTATTTGTCTTTACAGAAAAAAGTCCGGATCCAAAAGATGCCCTATCATTACTACAAACCTCGTGGACCTGATGAATGTGTGACTTATGTGCAGAATGAAAGCGGCAAAAAAGGAAACCACCATCGCTTTATCACTGAAAAACAAGTATTTGCACGCTGGGCCAAGCACTACAACATCAGCTTCATTCATCCAAGCTGGTGAGAAAAAATTAAGTGGAACTCTCGATGCCAACCTTTTTGAGAAGAGATTTTTTAACACTACGTATTTATTTTGCTTTGTTCCTCACATTTCCTGAGAGTCCAAGGTGTTTTTTGTAAATACATGACATTTTAAAGGAATTTCTATGAATGTTTATAGTATTTTGTTAAAAAGCATGTAATATATATATATCATACAAGTGTTATTTAGCACAATTAAGGATGTGGTAAATGAGTGACCTACGTGAGACTGAATATTTCACAACACTGTCAGTTTTGTGTGCCTTTTTTTCTGTGTTTGACAAACGTCATTGTCCCAGCTTCAAAGTACGACATTCAAGAGAACCCTGGATATAATCCTGTTTATCCTAAAACACTTAAAATATCATCACTTATATAAATACAGGACAAATACCTTGGAAGTATTTGTAGTTTTAATAAAATAGTGTTATGAAGACATGACATGGAGGCTGCCATTTTGCTGCGGTTATGACATAAAATAGTGTTGTCAAGGTAACAGCCAGGAGCAGGTAACTAAGCAACATGAATTCCTGGGTTAAACCTTGTCAGTTTGAGCCGGGGCAAAGCCAAATACAGAACGATTATGTGGAATCTAGTAAAACTGAAAATAATCAAGAGGAAGAGGCAAGAACTGGACACTGTCAGTGGTGTTTTTGTGGCAACTGTTCACAGATGAAATTGTGAGAGTAACCATGGAAACACTCATCAACCAAAATGGCGGCTCCCAGTGGCCTGAAAACAACATAAGCAATGACAATTTTATAAAAAATAATAAGCAGTTATATATTTGTTTGTTATTTATTTTAATAAGCATGACCAGTACTAGTGTTTTAGCCATATTTGTCTTCATATCCAGGGTTCCCTTTAAGTACATTAATTATACTTTTACAAGCAATAAGGAGTCTGCACAGTAAACGTATGAATATTCTTTTAAAGCCAAACGCATGCATTCAAAAGAAAATGCATTCAAATTAGACTTATAATGCATGATTCTTTGTACATTTCTTTACAAATGTACAAAACAGTCAAAGAATGTAGACTGTTACACAATTTGAAATATTACCGGACAGAACAAAACAAAAAAGATATGACAACAGTGAAAATGCTCTTTGGACTTACGATAAGACAAGTTATAGATTAATTATTCCATTTAAGTAGATTTAGAAGTCAAGGAGCATGCAAACTGAACTGATCCAAATGCCTTGCTAATTCAGACTAATTTGTTGTATCAAGTTATTTTGATTATTTCCTGTTTTTTTTTGTGTGTTGGTCACTGTAAAATGCTTTAATAAACACACTACTTAAAACAAACTGCCTGTATATTCTGAAATAAACGCCAGAAAACAAATGATGTGGTGAAAATACATTTTTAATTTTGTCAGCATGTCTTTAGCGAATCGTTTGAGAAAGCAGCAACTATCTTCGGTCTGAGGCCTGCCATTGAGATCAACATGCTCCTGTTGACATCAACACAATTCAGTTACATTTAGCACAAATAAACAGGTTTAATGTGCAGCTCTCACCTCTGTTCGTATCGTCCTGCTGCCCTGACTTGGACACGTGTTCAGGTACAGATCAAATAAAACACTTGGGTCGGTCACGTCTAAGTTCTGGTCAGCATCTAAACTTGCTTCTAATCCCTGAAGGCCACCGAAAACAACCAACAGATGTCTGGAAACGGTGACAGAAGAGAAAGAATTAACAAAATATAAAATAAAAACTAGACTAGGACAGTCAAAAGAATAAATCAGATACTAACATTAATTTCAAAATTAGTATCAAACTTAAGGCTTTTTCTAATTTCAAATTCAAGACTGCTAAGACATTCAAAGTTCCATTTTATACAAAGATTTCGGTAACACTTCCACAAATCATTTATAAATGTTACTTAACCATTAAGACAACATTACCTGATCATCAACATTCAACAAATGCTAATCATTTACTTCCCTATTCTAAAGTGATGACCATTTATAGGTTTTCCAAAAATGTATTTAGTGATATACTGAGTTATCCAATTCTGGATATCAGTACCAATATCCCAAGCTCCAATCCTAAACTTAACCATAGAATTGTGCCTAAACGTAGCCAAATTTGTTGTTAATGTTTTCCCCTGGTAAGTTGTTACATCACAAACGTCACAGAAGTCCGTGAAGGTGCTCACTTTGATCCACACTGGTTTGTCTCAAGAGTGTAGATGATCTAACAACTACATGCACATCACTTTAGAATAGGGGCCGGAAGTAAATGATTAGTAAATGTTTATTTATGTATTAGTAAATACTATTTAATAATTTAAGTCATGGTTTAAGATAATGTTACCATAATAATTAACTAACATTTGTACATGATTTGTGGCTGGACAATATTATAAAGTGATACAAAGATTTGTTAAAATAATTTTGCGCTAGGCATTTTCACAGTTTTTTCAGCTCCTTGAACTTTTTCTAGTTTCAGTCCCCATTTTAGGCGTGATGGTGTAGTGTTGTATTCCTTTAGTCGTTTAGTCAATTAATCGGTCGATGAAGTCTTAGTCGACCCATTAGATTAATATAGTGGTATATTCAACAGCGGCATAAAAGTAATGAATTAGCTGAAAATGTGCTTACCTTTTGCCATTTTTTGACATAAACACAGACTTTCTTATACATTTTTTATAAATTGTAGTTTTTGCATGACACACATTGTTTTTTTCATCTTTCAAGCATAGTTTGGGTTAGATAAACAATCAGATCAGAAGTATTTTTAGCTTCAAAGATTTTGTCGTGCCTTCTTTTTAGTTAATTAATTGGTGATGGAATGTCTTTGGTCGACTACAGCCCTACTATGGACTGAGGCCAAACTTTAGGACTTTTTAGTTCTTGCTCTGGGCAGGTACATTTTTTGGTGACACGAGCACATTTACAATGTTAACTTTGTTGGAAACATGTTTACACATTCTCACATTTAGATAAACTTTCCTTATCCTAGAAAACAATTACTTAAAATCTGTAGGTCTAAAAATAAATGTTTAAACTTGTAAATAGTAAGTGCACTTTTTGAACTGAACAGGGAGCCATCAAAAGATGCAGTCAGTAACATTTTAAAATCTTAATTTTCTAAAAATTAAAGACATTTTAAGGACCAATTTGGCTTTTCCCTGAACAGCGTTAGAATGATCTACTGCAAACATATTGAACTAGTATAAGACCGCAGAGTATAGTACTATGGTTTTGTTTGTATATCATGGACTAAAACGAGAATTTTAATATATAATATTGGTATCAAAACTGGTACACAGAATTAAAAGAAGCATTAAACTTCACTGTAAACATACTTAAAAGGTGTTAGCGACGTCTGGTCCAAGCTACTGCCTCTTTCAGATGTGCCAACGGTAAGATCATATCCGTCTTTGTAAGGACTTTCAGTAAATACAGCACCTGCATAAAAAAAATAATATAATTAGGATGGACTCTTGTGTGCAATATTGAGAAGTATTTTGTATTGTTTTCTGGTAAAAATATGCATTTTAATCTTAAAAGTAAACTTACTCAGGCAAGATGCAAGACGAACCGTGTAGCCCCAGTACAGCCCTCCTTCAGTCCTCGGCACATGAGGAGCCACCACAACACCCTTGTACACTTTGCTTTCTAAAAGAGAGTAAAAAAGTATAAACTATGCAGTAGAGACGAGAGTAGGGTTCATTGATTTTTCTGAATATTATTGGAAACACAATATAATCATAAAAATTTGGACGCAAAATTAAGTAATTTCAATTTCATTTGTATGCGAACAAAGTAATGTAGAAAAATAAACAATGCTTTTTATTTTGGAGTTTTACTTTTGTATTCACTGATAAATTATAAATGTTTCTTCTCATAATTTGATAATGCCACATTACCACAAGAATCTATATAGTAAATGGCAATAATATGTTACTATAAAAGGGATTTCACAATATAAAATGTTAGCATTACGATCATCATGAGCAGAAAGATCACGATTTGGCAATTATTCCTGATTGTTGCCACCATGACCAACAAATTCTTTATAATCTTTCACCATCAAATTTTTTCTTACGGAAGCTATTTTTTCATATCACGTTATAACCTGATAGTTATCCTGAAATTTCGTGATACAGCTGGAAAAAAAATGAAGTATAGATTGGCAGTACTGAGCTTCTGTAGTTTCATAGCTCACCATTTTTTGCAAGCTTTGTAAGATTACTACTTACTGAGTTATATATCACATAAAAACCTAATAAAATAATTTCACAAATAAAGAAATAATCAAATAATTAGTGCTGTCAAGCGATTAAAAAATAGAGATTAATTATTCATGAACTGTAATTAATTTTAATATCTATTTTTAATCTCACCGAAAAATTACTGAGAAAAACACTCAACTTAAGTGTTTTTGTTTTTATTCAATTTATTTAATTACATTTGTTGCGGATAGGAAATATTAATTAGGTTCGGGAACGTCAGTGGTTACCATGGAAATAATGGCAAATCCGCCATGTTTGTTGACAGTTTAGCAAACTTCCATAGAATACATTAGACAAAACGATTAAAAAAAGTAAACAAAACAGCCATGAAGCAGCCCAATAACTGCTGGGTCAGTACTGGTAAATTTATCTATCACTATATAGTGCAAAATGTGATTTAATAAACACTATTTTCGGTATTTAGCTATTTAAAATCTCCATTGATTTAACATTCTAACACTGTATGATGTCACGATCCCGAGCCTAATATATTGCAAAAAAATTAAGACTTCATCAGTCCAATAAATTTTGCCTGCTCCTTTATTTTTGTCCCGTTGCTGCTCGTGACCAGTTAAATATTTCAAAATAGATTAATGCGATTAAAAAAAATGTCTGTAATCAATTAATCTCAATTAATGCACTAATTTGACACCCCTACAAATAATCACAGTTACCAATTCATCAGATAATCTTGACGTTCCAAAAATGACCATTACCTTCACTCTGAGTTTTATTGAGTTGCACAGTGACTCGAAGGCCAGACTGTAACTGTTTGTCAATGCGAACATCCTAAAAGAAAAAAAACAACAATAATTAATCTAATTTACTATATTAGGGTCTAAACAGATCGTCTGATGCATAGTTACACAAACCTTCTCATTCCACAGTTCACAAACGAGCCTTTTCCCTGTTTGATCGGTCGGTCGAGAACTATTCCTTCTCTGTATTCGGATTCTTCGTCTATTCTCATGTGGTGGGGGCTGTCCAGAGGGTTCAGTAATCCTAGTGAGTGAAAACACAATTGATTTTTTCAACTTTACTACGCTGTTGTGTCAAAGTGTTTCCGTCTAAATTACCTGCATATTGTAGATCCTGATGTTTTGGGAAGAACCACTTGCGAAGGTATCTGGATGGGAAAACACGCAGGCAAAATTAAAATACACAGTTGATTTTATGCAAACTAAGGATGGGACGATTCAATTCTTGTCTTGATTTATGGTCACGATTCCAATGTTTTCGATTTTGTTAAACCTTTTTGTTAAATCCTGACCCTAAGAACAAACTACTTTCTCTGCGAATTGACTGAATAAAACTGTAATTTCAGTAATAATATACTGCTTTAATGTACTTTTTAGGGAATTAAGTCACCAGTTAATAAGATAAAATGTCTTATTTCAGTCATTCCGGAACAGCTGGATGATATATAGATTTTTTGATATATTGTGAATGTGGTTTTGAAGATTTGCAAAACTTAATATCGAGTACATGTTATATAAAAAGATGTTTCAAAAAGAAATGTTTATAAAAAAATGTTTGTAACTTTCAAAGACAATATTTAGCACTCATTGTTTAGTCATTTAGTATCCAAATATGGTCTATTTTTAGTGGGGGATAAGAAAGATTTAAAAGCACACTGCAAATGTATTACATCTACTTTAACATTTTAAAATCTTGTTTACTTGCATGTTTTTTGTCTGAATAGTTATTTAGCAAGAATATTTGGTCAAATCATTGAGATATTACTAGTTTTGTCCTTTTCATCCACTAATCTATTGTCTTGGGTCTTAAACAGTAATACTATTTGATCATTAAACCTTAACTGACATAATTAAAAACATTTTTCTGTTGGATTGCCATAATATCATCTGAATATCGCAATCGAGATATGCAAAAAAATGATCAAGATATCCCCGTGGGTCAATTTTTGTGAAACAAAAAGGGTCACTATGACAAAATTCCCCGAAATAAAATATAATAACAATAACAATATGATTTACTTCCTATAACTGAGAAATGACAGTGGAATCAACCCTTTTCTAGCTGCACAAAATCAAACCAGAGTTATGATGGAACCAAACACCAGAATTGAATTGAAGTAGTTAATGAACTGATAGTTTTTTCGATATTGTCCCATCCCTAATACATACTCAAATAATAAATAAATAAAGTTTTTACTGTGGGCATTCTAGATATTGAAGTATTCTGGCAAGCTGAATACAGGCTTGTCCTTTCTTTCCAACGCCTTTGAATTCCCCTTCAACACTTCTGGAAATAAAAAGAAAAAACTTAAGCCTTTTAAATAATGATTTTTGTTTTACGTCTGTGCCACCAACTTACTTTACATCTTCTCCTTGTTCATCAAAGACTATTATTTCATCCACACAAAAGACGACGCAGGCCGAGCGATCTGCCCAGCCAGGTATGTGCGAAGTTCTGCTGACTGTGCATTGTCCAGAACGGAGCCTGGTAACGCCACACTCACCGTGTACTGTCGACCTTTAAACGACAAATATTTTCTTTGGTTTACTCGCATAATTTCAAACACGCCACGAAATAATGAAAATAAAAAAGAGGGAAGAGATTACCATTTTTGCTTTGTTTCTGTTCAGACATTTCTTTTTGAGCTTCTTCTTTCTGTTTTTCCTTCTCCAGCCTTTTGACGATCTTGGCATGTTTCTTTTGTTTGTGGGCCTCTTTAACTAAAATGGGAAAGAATGAAGAAACATAATAGCAGTCTTATAATAAAGAAGGTTTATTAGATCTTAGAGGTAGATACATCAACATTCAGGGACATCTTGACTCACTAATTCACCCTGAAGATGTTCTGTATCTCAAACTGAATTGTTTAACTTTTCAATGGTCTATTAATATATATTTTCTATAGGCTAAAGTGTATTATCTGTTATGTCTCCATTAAGATATAACAGGAATTTTTATTTATTCACACTTGTTTAAAACACAAATCTTGCATATTTACTAAGAAAACTATTCTTCTCTTCAACTGAAAACATGTCATTAATTGGTAATACAAAGTGTTTCTCAAGAATAGAGGAAACAGTGTTGGGCTTCTGCAGTTTATTTTTTGCCCCCATAGCCTAAAGCAGTGGTTCCCAAAATGGTGATGTAATTTTATAATTCTGACATGACATTTGTAAAAAATGTACCTGGAAGCATCATGTTTAACTAAACTGGTCACACAAAGCAACAAACCACCAAACATTTTGTTACATTTTTTTGCAACATTTTTCAACTTAACTTAACTTTTATTTTGCTGTGGGGGTTGCGAGTTGGTTACATGGTTATTTTGGGGGTCCTTTTCTAAAATGTTTTGGAACCCTGGCCTAAAGGAGCAGAGCAATAAATTAGTAATAAAAATGATACAAAAGGGATGCACAAGCGTCAAGGACATATTGAAGCAACTCTGTTTATTATAAGTGATGCATTGATCCAATCTGTGCAGAGCCATGAAATTTTATAAAATTTTTAATAGTTATTGAACTATTTACAGATTGAATCGTAAGGTTTTTTTGTTTTTTTTTAGAGACATAGACAAATACATCGACATATTAGACCACACAATAGACATAGAAAAAATAACAACACCAAATAACAAACAAACAGACAAAAAAATGGGTGAAGTTTAAAGGGTTGGCAGTTTTTTGATTGAAGATAAAAAAAATTCCAGATTGTCAACCACTCAAAGGTGCAGTCACATATAGCTCCTGCGCAGTGTTTGTTTCTTTTTAATTATCATATATTTATGTATTTATTTTAACTAATTAATTAATTTATCAATCAACCAACCAATCGGTCAATTAATTAATCAATCAAATAATTTATTATTACATCCATATTTTAATCTCTTTATTTTTTTTACTTTTAATAAGTAAAATTAATTCCACTAAAATGTATAAATGCTGACTGTATTTATAAACTCCACACATATTCACTAAAATGATCAGAATATTTTCAGCCTTTGACTTACCTGACTTTGAAGCTAATGTTTGTTATGATACAATAGGTAAATGTGTAGCATTCACAAAAGGCAACAAACTATACATTTTGTTTGATCACTTTTTAAAAATTCTATCTAATATAGTTGACTTGGACTTAACTTAGAGCTAGATAGTCTGGTCCGGGGAGACAGAAGTGAGCGGTTTGCTATTCTAACGAGTTTATATGTAGCTAAATGGGCCATTTTTTATCATAAAGTTACCCAAACCTTTTCCCTAAAGTTACCCATTACCCTAACCTTTTTCCTAAATTTATCCGCTCTCTTAAACGTAATCACCGTCCCTCCGGATCCGACTATCTAGCTAGCAAAAAAAAAAAAAAAAAGCTAGCACTTACCAAAAAAAAACTACCACTTAATGACATCACAAAGTGGAACAGTGATTTGAGCGTTAGAGACACTAAAGGGACATGATAATGCAATGATGTGTGAATTAAACAAAACACGACTTCAATTTATTCTTTGAGAGTTAACAACACCCTCACAAGTTAATTTGGCCTAAACGAAGAACTTTATGTTGTTATGATGCTAGCTCCACGTTAGCGCTTTACTCACGTTCTGCTTTCCTTTTCTTCCAGTTTACGTGGCTCTCTCCCTGTACAAAGACAGATAAAGCGAGTACATTATTAAAAATTAACCTAGCGATACATTTTGACAATCTAAAAATACCTGGCATGGCAAGGGTTTCTTCGGAGTATTAGAAGTAGACATTTTTAACCAAAATACAACGTGAGTTTCTTTCACTTCCGGGTCACTACTCTTCAAAGTAAAAGCACCAAAGGAATGGTTACATTGTGATTTGTACGTTTTTAATTTAAATTAAAAAAGGTAAAAAATAAAGAAGAAATACTTAATTTTGTAACACTGTAATTAAAATAAATTTCAAAAGTAATACAAAGCAATTAAAACACTTTACATAATTTTATTTAACTTTCATTGAACAAAAATCAGTAAGCAAAAATAGAATTTTTGCAATAAATGTTCGATTTAGTACAGCTCACACTACAACTTCTTTCAAACAGACAGACGTACAAATAAGTGTTTTCAAAACATAAGCGTCCCTGTTCATTATGGCTCAAATTAAAAAAAAAAAATGCTGATTTAGGCTTATATTAAAGTAGATTGAGGTAGTTATGGTGCGTTCCAGGCAACTGGGAACTGGTATATGTGCCACCTCCACTTGTAAAAATGCCCTGGAACGCCACTCGAACTGGTTAACCACTTGTGAACTGGGACCTGGTCGAGAAGCCCACTTCACATACGAGTTCAAATAACACAACAAATTTATTTGAGGTTTAACTGATGCAAAAATAATGTAAACATTGGTTACAGGTCATTGCGTTACTTTGTTTAGCTAAAGGTTAGCATTAGCCATAATGTTTACATACGAGTTAATTACTTGGAACGCTCTGAACTGGAACTGTATTTTTCAAGTAGAAATATCAGTTCCCAGTTGCTGGAACGCAGCATTACTCTGCAGCACTCCACTTTCTCAGTATCTTCTCTGCTGCATCTAGAGTTGAATCTTCCTACAGAAACAACAACAACAACAACAATAGCAAATTAAAAAAAATAAGTAATAAAAAACCTCGATATAGACTTGAATATAATAATTATTATAATTTCTTTTTACCTTGACAAAGCAGAATCTTATATATTTGTTAAAATCTTTCTGATGCTCCAGGCTGTAAAATGCAGACACTGGAATAGTGGCCAAACCCTAAAACAAAACATGTCACATATAATAAACTTCAATTGGATACAATGTGTATTCTTAAAGCCATATCAAAATATGTCTAATACCTTTTCCTTATTAACCATTTGACAAATTTAAAATCATATTCTTCATTTGAGTCTTGATCCTTGAGGTCTACATCTAAAGAAAAAATAAACTATTGTATCAGCAGATAGAGCATTTACACACATGTTAGTCAAAATTCACTTACCAAGAGTAGAAATGTCTACCACCATAAAGTAACCGCCCTCCGGCATGATGGGCTTCAAACCCACACTTTCAAGACAAGTGGCTAACTTTTTTCTCTTGTGGTGCAACATTGCTGGCAGCTGCTGAAAGTAGCTCTCTGGAGTCCCAAAGACTTCATATTCTCTGTCAAATCCACAAGCTACGGCCTCCTAAAATATGAACAATACAAATGACACAATTTTCTTAAAACATTTACATTTCTTCTTAATGTGATATACACCTGGGCTGCAGTTGCACAGTGATAAACAGAGTTCTGATGCAGAGTTTTCATGTGTTTGATAATGCGATCTGAGCTTATAGCCCATCCAACCTAGAAATGAAAATAATGAAGTGTCTTGCTTTACTCAGTGAGTCCTAGCCATTCTTAAGAATATAAAATATACCTTCCATCCAGTAGCACTGAATGTCTTCCCAGCACTACCAACAGTAATGGTTCTTTCCCACATACCAGGAAGACTGGCTGAAAAAACAAACAATACTTAAGCAAAACTTAACAGTACATTTGCATTTTTTAAGCATATTTTGCTTACCAATCTTGACATGCTTAGCACCGTCATACGTCAGCCATTCATAGACTTCATCACTGATACACAGAATATCATTTTTGATGCACAGGTCTGCAATCTCTTGAAGTTCTTCCTTTTTATAAACCTGTTTCATAATTGTTTATTGTGCAGTTACATTTAGAGTCATTCTCTCGAACACAAAGCATAAAGATAAGTCTTACCTTTCCTAAGGGATTATTGGGAGTATTAATAACAATTGCTTTAGTACGTGGAGTAATTTTACTGGCCAGTTCTTCTGTTGAAAGAACCCATTCTGAGCTAGACGCAACCTGTTTGTCTTCACTTCTCTGTGTACAAACATTATGATGCGCTTAAGATATGCTTACTCAATCAAAAGTATGTAAATAACTTACAGGTCGTAGAGGTACATATACAGGTTTCCCACCAGCCATCTGGACCATTGGTTGGTAGCAGTCGAAGAAAGGTTCACAATTATGACCTAGGAAAATGTAAATATCAATGATGATATTAGAATTATCATGTTTCCAAGTGATAATATCCTGTGCTTGTGATGTTACATAAAATAGCATTAAGCATATTTACCCCCCTCCCTCTACCCTTCCCTCACTGCAGCGTTGAATATTCTTGTTAAATGCTGTGCTCTGCAGTCAAAGGCCAGGAAAGCTGCACTCGCCAGACCACAAATCACGTGATAACTAACCATAAGACAAATGCCTGCAGAGGGCTGTGGTTCTCAGTGAAAATTTACTCCTAATGGAATAATTTGAAGCTCTGCAGTGCAAAGGCGATCTAACTTCCTCATGAATAGTTTGGACTTTTTTTGCAGCCATCTCATTGCATTTTTACCACAGTGTGCAAATGGATGAGGCATTATGGAGAGTGTAGTTGCTTCTCCAGAGACTTCACCGGTAATTTGAACTGATAGTATCACCCAAATGATTTCTAGAAATTACATTATGCTACACTGGAAAACATTGTCACAAGCAAATTATGTCATCTCAGTTATTCGGTGCATTATCAAGAAGTTGGACCAACCCCTAATTAAAGGGCCATATTGTTTAATATAGAATAATTTATATAATTTTATGAAATCACAGCATCACTCACTTCATCTCCTTCATCCACCAGAGCTTGAAAAGCACAAAACAGGGCCTGATAAGCTCCAACTGTGACAAGGATGTCTTCTAAAGGGTTGATTTCATGGCCCACAATCCTGGTGAAAAACGTGGCCAGGCTTTTGACAAGATGTGGGTGTCCCTATGAAGCAACACAATAATAATAAAAACTGTTTGCTTTATTGTATGTTTTTGTTGTACTTACAAAGGCACGAGTGTATTGGTGCATTTGGGGGCCTCCCATCACAGCTGCACAGAAAGCCTCCTGGACAAACTTAGGAGGGGAGAAGTCTGGAAAACCCTGACCGAGATTTACAGCCTTGTAGTCTGCAGCAAGCTGTGTGAATTCAACCCTGCAAATGAGTTAGAAAAACTTATAATAAATCACGGTCAAAACACTAAATCTAGCGACCCCAATGAGCTAAAACTACATAACTTACCAAACATTTTTATCCACTCCTTCGACTCTGCGTGCATGGATTTGTCGGGACATTGTCTAAAACGAAAGGAAGCTTGGTCTGTTAATAAACAAAAAGCGATGCAATGTATTGAGCCAGGACAGTGTAACAAACCGTGTAATAAGATGTAATGCTAGATGCCCGCGGGCGAACGACGCGTAAAAACTGCGGAAATGTTCTATAAAGTCCCATTAATTTTATTTCCAACTCATTACTTGTACTGTGGACGTCTTATTTCAAAAACGAAGGGCACAAACACGTCAACCTACCGCATACAATGAGCATTAACACGTCGAAACAAACTGCAAACTTCAATAAGTCGAGTTAAACATTTACACAAAAAACAAAGAATTTATACATTTACTCCGGGTCCTTGCACTGTTATAAATCTACTTCCGGTATGGGCGGGGCAAGATATAGCTGAAGCTTCAAAACAAATAAAACATTTACACAAAATAACACTGTATTGAAATTATGCACAACAATTAAATGTTTTACAAAATTTTGATTTATTGATACATTTCTGATTTACAACTGATTTGACACATTTTCTCTAAAGTCCAGCCTTTTTCAAGTCTTCTGGGAGGACTCTGCCTCTTTTTCGTGCTTTGTCTTTCTTCTTCTCCACTTTGGCGTGCTTCCGCTTCAGAATGTTCTTTTTCCTCTTGTCTTGTCGATGCTGCATCTTTTCGACCACGTTCTCGCTGCGCTGGTCCCACTTTTTCTTCCTCTGAGTTTTTCTTTTTTCCTTTTTTTTAATGCGACACGGAGCATTTTCTCGTCATCTTTAATTTTAATACCTTCTGCCTTGTATAGTAGGTTTGTCCATTTCATCTTATTCTCCATTTCCTTTGCCTTGTCAGCATCTTCTCTCTCAGATCCTCGAGTTTAGCTTTGCGGGCCTCCACTCGACTGAGCAGCTGCTTGTAGTTCTTCCCAGTCAGAGGCGTTATCTGACCCTTTAGACTCTTTTTCTTGTTTTGCTTTTTTATCATTTTGTCTTCATATCCCTCTTCTACCGTTTCCACTTTATTGAAACAATAGCTGTTTCGTTCCTCTTACTGGCAGGTGCTTCTTCACTCTCCTTGTTTAATCTCTGCTTTTGCCTCTGACTCACTGTTTTCAGACAGTTTCTTCATTCGCATCTCCTTCCTCTTTCTTTTTTGCGCTCCCGCTCAAGCTTTCGCTTCGCCCTCTTGGCCTGTACTTCTGGTGATAAAGCATCCTTTGGCGGCCCCTGGGAAGAATATAAATGTGACAAATTAGACAATAAAAACTTTACTTAAGTTTCTTAAAGAATCTGGATTAATTCATAGTAGGGCTGGGCAATATTGTGAAAAAAAATCGAATCGTGAGCGCATCCCCTGTGATGATCTGCTTTTTTGATGAAATCGTCACATCGTGATTTCCTATTTCTCATTTGGATGTGTCTGTTTAAATACATTATTTTTAGCACAAACATGTCTGTTGTGTTGGGTCACCTCAGAGTTGCCAAGTCTTCTTCATTATCACAACTTAGTGAAAGGAGTTTACAGATAATTTTAGGATCATTTTCAGGTTTGATCCACAAAAATATATACATTTACAAACCAAAAAACATGGATTTTCTTTTCTAATTAACTGATGGTAAAATGCTTTGGACTTTTTTGGGGCTTTTTTTTTTTTTCAAAAGCTTTCAGGTAATTTTTTTTCTTACTGGAAATATCACTGGTCATTGTTTGTCCTGCTCCTATTGTCTTTACAACAAAGACAATAAGAAAATAAACTTTTACAAGTACCATAATAAAATCGAAAAATCGAAACCCCCACAGCAAAATAAAATACATTCTATAAGAATTTTAAGTAAAAAAGAAGAAAGCAGATTAAATACAAAGTCATGATTAGAAAATTACATCAACACTCAACCAATGAAGATGAAATATGTCATCAATTATCTTTAATTTGATTTATTTTTAAAGCAGATCATTGACTTTTTCGACTTTTACATTTATACACAAATTTCAAGAAAAGAAGGTCTGAGAGAATTTTACAGATTCCTAACTTCAGATTTATCAGAAAGAGGGATAAAAGCTAGGGCTGCACAACCTTTCAGACAAAATTCAATTCTGTTTTGTGCAAAAAAACTAATTCTGTTGAGAAAGATGTGTTCGGGAGAATTGACAAAAAGACTGAGACAAACCTAACAACGAAAAACTCAAGTTAAGTGCTCGTACAGATTAAAGTGACACTGTGCATGTTTTAGGATGGAAAGTCACGTACATTATCTCACTGAAATTCAAGCTAAAACATTAGTTGGACATTTCTCACGATAAGCATATGCCATACTGGACATATTTTTGCTAAAAGTACAGATTTTCATGGACACCTGATGATTTTAGGGAGATGCAAGGCTGCTCAGAGTCGTAACTGCATCTATTCAATTACGATTCAGTTTGATTATCTTCCAGCTCTAATGAAAACCACAAGAGCGGATCATACTTTACTAAGAATAGGCTCAAGACAAATAAAAGCCCTTTTATTTAGCCCGTTTATCTGCATTTGTAATAGGGCTGGGCGATATGGGAAAAAATGTATATCACAATTTTCTTGGAAACAAGTGACCTCAATCCTTTAATAAAAAATATTTAATATAATCAGCATCTAGCAATTTTTAACATCAATATCAACTTCTAGACCTGCAAATATGCTAAAAGTCCATTATATTTTAAATGTAGACCTGAAAAATCTTTTAAGACTTGACAGTGCAGGCCAAAAAAAAACACAATCTTCAAAATTCTTTGGAAAAAACAACAAAAAACAGCCCATTATTGCTGTAAGAAGACTTGACAATTCTGAGGCTGAGAAAAGTCAATTAGAAAAAAAAAGAGTCTGTGTTTGAACAGATGGATTAAATCGAGAATTGATACAGTAAATCCCGATATCACGATTTCTTTTAAAAAAGCAGATTGTCACAGGGATGAGCTCACGATTCGATTTTTATCATGATATTGCCCAGCCCTAATTTGTAAGATTGTAATAGTACCTGTCCTCTTGACTCTTCTATCTTTTCATGAAGCCTTTTACGCAGAAGATCAACACCAGAAAACTGAACATTATCTGCAGACAAAGACAAAATCATACACAATAAATTATAACCATGACAGTCAGAAATTCCCATCTGAAACATTTTGTATTTATAAACATACCTTTCTTCACATTTGTTTTCGCTGGACTGGCCTTAGCTTTGACTTGATCAGGAGTTGTTTTAGCTTCAGTTTTCTGAGGAACATGATTGGCTGATGTTTTGTTCTGTTGAGGCTTTGGAGTAGGTTTCTTTTTTAACTTTTTCTTTTTCTTGGAGATAGCATTATCCTTGGCAACACCCTTCAAATTTCCTGTTAATAAAAACAACCAATGAACTATCATTATACATTTTATTTTACATTGGATAATCTTTGTCATAGCAACGTGGTTCAAAAATAAAACTGAAAACGTGACATAGAATAATCTCGTAGCATTTTCTTTACCAAAACGTCTGTTCTTCGGCTCCAGTTGTGGTCGCTGAGAAAACACCCGGCTAGCAAGTTTCTGAATATATAAATCTTTAGAGACTAGATCCATGTCTCCAGAAAAGCAACGCAAAAGATTAAAAAACAAGCATGTAAAATGTAAACACACGTGTGAGAGAAAAAACTGTGCACCGGAAGTAGTAACGTCTAAACGCGTCCCCTTCTACACGGTCACTTCCTGGTTACAGTGGTCAGATATGTAACTTTTCTTCCATGTATTTCTTGGATTATTTATCCTTCAAGAATCATTATGAGTCATTATTTATCCTCTATAGTCAGACGGTGACCTCGCTAAAACAACGTGTAAGTGCTGCGTTATTTAGCTATAAAAAGAAAGTAAATAACGTTTATATTTCCTGTTTATATTATGACATGATTAAATATTTTGCAGGCTCTTGCTGTCTACATCAGAAGGTCCCACGCACTGTCCAAACTTCAGTTTGTTCAGCATGCAGGAGGTAGCAATGCTTGTCATTATACAGTTTTTTCTCTTTATTTATTCCATGTTGTGTTGACAGGGAAGCTTGTGAACACAGGCAGACAGTGCAGCTCTGCAGCTGCTGAAGCAGAGGCAGACTCGTTTTTCAAATGGTTTCTGCTGCTTATTCCTGTCACCACTTTCGGCCTTGGGACATGGCAGGTAAGAGGAAAGGATGTGCCAAAGCTACTATGATGACAGTATTCATTTTCATCTCTGTTTGATTGTGAAGGTAAAGCGACGTCAGTGGAAATTGCAGCTGATTGATGATCTGACCAGGCTCACTACAGCTGAGCCTATTCCTTTGCCCACAGAGTGAGTACAAATAGTATATTACATGGTACATGCTAGATTGTCTGGTCTGGAGCATGGAAGATAATAAACAATGGTGGAGGGACAATGATTAAGCTCAGGAGAACTGGTAAGTTTAGGAAAAGGGTCAGGGTAGGGCTTCTCCATTGTGAAAAAAATAATACTCATGATTATTTAAACAATTTGAAATCAAGTATATTCAGGTGTTTATTTGCTTGAGAGAGCCATGTGCTTAATATGCAGACAGTAACAAACAGAACGAAATTATGTGACATATCAGTGAATTTTACAGTTGTTAATAAACTACCTGAACATACATTTCCAACTCAAAGAATTATATGAAGCTTCCAAACACACTTGTGAGTTACGGCTAATACTCACGATTACTCGATTACACAATTTTTCTAATCAATGACTGCAATAATCATAAATTAAAATGACAATTGCACAGCCAGAGGGTCAGGGTAATGTACTATGGGTAATAGTGATGAATACTATTATCAATATTATTTCAAAGATGCACTATGTCACTTTTCTGGTGGAGGTTCTGTCACCTCCATGTCTCCAAAACATGTGGACGATCTGCCTTTTTATTAAAAAAAAAAAAAGTTCCCTAATACCAGCCATTGTAGTTTTTTTCTTGCTAAGTAAAAACATTTCATGGAGACAAGTATGTGGTGGAGGACACTAGACCTGGCTCCAATTGAAATGTTAAATAGAGCACCTTTTAAGAATTGGGCAACCCCTATAAAGTAAATCAGTAAAGAAGTGCTTTGTTTTCCACAGCCCCCACGAGCTGAGCACGTTGGAGTACAGAAGAGTGAAAGTACGTGGAAAATATGACCACTCACAGGAATTGTACATTATGCCTCGGTCTCCTGTTGATCCTGAGAGAGAAGCCCGAGAGGCTGGAAGGATCTCATCAAGTGGAGAGATTGGTGCAAACGTAATCACACCCTTCCACTGCACAGACTTGGGGTACGAACGATTGTCTTTTAGAATTGTTCAGCATGTCACCTGAATTTCACCTGATATATAATTTCAGCATCACAATTCTTGTCAATCGAGGGTATGTTCCAAAGCAGAAGATCAAACCAGAAACGAGGATGAAGGGACAGGTACAACACTACACTCCAAAGATTTGATGACTAGTGTAACAACATCTGAAATTTATAATGTGCATAGGTGGAAGGTGATGTAGAAGTGGTTGGAATAGTCAGACTGACAGAGAATCGCAAACCTTTTGTACCAAATAATGATGTGCAAAAGAACCGATGGCATTATAGAGACCTGGAAGCCATGGCTCAACTCACTGGTGCTGAGCCCATCTTCATTGATGCAGACTTTGGTAAGATCAGTTTAGTATTAAGTTTTCTTGTTAAATACTCATGCTATAATTTTTACTCAAATACATTAGTCGATAAATTAAAAATTTCCGATGACAATATTATGTATGTATAATATACTGTATGTACACTGGAAAAAGTCGGCAACCACTGCACTACTAGCAGAGTTACCTAGTCTGCTTATAGCGATTATGAGCTTCTTTTTGAAAGTTGCTTGTGAATTTTGACAGTTGCAGGTCGCGGTTTCTTGGGCTTGCTCCTGAGAGGCACTTTGACATCATAAACAAGAGGATTTTTGCAGTTTTTCCAAATTCGATTCAAGAAAATGTACTCACTAATGACAGAAATATATACTTTTAGCATATTTTCATGCTTTAAATCCTTTATGAATGATGTAAACGTGTCACAGCAGAACGAAGGTTAATAGTTTCTATGTATGTTAAATAGTATTTGATTATTGTAATTACTTTTTTATTGAGGGTCTAAGACACTTGTTTTAGGCTTTTCAAAGGCTAGGTCACTTGTTGCTCTAGTCTAGAGTATGGTTTGTTACAACTACATGAACACACTTGTCTTACAGCTAGCACCATTCCCGGAGGACCAGTTGGTGGGCAGACAAGAGTAACACTTCGAAACGAACATATGCAGTACATTGTTACATGGTACGTAATTAATCCAAAAAAAAAAATAAGCAGCTTACTTACTACCTGCCCTTTCCCTAATTTCAGGTATGGTCTTTGTGCGGCAACAAGCTACATGTGGTATGCAAAGTTTGTGAAGAGGATTAAAATATAAATTAACAAAGATACATTTAAAATATTTACCAGTTTTCTCTCCCCACAAAGCATTATATTTAAGTTTATATTTCAAATTGAGATCAAGGTTAAACTGCATAAAATGTAAAAAATAAAAGTGACAATTCACAAAAGAAGAATTTGGGTAGACAATTTATTGAAAATTAGTTTAACCAAGCTTTGTAGCAAGCTCTTTAGCCTTTGCCTTCTCCAGCTTTGCAATACGGGCCGTAGACTTGGGTCCCATAATTCCACCTCCCCAGTGACGACGGATCTGATGGGACAACAAAAAGATTTAACGTCATTCTCAAACCTGGCACACATACAGTATACAAAAAAGTAAAACGCTCACCTCCTCATATCTGTCATTGTAGTTAGTCTTGATTGCTTCCACAAGCTTGGCAAGTGCACCCTTGTCTTCACTGTAAGAATTAAAACGTACATGTCAGGGCTAAGTACAAAAACTTTTCCATTTCTTAAAATTCTATAAAAGCGTTTTCTACTTACGGGTTAGTCTGTGTGAAGGCAACTGAAGTGCAAGTCTTTCTGTGCACCAGTCTACCCAGTCTAGCTTTGCCCTTGACGATGCAGTACGGGACTCCCATTTTGCGACACAGAGCAGGCAGAAAGACGACCAGCTAGAAAGTAAAAAAAAAATTAACATTAGCAACCTAAATTCTAATCTCTCAACGTGATCAAATGCAGTGGCAATTGTCAAGTTATGGTCTTTGCTCAGGGTTAAAAAGCTCGGTTTTGATCAACACAGACTTTCAGGTGAAGAAATTCAGACATCATTGCAAAAACCTTTTTATTCACAAATTAAACAACCATACCTCAATTGGATCCACATCATGGGCAATGACAACAAGCTGGGCCTTCTTGCTCTCAACCAGAGAAGTGACTGTGTTCACACCTGTCAAAAAAAAAAGAAAAGAAAAACATTGAATACAAATAAACTTAAAAAGAAACTGAACTACTTCTTTGGGCCTTTTGCTCAGGGTTAAAAAGCTCATAAAGAATCACAGTAAGTCAGGTGAAGAAATTCAATTCATCAGTGCACAAGGCCACACTACATAAATGTATTAGTTTGTGTCATCTCAACGGATTAATTTCTTACCAGCGCGGAGTACAGGGGGCCTTTTGGTGGGAGCGTCACCCTTGCCTGCTGCCTTCTGCTCAGCGCGGGCCAACAACCTCTGTTTCTTCTCCTGTTTGGTTTCTGGTCTGTACTTGTGAGCCAGTTTAAACAATTGTGTGGCTGTTTGAGGACATTAAAGTTAGTATCTCCTAATGAACAAAGCTTCATTTAAATCAATACGAGCTTACCCGTTTGGCGGTCCAGAGCCTGGGTGAACTGGTTGATCGCTGGTGGGACTTTCAGACGCTTGTAAAGGATTGAGCGTTGCCTCTGCAGACGAATGTAGCGAGGCCATTTAACGAAACGTGTTAAATCACGCTGGGCTGAATGTCCTGCCCTGTGGAAAACAATACCTTTAAACAACAACAATAAACAAATGCTCGTTTCAAGATCTAAAAGTGCATCAGCGATCTTGGTGGGAGAATGTCTGCAGTGTGATTAAGATAGCAAATATTCGGTTACATCATCTGCACAGGAATAAATGTATTATGTACAAATGTAAGTTACTGTTTACTCACCAATGCTGAAGTTCTTGGGCCTTTTCTCGAAGAGGGGGTTTACTACTTTCTTGGCCTCATGTTTTTTGGCCACAGAAGGGGCAGGAGCCACCTTCTTCCCCTTAGCCTTCTTTCCCTTAGGCTGTAACACACACAAATGCAATTGTCAGACAATTATACAGAGGGAAAAACAAGTGTAGAGCTTACAACAATGTCATTCAATCAATCAATTTGGGTTTTAAGGCAAGTCTTTCCTGCTTAGCATCATTCGGTCTGATGCTACAACCACAAATTAGCTTCTTGTTAGTTACTAAAACTTAAACATGACTTTGCCTTTTACACAGCAGTAAACTTAAACAAAAATACAGTCGTAGTTAATAAAAAGTAGAAATGTGACAAATAGCAACCAAACTTAGCATTAGCTTGCCTTCATTCACGGTGGGTACCTTTGCCGGCTACACGTAGCTCACTTTTAATAATCATTTTTTCACCAATTTACTTACTCAACACAAAAATACAACCACGGCAGAACAGTCTGGACTCTAAACTAACAATTGTCGTTTTATACATTGACAACATAACACAAGTCGAGATGAATTGAGATTAAAGTCCTCAGTCAGAAATGTCTATGCACCCACCATGTCGTTTCAGGCAGAAAGGAAGAACAGGGCATTCTGGGAAAGCTAAATACCGCGAGACTTCATCAGACTCGCGCTTCTCTGGGCTGATCCAGGGTCAGATGTGGCCGCGCTCACTCCCGCTGTTCAAATGTTGTTACAAAGAGCAAAACAGACCTGGAGTCGGTTTGGGGAAAAAATAAATAAAAATATACCAGTTATTATCGTAACTCCTCTTACTAACGTTAAATCGACAATTAAAAAGGTGTTAAAACATTTCTAAGACAATGTTTTTATAATACTGTTCGTGAATATTTTTTATTCTGCGTAGCGTCATCTTTTTTAAGCTGTTTTATTTAATTTATATGACATGTTTTTCATATTTTCTTTTATTATTAAATGCATTTTTTAAAAACAAAAGTAAAGTTGTTGTTATTTAAAATAAATGGGTTCACGTGCTGTGCGTAACTGTGCGTGCTGTTGTTGGGCAGTGTGTGTGTGTGGGAGGGGGAGTTGTTTTGGAAGACGAGCTTGGGTAAATCGCCTGTCTCGAAATATTACTATTATTTCATTAAAATGCGCATTCTTCTTCAGCATTTACTGCAAACATGAAGAGCCTTCAACGTCAAAGTGACCCATCGGTTTACTGGTAAATAAAGTCATTCATTTGTATCTTGTGTCTTGTAGCTGTCATGTTAGCTACTTGGTGGTCTTTGAACATTTTTAAGTCTCAAAGGTATTTATTACAACTTACAACATGACAACATTTAGCTTAGTGTAGATTTCCCTTAATGCTAAATGTTGTCAATAATAAGAGTCTGTCAGCACTAAAAGACCCCAATGCTAACGTTAGCCGTGTTAGCTTGTTATAGTTATTACAGCAGTGTTATTGGCTTGTTCATAGAGAGCACCTCCATCTGAATAAAACCTGTAGAAATGGCGGAACAGGACGCTTGCCCTCACCTGGACTGTATTGGAGAGGTGACCAAGGATGACCTTCTTCAAAATCTAAGGTTTCTGCACATTTTATTACACACAATCAGATAAATGTCTTGAATCATCAAACATGTTATCATACAGCACAACATCATTCAACACAACTTTGCATTTGTAAGCAGCTTTTTATTTGCTGGCATGTGTGTGTGACATGTTCTTCTAATAATGGTTGTACCTTTTAATTTCAGGGAACCTGCCAATCATGTGGAGCAGGAGGCCCAAATCTATGGGCCTGTTTACAAGTATGGGCAATTTGTCAGTCAATCATATATTATTAATGTGTTTGCACTCAAACATTTAGTTTTAATCAAATAACACGTCATCCTTTTCACTTTTTACTTTGTAGAATGACTGCTCTTATGTTGGATGCGGTGAATCCTTTTCCGACCACAGCACTCTTCACGCTCAAGTAAAAATGCCTTTTAGTTCATTTAATTATGTTTTCCTCTGTAACATTTTAATATAGATTCCACTGTATATCTTTTGTTTTTTATACTGTGATTCTAGGCAAAGAAACACAACCTCACAGTGAACTTGACAACATTCAGAATTTGGTGTTATGTGTGTGAAAGAGAAGTCTTTCTGGAGCAGAGACCTGCTTTGGTGCCGGTGGTCCCTCATCACTGTAAAACTTCAGAACAGGTAGAGAAACTTTTATTGTAACGCTGTTTCTGATTATTTTCTTTCTGATATTCATAGATCATGAGTCATGCATTTTATACAGTTTGTTTAAATAAATATGTTTTTTGTACAGTTATATAAGTGTTGATGTGTATTCTAGGATTCGGGGCCCCAGACAACTGCACATCCTCTGAGAGCTGTGCCTATAGCTGTGGCAGAAGAAGAAGGTTCAGAATCAGAAGAGGATGAGCTCAAGCCCAGAGGTAAATAGAAAAGTCTTTTTGTTGTTAGGTGTTTGTCCTTCAAAGGTGCTTTGGGCACATATTTGGATGGTATTTATTCTTCAGACCGATTTAAAAAGTTAAAGGGTCACCTCATGGACCAGTCACTCCTAAAACTGAGTGGGAACACCAGAAGAAATTAGAGTTGACTGTTTTAGCTTGTAAAATAGCTTCACACAAACCAGAACAAAATTATTGTAACAAACTTCTTTCTGTTTATAGTCTTACAGGAATGAAAAACATTGGAAACACTTGTTATATGAATGCAGCCTTGCAAGCTCTCTCAAACTGGTAAAATGTTATTCTAGAACACGTTATAACTTTGCTGGGTTATTTTTTTTTTTTTTTTTGTTTCTAATCACTTTTTTCTCATTCTCACTTAGTCCACCTCTCACGCAGTTTTTCTTAGACTGCAGTGGCTTAGTGCGCACTGACAAGAAGCCAGCTCTTTGTAAGAGCTACCAAAAACTAATATCAGAGCTTTGGCATAAAAAGCGGTAAGGAATAATTAAAAACATAGTTAGATCCTTTAAACTCTAAAAATATTATAACATTATAATAAGAATATTATTTTTATAGGCCCAGTTATGTTGTTCCTACAAGTCTATCTCATGGAATCAAATTAGTAAATCCTATGTTTCGTGGCTATGCTCAGCAGGTATGTCCTACTGCAATATTATTTAGGCTTCTACACTGTTTTGAGTCTTCAAGTCTCTCCACACAAACTCAACTTGACACAATATCTTTCCTAGGATACTCAAGAGTTTTTGCGCTGTCTCATGGACCAGCTGCACGAGGAGCTGAAGGAGCCACTAACAGAGTGCACTGTGGGTGGAGATGGCTTTGATATCGATGACAGACGAGATGGAGATCGCTCCCCTTCGGAGGATGATTTCCTGTCATGTGATTCCGGCTCGAGCAGCGACCGGGGTGAAGCTGGGGGCTCTGCTGATGGAGAACTGTTCTTACAGGACGAGTTTGATGGTGTAAGATCACCTACAAGGCCAAACGAATCAATAAGTCCAACTGGTATAATCTCTGAAAAGGAGAGGTTAAAAGAGAGACGAGTGTCAGGGTCACCTCTTCGTGGAGGCTCCCAGGAAATGGATGAAGATGCAGATGTTGATACAGCAGCTGAAGATGATCCTTCTGAAAGATTGGAGACTGAGGAGGTGCCCACAGCCCCAGTCACAGAGGCCCAACCTCTAGAAAACAATCAAATATCAAATACTCCACAGGTTCAGAGCCAATGCAGCAACAGCTCTGGTATTTAACATTACTGTTTTTGACTTTTATCTAAATTATCTCTTGTCACACATTAAACATCGTTTGTCTTATTGTATTCCAGAGCCAGACAATGAAGCCAGAATGTCACAGCCTCAGTCCATCCCCTGTACCCCTGTGCGCACCCTTCAGGAGCTGCACCCTAAACTGTCCTGTAGCCCTCCTCGATCCAGCCCTCTTCGGTCTGCTGGTTCTGCATATTCCTTCAAAAAATGTACAGAAACTATTGTTAGCTTTTAGTATATTTTTTTTGCTTCAATTCACCCATGTTCAATGACATTACACTGTATGTTTCAGCCCAACTTCTCCTCAGTGCCAGAAAAAAGAAACAGTCCCACTATCGTAGTGTGATCTCCGACATTTTTGATGGCTCCATTCTCAGTCTGGTCCAGTGTCTAACCTGTGACAGGGTAAGTCCTTGTTTGGTAAATATGTAACAGGTTCACATGTAACATTACATTTCTGTTTAAGTGCCGGTTGTTGCACTGCAAACATTTTGTAGATCATTATGTAGATGTGACACAAATTTGAAAAATGTATTGGAATTCTAGTTTTATTTAATTCTAAACTATTCACATGATCCCAGAATGTAATGTAATTTGTCTTTTCTTCTTTTGTTTTATCAGCTTTCTTCAACAGTGGAAACCTTCCAGGATCTTTCTCTTCCAATTCCTGGCAAAGAGGACTTGGCCAAGCTCCACTCTTCCATTCATCAGAACCTGCCAGTAAAAACTGGTGTGTGTCCTGAGTCTTACGGGTCACAGGGCTGGATAACTTATATAATGGACTCCATACGCAGGTAGTGTGTATATCTTAAGATGCACCTTCTACACAGCTCTGGTAATACTTTGTGTTCTATCTTTACATTAAACAGATTTGTAGTGTCATGCATTCCCAGTTGGTTTTGGGGGCCTATGGTAACTCTTGAAGATTGTCTCGCTGCATTTTTTGCTGCAGATGAACTAAAAGGTAAACACTTTTTATTTATTACGTAATTATAGTTTCTTGTGTAAATAAACATGTTATATTTATGATTTCTCCAGGAGACAACATGTACAGCTGTGAAAGATGTAAAAAGTAACTATAAATAAAACTTAACACGAGCATTATATAATATTTCATATTTGTAAGACTTTTTATTTGTCTGCAGGCTGCGAAATGGTGTTAAATACTGCAAAGTACTCAAGCTTCCAGAGGTATATATATTACTGTATAATTTCTTAAAATCAAATGCTTTATAATGAAATTAATTGAATATTTAGTTTTGCTTTTTATTTATTTGATTTATTCATTTATTTTTTAGATTTTATGCATTCATCTCAAACGCTTCCGGCATGAGGTCATGTATTCTTTTAAGATCGGCAACCATGTATCATTCCCACTGGAAGGGCTGGACATGCGTCCTTTTTTAGCCAAAGACAGTCCATCACAAGTCAGCACTTATGATCTGCTCTCAGTTATCTGCCACCACGGCACCGCTGGAAGTATGGAGGATCCTGCTTTCTATAAATACAGAACAGTAGAACAGTGTTCAAGATCTTGTACTCTCTTGTTGCAGGCGGACATTACATAGCTTATTGTCAGAATGTGATCAATGGACAATGGTATGAGTTTGATGACCAATATGTCACTGAAGTCCACGAGACTGTGGTGCAAAACGCAGAGGCCTATGTGTTGTTTTACAGGTAAACACACATGATTATAGTGATGATGATTAATGATGTATAGTCTGTGATTTATACATGCTTCTTTTATATGAATGTTCTTTGCAGGAAAAGTAGTGAAGAGTCAGTTAGAGAACGTCAGAAAGTGGTGGCTCTGGCCAATATGAAGGAGCCCAGTCTGCTGCAGTTCTACATTTCCAGAGAGTGGCTTAATAAATTCAACACTTTCGCTGAGCCTGGCCCAATCAGCAACCACACATTCCTTTGCCACCATGGAGGTACACTCTTTTACTTACAAAACATGAAAAATATGCTTAAATGTGGCTTTTTAACTGAGGTTTTTGTCAAGATTCTTGTAAATCATTTGTCAGTTGAACTATAGGATTTCGCCGAGCCGACAGATGACGTCAAATTGTTGGCAAAACCAGCTAGCTTCCGCTAGCTCTTATTGCTTTTCCATTAAAGACATTAAAGCTTTCTTTTGGTGTAGGCTTTTCTGACACGGTAGGAGCTCTATGGATTGCTCTTATCAACCTGTTGGCTCACCGAGTCACACAGAAGAGACAACACAGCCTTTTTTCGTTTTGTTCAGCTTGCCGCAATACGTTTAACTACTTCTGCCAACCAACGCGTCACGTGATCCCATTTTGACGTCACGGCGACATCCCTATAACCATTTGGCTGAACATTTTCTTCATTCAGGAATTCTCCTCATAAATACAACTATGTTGATGACCTGGTGGTTATAGTCCCTCAGAATGTTTGGGAATATCTCTATAACAGGTAAATATAAATGCATAGTAGGGCTGCACAATATATCGAAAAAATATCGATATCGCGATATTGACACGTGCGATATCCATATCGCAAGGATGTGCGATAATTTCTTACATTTTTTATGCATTATTCATCCGTTTTTAGTGCGGAGTGGTTTGACTCCGGCGCCACCTTAAGCGCGCCACCTTAAATCTGCTGCTGCCGCTTAGCTAGCTAGAGCGAGGCTCAGTGAATGATGGCATCTACTACTGTAAACAGATGAAAAGATGAGCGCAGACGAAAGCAGCAAACTCCTTTTCCTAAAAACACTGCATCCCGACAATTCTGGACTATTTCTTTACAAGACAAGTGTTTTTCTATCATGTCGACTGCTCAAAACAGAAGCCACATTGAGGGAAATACAACTGCAGCCGCTTCCAACAACATCACAAGGACCAGCGTAAAGTTTCTTTACTCTTCAAACTCCTCAAACTGATCCGCTAGAATCCGGAAAACCAAAGGAAAATTCACAGGCTGTGGCGCTTTGATTCCAGCGTGTTATGTCTTTAGTTAACGTTAGCTGTGAGTTAGCATATTATCGCTGCTAACAACGGATCTATTGCTAACAACACAGCACAAGCAAACCATAAACCACGGAGCAAATGGATTAAACGCCACTCTGTTCAACTTTTCTCTGCCTCAGCATCATCTCAAAAGTAAGTCCTGCGTGTGTACCTTGTAATTATGCGTGTGTAGCAGGCGTGTGTGTAATACCTGTGTGTTTAGCTCTGCGTTCTCGTCTTCTTCTTCTCTAAAAGAACGACTCTTGATGGTTTAAACCGCTCAAAAACTATAGTTTTGATAAAACTGTGACCTGTCAGGCACATTTAATACGACGCACAAGCTCATTTTCACTTCACAGACACAGACGTGAAACGTGTATAAACTCCAGAAGTAGCAACTGCGGTTGCCAGATTTTCAGAGTAACCAGCAACTAAGCCTTGGAAAAAAGCATCCTAAAACATGACAGCGCTTCAATAAAAATAAGTTAATAACATAATTAAGCAATTACAAAGCCACAGAACGTGTGCTGTTTATATGCACATTGTTTTAGTAGTGTAATAACGATTTAAATAAATGCACAGAGAATTTCTTAAGTGAAAAATAAATATCGCAAAATATCGAATATCGCAATCTCAGAGCCCATATCGCATATCGCAGAAATTTTCAATATCGTGCAGCCCTAATGCATAGTTACATATTTTCCTGATGATGTATTTGTTGAATGTGTTCTATTCTATTATTTTTCTGATCTTTCTTTTTCAAGTTTTGGTGGAGGCCCTGCTGTGAACCACTTGTATATGTGTGCTATTTGTCAAGTCGAGATAGAAGCCCTGGCTAAGCGCAGGAAAACAGAAATAGACACTTTCATTAAGGTAAGCATATTTATATTAATATGTCATAATGTATTTTGTCTTTAATTAGCCAAATGCCCAGCGATAATAACAAACTAAGAAAACCACATGGATCTCCAGTGAGGCTCACGGCTTTTATGTAAAAAAAATAACAATCAAGCAAGCAAACTAAGCTTCTAACTACGTTTGAACAGATTTGAAAAAGAACGTTCATAAATGTAACCGAAGTTGCAATTTAAGTTGACAAAATTATCAAACCTGCAAAAGCTGCAATTTTCCAATTTTCATAATAGAATGTTATCTGTCTTTTACTAAATCTTCTCTCTTTAGTAAAAATAGATAAATAAAACTATATTTATCTCTATGAGCTTTAGCTTTTTAGAAGATACAGAAAATGAGCATGTTATCTTTTTCACATAGAAACATGCTAACTGACGTTCTGTGCACAAAGTCATTTCATCCTTTTTGATTTGGCTTTACCTGGACAACTGAGCGAGCACAAACAGAAATAATGAACCAAACCATAAAGCGACAGCGTCCAGTCTAAGCGTGTCCTAAACTAAAGTCACTATTGTCCTCCAGCGCCTAAAGAGGAGCACTCAAGCCTGCTCTGCTTTTAGATTTTTGATTTTGTGAGTTCATGCACTTGCGCTGCTCCAGGCCTGACTAAGCATTTTTCCTGTTTGTAGCTGAACAAAGAGTTTCAAGCTGAGGAGGCTCCGACGGTGATCTTGTGCATCAGTATGCAGTGGTTCAGAGAGTGGGAGAGCTTTGTCAAAGGCAAAGACAACGGTACGTCTGCACAGTCAACATGCACACCACTACACAGACATGCACTGTGATTTGTGACAATTTACAGGCTTGCATTTGTGATAATTTTCAACTATGAACCAAAATAAAGCTGCAGCTCAAATTTTAAAGTGTGCAATAGTGGAAAAGTACTCTGATTTTTAATTATTTGCTAACTAAAAGTGTAAACTTTGGAAGAAACTAAAATTGTACTTACACTTATTATATTTAATTTAATCATTTATATTTGCCCATTTGTCTTATTATTCACATGTTATCGTACAGTGATGTTTGCACTTGTATTTACAATTAATATAATAAAACATCGGGTACTCCGGTTTCCTCCCACCTCCAAAAACATGCATGTTTAGGTTAATTGGGCATCACTGTAAATTCCCCTTAGTGAGTGAATGAGAGAGTGAATGGTTATCTGTCTAACCCTGCGGCAAGTTGGCCACTGTCCAGGGTGTTTCCCCGCCTAAGGCCCAAAGTCACTGGGATAGGCTCCAGTCACCCGCGACCCCTAATGGGATTAAGCGGTAGAAAATGAAATGAATGAATAATAAAACATTTAGTATTCAACATTGAGTTCTTATAATTAGGTTTAGTTAAGTCTTTATTTGAAGGGACAGTGTACAGTACATAATGCTCATAAAACAATAATTATCTGCCCCAGATTAGAGCTAAACAGCTAGTTTTCATCTGCGGTTCCTGGGAAGCATTAATAAAATTCGACAGTGCATATTTAACACATTCATTAAAATAAAAAAGGTATCATGGTGACGACTCACTCTACCAATACATATTCTATATCTCACACACGTCACAAACCTGTCAACATGTCATTACATTTCATAACTAAAAGACAGATAAGAGCGATCGGGAACAAAGACAGATGGGGAATGACTAGAGAGAGCTTGAGACCTGTTGCCATGACAGTTGTGGCGGCCATCTTCCGAGGAAAGAGGCAGCAAATTTCTATTTAACAATGTAAAAACAAGGCCCCGTTATTTGTGCATTAAAGGGAAATATTTGAAATATAATTATATACATCATACATATAATTATACATATTATATATTGGTCCAAATAATACAGAGAGCTCTTTTATGTTCGTGTCTGGACAAAACGAGCACAGATCCTCTCTTCAACTTCCTCAGTCTTCCAGGTGTTGTCTCTATGTCTTCGGGTAAAAAAAGTCTGATTACACACACCCGCGTAGCTCTTGTGAGGCTGGGAGTGAAGTTGTCCCTTCGGATTTTTGCAAGCTACATACTGCCTTCAGTCTCAGTCATTGGAAATGAATGGAAGCTAACTCTTCACGTAACGTGAAGAGACAGTACAAAAAGACACACAGCAATGTCATTTTGACGCCCCTACTGAGGAGCCAGCCGCTTCTGTTTCACGCAAAAAAGCTTACAAACGAACAAACAAGGCAACTTCACTGGTGTTTCGCTATGCAGGACCTAGGAACCGGAAATGCCGGTGCCTTCCCTTGTCACTCGGAAGTCAATAATCATTAGGATAGGCGTGAAGCCTATTCAGTCTTGGGGTTTATTTTAACTGACATTTTATCTATTTGAGATGAGCATGCAGGACAGACAAGCAAACATGTTAGCTGCTTTAACAGAGCTAAACAGGAAGTGCACTGCCAAGAAAAGTGTGTAGCCACGGTAATCTATGGCAACAAAAGTCTTGTTCCAGCAGGCATACTGTGTTGAAAAGTACTAAAATATAAATTTTTCGTTAAATACTAATAATAATTTATCCTTTTTGTATCTGTTTTTGAGTTAATGTTCATGTTCAACTAAACTAATGTAAAAATGTATATATTTATTTTAGTTAGTAAAGTATTTTATAGCACTAGTTATAAGGTAAGTGTGTGGATAAACTGTAAGACTCACAAACAGAGAAATAGAATTAAGAGTACCTCTAACTTATCCAATCAGAACACTTCCGGTGACGGTAACACACTTCTGGTACAATCTGTAACAGAAGTTAAAACATTTGCACATCACTAGCAAGGACCACGCACCATCACAAGAATGCAATTAAGATGTTTATCGATGAAGAAACACCAGTGTTGTTGAGACAGGCATCGTAAAAGGGGCTTCTGGGTAATTGTAGGTGTGGCTGTGGAGGTGAACGAGACGTGGGTTTGTGTGGTCCTGCTCTGAACCTCAGTTAATCATTAAAATGTTCTTCTCTCATTCATAGAGGAGGCTGTTGTGGTGCTTCTCATGGTCTAGTTTTTGCCCCTGGAGAATAAAAACATGTTAGTTTTACACATAGTTACAAGTAACTTTATTTAATCTTCAACACCACTTCTTTGTTCATTAGAGGTAATGAGGGACATAATGTTGGATTTAATCAGTTTTCTTTAAGACATCAGGCCCTACAATCAGTTAAATCTGATCCAACACACACCTTCCAAACATAGAAACATTTTTGCTTGTAATGTTGGTAAGGTGTTTTATTGTTTATTTTTTCACAAAATTTGAAGGCAACAGATGTTTTTTGCCGTGTTATTTAGGCCCAGCTTACACCCCCGGCCCAGAAGCCAAGGTTTGCAGAAATATGTGATGGAAAATAAAGTTGAATAGCCCTGCACTAGTGCTTATGCCAGATTACGTCTGACAAAATGTCAAATAAACTTTAAAGGTGCACTGTGTACTTTTTAAGAAAAAAATGAATGAATGCACTAAATAAATAAGGCATGGAAAACACTAAACTGAAATGAAAATGCTGCCCTAGAATATGATTTGGGCCATCATAAATTAATTATATTTTTTCTCCCATTTCTAATGTAAGGTGACTGAATTGGTGGTAACTTATAGGCCTACAATAACTGTTACTTTTCTTCACTGAAACATAGAACTGGTGTATTATTTTAATTAAGTACTACCTTAACTAAAATCTTATTTTTCATTGTTTAAACTACCAAAATGCTTCAGAATGCAGGAAATATCATCACTCTTTTTTTTTTTTTTTGCCCGGGCTGCATGGTTAAGTGTTTTTTGCGAGCTCTGGCTTCCCAATAAGGAGATTGTGGGATCAACTCTTGGGTCGGATCATCACAATCTCTCTTGGTGGAGTTTGCATGTTCTCCCTATGTCACTGTGTGTTTTCTCCGGGTACTCCGGTTTCCTCCCACCTCCAAAAACATGCATGTTTAGGTTAATTGGGCATCACTGTAAATTTCCCCTATGAGTGAATGAGAGAGTGAATGATTGTCTAACCCTGCGACAAGTTTGCCACTGTCCAGGGTGTTCCCCCACCTAAGGCCCAAAGTCAATGGTATAGGCTCCAGTTATCCGTTACAACTAATGGGAGCAAACGGTAGAAAATTAATGAATAAAAAAAATATCATTTGCGATCATTTTTCCTGAGAGAGGACCCCAAACCCCCTACTTTTTGGTGTCCACCTTTTATGGCTATAGGCATTTCTAGCTGTCTTACAGGGTGTGTTATACATTGAGCTGCAATAGACTCTCCAAAAAATTATGTGCTAATGTAGATGTCCTCTTTGGGAATGTCCTGGAAAATATTTGTGGGTTATGACTGGGAATCCTAATAGTGTAGATAAGATAAGATATGCTTTATTTGTCTCACAGTGGGAAAATTCTAGTGTAGTTGGCTTTTCACATTCAGAGGATAACACAGTGCACCTCTAAAATAACGGACTATAAGATGTGCCTTTATACATTTGTGCATTTCCAAAGAGTGCTGCAGCATGTGTGTTTTTAATAAAATAACTTCTATGCACAGAGCCGCCAGGTCCTATTGACAACAGTAAAATTGGCATCATGAAGGGAGGACACATACAGCTCAAGCAAGGTATGTCTGATATTTCTGATGATTTGAAAACAAAACAAACAAAACAATTTTCACCTTTCTTCTTCATTCTCGTCTCTCAGGGGCAGATTATGGTCAGATATCAGAGGAGACATGGCAGTACTTGTTGGGCATTTATGGAGGAGGTCCAGAGATTGCAGTCAGACAGACCGTGGCCCCGACAGCTGACACGGAAAACCTCCACGGAGAGAGGAAAATAGAGGCAGAAACGAGAGCCCTCTGAGGTGAAAAGAGGTCAGACTTTTGTTCACAACTTGTATTATAATATTGCTCATGCTTTCTGATTTTCCTAGTACCTCATTTACGCAGAATGATTTTGAAAGGATGTCATAAACAATTTCTCGTTTGATCTTAGGTTGCTTGGCTTGCTTTTTTTCTCCCCCTGTCCTGACAAGAAGCTGAGGAATTTGCACCTTCCAGAAGAGGCTGAGTCGTGAGCACTTTGTAAATGTAGCAATGCATTGTAGAAAACTATTTATTAGACGACACGGCACTGCACAGTTGTCACAAAATAAAACTAGCAGTTACATTAGGCTGCGAAAGAGAATGGGCAAAGCTAACAATTTACAAAGCTAGATTAGCATTAGTAATGTTACAGTATGAATTTGAGAGGACGCAGTGGTGCACCTCAAAACCTTAAAACGCTACGTAACCCTCAGGAATGAAAGACAGTTTTAGACAGTAAGTACTAGAAAAATTAGAAAAAATATTGTTTTGAAAATGCTGAGATAACTCAAAGCTTTTAAAAGCATATAAACCACTCCTTCACTGACTGAAAACTATATTAAAATATATAAATTCCTGCTGTTTTGGAGCATATACTTAATCTTAGTCATTTTTTTGCGATGTATTTAAACTGTACGCTGACACGTTGATCGGTAAGACATGCAAGCAGTAGAAAGAACATTAATAGTGCAATGTAAAAACTCTAAAAGTCCCTTCAGTTGTGTTGGAGTAATGACACCACCTTTGAACTACTTGCTCTGGAAAAAAGGGGTTTCACTTCAGCTTGTTTCTGCTGACACAGAAGAAGATGTGGACAGGCCTCGTAATGACAGAGATGTCACCAAACCAGGACACACATGTACATTCTTTCATTTACAAACCAAATTATTTATTGAATTTGACCTACTCTCCAGGTCACGTTTACTCTACGGACAGTTCAGCATTTTTGAACCTGCAAACGTAATCATTTCCCGCAAATATAATATAATTTTCCTTGGGCTGCAACAAACCATTATTTTACTAATGACCAATTATTCTTTCCAGAAAGAAGTTACTCTGTAATTCTGCTAAAACAGCAGTAGAATCATGTACATCCACGAGAGCAGCCATGGATGTACAAGTACGATGTACAATAAGTAATTTTAGCTTGAATCAGACCCGGCACTCTTAGCCCGCGCTGCTACAATGTAATTGGGCTTCAAAACCACGCTGCTGTGACGTGAGTGAGCCGAACCACCGCCGTTTTGGCTCTCAAACCCATTGGGCGGCTGGAGGCCAGATGGTTTATCTTGAGTTTGTGAGTTTGTGCTGGCTGGACAGGTTAAATGGGCGATATATCGATATCAGACCGGTATTGACAAAACTGCTGATACTACAGTGATATTTTTAGAGGATGTTTTTAGAGGCACATATACCAGTCTCAGATTGTTCTCAAAGCATCACATTTGCAATTTTTAATAAACTAAAAATATAAAAATAAATAAACAAACAATTAAGCTAAAATTGTTATTTATAATGCATAAAATGCCACAAAATCTTTTTGTTTGTAAATCTTGTGAATTGTGCTGTGAAGCAGAACTAAGGAACTTTAGCAGTAGTGCTCCCCCTACAGTTCTCTTGTGCAAATTTATCAGTATCAAATCTTAAACATAACTATTTATTTAATTTATTATTTATTTTGTCTTACTTTATATTTTCAAGTTTTAGGATGCAGCAGAGAGCACAGACGTTCACAGAGACTTACAAAACAAATCAAAATGTTACTTAGATTTGTTTTAAAATATAAATATTGGCGACGGCAAACATCGGTTATCGGCCAGAGCAGAGGGACCAAATATTGAATATCGGTATCGGCTCAAAAAAACAAACCCAACCCTCCCATCATTTTCATCATATTCAAAAATACAAAAGCAAGATGCACAGACAAATGGTTAATCTTAGACTTTTCTTAACTCTAAGCATGTTTGAAATCCGCTTTAAAGACCAGTTAATGATTAGTCGATTACTAGAGTAAAATAGATGGCGATTATTTCAATAATCGATTAGTTGTGATTAATCAATGAAGTTGTTGCAGCCTCACATTTTGCCACCACAAACACAATAATCAACATTTCCACAAGTTTAATATTTTAATGATTATGTTGATTTATTGTGTTTGTGGGTTTAAGCAGCATCATGGCCTACAAATAATAAATAATTGATAAATAATAGATAATAACTCTCTACATATGTAATAATACAACACATTGACATTTAGGCATAATTATTCATATTTATTATTATTTGTGGGACAATATTATTACATTATTGGATTATTATGTTTATGGGGCTTACAAGCTTTTCGTGATATAATGTGAAATTCCCTAAAACTCAATCCCTGTAAATATGTAATATCTGAGCTTTGTGGAGCATTTTACAACTGGGCACTTGACTGAAAACATGAACAGTGCCTTTTCACGTTTCGCTTTTTCAACGGCCTGAACAGCTTCACGTCTTAACTGTCCCTTCACACAACTTTAAGTTTGCGACACATTTTCTAATTTTTTTAATGTAAATAATTTGTTACATTTACTTTAAAAACATACTGTATTTGGTCAATTATTTAAAGGAGACATATTGTGTTTTTTCTCATGTATCTAGTAGAAAATAAGATTGTGTTCAAAACTGCAGAACTGATAAGCCCCGCCTCGTTATTGTAAAATTTGACAGTAACAAGCAGATTTTAAAGTTGAGGTAACTAACTTTTGTAGATATTATTTAGTAACCTTTGTGCTTTCCACTAAAAAGTCTCTTGTAAATGCACAACACTTGAAAAAATAAGACCACTGAGTGCTGTCTGAATTGAATAAGAAAAAATTTTATTTCTAACCTGGAGCTGAATGCTGCTCTCTGATTGGCTGAGCTTGGGTGGTCCTCTCCAGTTTCACTTTGCTGTTGGTAGGAAGTAGTTTTTAAGCTGTAATTGCAACCAAAAGTGAATACATGTTAATATTAACCATTTGTCAAAGGATTTAGGAGAGGAAGTTGTGAAATTTAAAACCTAAATCATGTTTACAGTGTGAAAACCAGCTACCACACCTTTAACTCACTGTAATTTTTGCACTTTTAAGCGCACCTGATATAAGCCACACCAACCAGATTTGAAAGAAAGAAACACCTCACTTGTTTATGGTATGTCAATGAGAATCTGTCATTTTGCTGCATCGTTTATAGGCCGCAGAGTTCAAAGTTTGTGAAAGTGGTGTCGACTTATAGTTCGGATGTTACAATACTGGAAAGTAGATACATGACAGTTTTAAACTCTGCTTGTTACATAGAATCTAATTTCTGTATTTAAAAAAAGCAGGTGAGTGCTACATGCACGTTACTCTTCAAGTGCAGGAAATAATTTACTCACAAAATCAAAAGTAAGAAAAGAAAAAAAGAAGTACAGGTAAAAAATAGGCAGGCAGACGCTTGAGGCACTCTGATGAATTAAAAGTCTGTTAAAGGTGGGGTAGCTAACTTTTTTTGTTGTAAATTAGTAAACTTTGTGCTTTCCACTAAAAAGTATACAGTAAATACAGCACTTTGGGAAAAAAATGAGACCTCTGAGTACTGTCTGAACTGAATAATAAAGATTTTTAGTTCTAATCAGGAGATGAATGCTGCGCTCTGATTGGCTGAGCTGGGGTGGTCCTCTCCAATTTCACTTTGTTGTTTGTAAAAAGAAGTTTACAAGCCATAATTGCAACCAAAATGATTACATGCGGATTTTAACCATCTGTCGAATGATTTACGAGATCAAGATGTCAGATTTAAAACCTAAATTGTATTTGCAGTGTAAAAATCAGCTCACACACCTTTAATAGAGACAGGGACGCCTATGCGTTTCAACCTAAAGCGGTCTTCTTTAGGGCATAGTCACTTTCACAGTCTTATTTCTGTATTATTTGTAATGGTATTTTTTGAGTACCGGTTTGTACAAGTAAATACAGACAAGTGGGCGGGGATAAGTGGTAGGTCCAAAAAGCATCAGCTGCAGAACACTACAAGTTAAATCAAACATTCATGAATCACTTAAAATACAGCTCAGAAAAGTTTCTTTGCTTTTTACTTTTTTTTTTGTTTACATTATATGTCTCTTTTAAAACAACATTGCACCTTCAGATGGATCTACAATACATCAGTGCTTCTTGCTTTGCCACAGCTTAATGAGAATGAGATAAATACTACTAATGCTTCCAACACAAATACTTTCTATGTTCACAAAAATGACCCCAGACCAACTTAAACCTATGTGACCAAAACCTTATTTTACCACTGCTTATGTAATTACTGATGTGAATAGACTAAAAGCCCAAACTGTGCTGGTCGTTTTGAGTTGCATCTGTGGAGTAAAGTGCAATAAAAAGAGTAAAACATGTCTCTTCTTTTATGTGAAGAAAATGTGCAATGGTAAGACTTTATAGTGGTGATGTTGCAACACTTTGAGCTGCTACGGTCTCTGTCTGTGCGCGAGATTCTCATTTTACATTTGGGTTAATAATGTACGTGTGCCCCATGTTTTCAGATTCAGGCGGCTCTGGTCTTGCAAAGTAATAAATGTCTGGATTACGCTGAATAAAAACAGAATACAAACAGCTTAAATCTGAAGTCTGTATAACTAGGCATGATTTACTGATGAATAAAATTGCCTTGTATGAAATTACTTGTGCATTTATTTCTCTTCACTGCAAAAACTGTAAATCTAGACTTGCTTAAAATGACTTGGAATGTGAATTTTAACCCAGATTTGAGTTGTTTTAACTGGATAAGATTTAATTGTTTGTGTCATGCAGAATATTTCAAAAACATTTTTAAAGGTTATAAGAGGATTTGACTTATAACAAGAACAAGAATTTGCCAGTGGGGTAAAAACAGTTTTCTTAAAGGAACCGTATGTAAGATGCACAACTAGTGGTTTTAAAAAGGTATTACAATCACAAATGAACATGGGTTGCCAGATTGTGAAATGGCCCATACATTGAACATAGGAAGCTACTGACCAATCAGGAACAAGATGTGCTATGAATCATGGGTAATACCCAGAAAGTCACTTCAGACACCTGACTCTTTGTCATGATTTGTTCCCAAATATTGCTTTTTAACACAATGTGGGAGGAGCATAATGAGAACTGTGTGGAAACAAGTGCATGAGCCTATCACAGACAGTTGTGTCTGTGTCCTGGTGCAACATCAGTTCAAACTCAAACATGTTCCTGACTCATGATTCAAAATGAACCAAACTGGCAACCCAGTCATGTGAGGCTCATTCTGCTTTTGATTGGATAATAAATGTAAACATCAACAAAGGGACATCATGTCTATTGCTTTTTAATTAAGAATAACTCAGAATTACAATGACTTAAAGTAAAAATAATAGTATATTTGGACTTGTTGATCTTGTATCTTTGGGCACATATAGGTCATGCTTATGAAATCTGACATCAAAATCTTACATATGGTTCCTTTAACCCATTGGCAAATAATTTGGCTCGAAATAAGAAGCAATGTCTTGAAATCAGTTCAAAACAAGTAAAATAATCAGTGTTGGGTGTAACTTAGTTACTGTAAATAGATTACATTTTTGAGTAACTAGTAACTTTGTTACCGTGAAAATACTAATTAAATTACAGTTACTAACAAAAACTCGAAGTTACTTTTAGTGCTGTCAAGTGATTAAAAAATTGAAGAGATTAATTAATTATGATCTGTAATTAATTAATCTAATTAATCTATTTTAATCTCACCTAAAAATTGCAGCAAAAAACTCTCAACTTCAGTGTTTTTGTTTTGTTTTTATCCAATTTAATTAATTACATAATTGTTGCAGATGGAAATATTAATTATTGCAAAAAATTAAGACTTTTTGTTGCCAAGTTGTCAAGTTGAATAAATCTTATGTCACTTTGCAACTCAAACATGGAAGAATGAAATTAACAATTTCAAAATAGATTAATTAAAAAAATGTACTCTTACTTTATTAATATGTCTTTAATAATTAATCTCAATTAATGCACTAATTTGACACCCCTGGTTACTTTTAAGTATGAGAAATCTAGATAAGTGACTAGATAAGTGTGAGATAAAACGGCTCAAAGACACTGATCAGCAGCTGGAACAGCGCCCAGAATCATTTTAAATAATGATTTTACTTAATTTGAGCCTAATTAAGAAACTCGTTTGTTGTTTACAATGTTATATCCTAATTTTGGTCAATGTTTGCAATAATTGAACAAAGTAATCCCAAAGTAATGTAACGGTACTCTTTGGGGCATTAACTAAGTAGTGTAACTAATTACTTTTTCAATTATTTTCCCCCAACACTGAAATAATCCAGGTCTCTACAATAAATCGAGGTTAAATTAGTCAAAATGCTTGAAATTAGATTCAAATACTAGAATCAAGCAACTTCATCTTGTCTTGAAATCTATTTTTTGCAGTATATATGTTATTGTTGCACTACTAACAAAAGATTCTTTGGACTTGAACAGCTAGAATCACAAACCACTCTGCCTTAAAGTGTTCATACACGTTTTGCTCATAGTATTGCTATTTTAGGTTGCATAAAAAATCTGTTTCTGTGTCAATAACGTTGTACCTGAGACTGTAAAGCAGCGTCTCGGGTGTGCAGTTGTGATGTCATCTGAAGCCCCTTGTGCATCTTGAACTGTCTCCAGCCCCAGACAGAGGCAGACCGAGGGGGAAGCTTTAATACAGCAGAGGAACACACAGGCTGCATCCGTCCATCTGCAGGTAAGAAAGAGCTCTTGGTACATTTGACTGCAGCTGCTGTTTGAATGCAGTTTGTAGCTTAGCATGAGAGTGTGATTGTGCACAAATAGCCTAGCCTCCCTCCTCACACAGCTCACACACAGCCTGCTTTATATGTCAAGGCTGGTCCAAATGCTCAGATGCATGCAAAGAGATAAACTAAAGGTATGCATGTTGTGTTTGACCTTCAGTATATGTTGTGATGCTTCAGTGTTTGATTTAAAGTGCAGATTAACTCTCTCACTGAGGTGGGTGTGGCATTAAACCGTGCAGATTTTGTAAGTCTTAGGCAAAGTATTAGATTATGAAGCACAATCACTCGATAGTACTTCATGTGTTGTATAAATGTTTGTGCTCCACACTGACAGACCTCATAATTACTTCATGTTCAGACTTTCTTCTGCTCTTTTCTCAGGTCTTCAGAGCTTCGTCTGGTGTGTGTCTGCTGCACTAAATCTACTCTCATCCATTTGGAAAGTCATGCTTCTGAGGAGGCTAAATATTTACAAGTGGTGTCTGGCAGCAGCTGTTTGACATGAACACACTCTGGGAGAGACATCTCCAGGCCATGACCTCTTCACCGCTGTTAAACTTATGAAGGCCTATTCAGACAAACTAGATCTCGTTTACCCAGAAACTAGCAATATTTAAGCCATTTGAAAATTATTTGTAGAATAATCAAGTTCACATTAGTTAAAGGTGGGGTGTGTAATTTTCAGACTTCAAACATGATCTTGGTTTTAAATCTGACTACTTAAATTCATCGACACAAGGTTAATATCAAAATGTATTCATTTTGAAAGCAGTAGAGGTTATGCACTGACATAATTTTATTCCAAAAATGCTTAACAACATTTAGAATGAGTGGCATTTCTTCAATGTATTTTTTTGTTGTCGAGGCAACGGCTTGTCTGCTATCAGTTTGTTTGCTAACAACAGTTTATATTAAATTTATACATAATTTAGGACATTTTAACTGCAACAAACTGACTCAAAAACATATTTTTTATGAATACAAAGGTAATAAGTTTAATTGTGTGTGATTTCAATGTCTGATAAATGTGAGAAGCTCAAGTCTTGTTGTTTATCTGCTTTGCTACAACTGTTTACTTGATTTTCTCTTTTACATGTCAGTTACAAACCCAGTGCTCAGTAGACTTGTGTTGGGCTGAGTTTTGTTATCAAACTGTAGTTTATTTTTAGCTGAACTTTTACTTTTAGAAAATGTTCTTTCTCTCCATTGACTCTCATGCATCGTTGCCACTCAGCATGAACATTTAGAATGACGTCATGTCACCTGAATAACCTCTATTATGACTTATAAACTTCTTTTTACAAACAGCAAAGTAAAACTGGAGAGGACCACCCAAGCTCACCCAATCAGAGCGCAGCATTCAGCTCCTGATTAGAACTTAAATTCTTTTTATTAGTTCAAACAGTACACAGTGGTCTCGTTTTTGCACAAAGTGCTGCGTTTACCATTTACTTTTTAGTAGAAAACACAAAGTTTAGTCATTTACAACTAAAAACATAGCTACCCCACCTTTAATTACATATAGGCTTTGTTATTTCTTGTGACTTATTTCCTTTTAATGAATAAATACATAATTACAGACATATAGAGAATAGAGAATTTTTAAACTTCCAAGATTGTATTGTGTAACTCAGAGTCATTGGTTTGCAGATTTATGGCTTGTTCCAGACCATAAATCTCTCTGTGCTGCTGGAAAACCCTCTGCTGGAGTGATGGGTTGTGCTCTGTGCTGTCAGCTGGTGGACACATGGACATTTCGACGAGCCCGGACAGGAAGCAGAGGTCTGGAGTTGGACGCTTATCCTCAGGTCGTCCGAGGAGGTTACCACAAAGTGACCAGCCTGCACTACACCTCGTCTTTCTCTGACGCTGAGGACTGTTGTTCAGACGACTCCAGCTCAGGCAGCTCTCCCACTCGGCCCTGACACGGAGCAGACGGCTGACACAGCAGTGAGAGTGGACACGATGTCACAACTAATATGTAATAAGTCTTACGCTGGACTTCCCATTGTATCAGAAACTCTCCATAAAGTGCTTTGCTGAGGTGGAATCAAATGTACTAGAATTTTGCAATAAATGTTGAGCAATAACTTTAGTTGAACTGGAAACTTTCCTTGTTTTGAAACCCATATTGTGCCAGGATCAGCCGCTGTTTTACCAGTAGATCTGTTTGTGTCGATGGTAAATCATAAGCTCTGATACTTTTAGTCTTTTTCGAGACTATGACATTTAAAAAGATAAATAATAAATGTTCATAAAGGTTCAGGTAAATCCTAATACAATAACAAACTAAACTAAAATATCTTGATCAGTATGTTTCATATTGTATGTTTAGTGTTTTAAAACTAAACATATAATACAGTATGTGAGCTGTTTATGAAGCTCCCTGACATGTTATAGATAAAAAATAAAATTGGGATCAAACATTCTGGGATTGATCAGAATCAGGTTTTACTCTAAACTTACACATACCTAAAAATAAAATAATAAGGTAACACTTTAAAGTACCGCCCGCTAGTTAATAGGTAACTATGGGGGTACTTACTGGTACTTACTGGTACTTCTGGTGTTAGTACCAGTGGTAGTTACTGGTAACTACAGTGGTACTTGTAGTGGTACTTAGAGTCACAAGTACTGGTAACTAAAGTGACAGTTACCAGTATATTTAGTATTAACTACAGTGGTAGTTACTAGTACTTAATTGACAGTTACTAAAATAGCGCCCACTAGTTAATAGGTAACTACGGGGGTACTTACTGGTACTTCTGGTGTTAGTACCAGTGGTACTTACTTGTAACTACAGTGGTACTTGTAGTGGTACTTACAGTCACAAGTACTGGTCACTAAAGTGACAGTTACCGGCTAGTTAAGTATTAATTATAGTGATAGTTACTGGTACTTTTGTGGAATGATAATTAGGGATTATGGTGGCATCATTTGTACTAATTAGTGGTACTTATACGGGTACCTCTAGTGATACTTAATTGTGTACTTGGTGGTTCTATTTGTGATGCTACACAAACAAGGTAAAGACTATTATGAAACAAGTTTATTACTGCAAATATTGTGTATAATACAGATTATGATAAAAATCAAACACTGGGCAATCTAATACAAAGAGACACCTCTTTATTATGCTCACAGCCACAATAGATATGAAACACATTAACAATTTACAAAATGTTTATCGACAAACCCCAAAAAATATTTGCATACTACAGCTGGTTGAGCTTTAAACAATAGTTACTAGTAAATAATGTATTGAGCACTAGCTAAATTACAGTAAAAGTTGGTAGTAGTTCCAAAAAAAAAAAAAAAACACTGACAGCTGGTCTTCTTGTACAGCTTAATACAGTGGTACTTCACTGGTAGTTACTGCATTAATTAACTGTTAATTAACACTGACAGCGGGTCGTACTTTAAAGTGGACAAGGTGGTACTTCACTGTCAGTAACTATAGTAATTGATAGCTAACTATCACTGACAGCGGGTCGTATTTTAAAGTGGACAAGGTGGTACTTCACTGTCAGTTACTATAGTAATTGATAGCTAACTATCACTGACAGCGGGTCTTACTTTAAAGTGGACAAGGTGGTACTTCACTGTCAGTTACTATAGTAATTGATAGCTAACTAACACTGACAGCGGGTCGTACTTTAAAGTGGACAAGGTGGTACTTCACTGTCAGTTACTATAGTAATTGATAGCTAACTAACACTGACAGCGGTCGTACTTTAAAGTGGACAAGGTGGTACTTCACTGTCAGTTACTATAGTAATTGATAGCTAACTAACACTGACAGCGGGTCATACTTTAAAGTGGACAAGGTGGTACTTCACTGTCAGTTACTACAGTAATTGATAGTGTAACGGGTATGGTCTTACACATGTCCTGAGCGGGAGTCGAACCCGGGTCTCCCACGCGCCGGTCAACCTGACAAACGCATTGAGCTAAAGGGAACGCTCCCCTTGGCCCAGTTTGTTTGTGGGTTCCTATACCTGAGGGAGTGAGTTTACTATAGTAACTGACAGTGAAGTACCACCTTGTCCACTTTAAAATACGACCCGCTGTCAGTGTTAGTTAGCTATCAATTACTATAGTAACTGACAGTGAACTACCACTGTAGTTAATACTAAATATACTGGTAACTGTCATTTTAGTTACCAGTACTTGTGACTCTAAGTACCACTACAAGTACCACTGTAGTTACCAGTAACTACCACTGGTACTAACACCAGAAGTACCAGTAAGTACCAGTAAGTACCCCCGTAGTTACCTATTAACTAGCGGGCGGTACTTTAAAGTGTTACCGACAGTTATAACCAGGCAAAAACAGAACCATTATTAATGAATTGCCATGATCTATGCTGGCACAGGAAATACTCAAATTATACAATCAGTTTCTACTAGTTTAAGAGTGTGCTATGTAGTTTTCCCAATTACTGAAAGTGCCTATGACAGGTTGAACTACTCATTTCACAAAGACGTATCTAAGATAATTATAATTAAGGTTTTACTCAACATTTTTCATTTGCCATCCCAGTTTAGCCACTTTTTAGCATTAAAAATGTACTTCCCGTTCATAAATGACATCACGCTGGGTAGTTGCCTGGCGACCATATAATAAATTGGGCCAAAACTCTTCTTAAGTAACAGGCTTTGTTTAACTTGAGCCATAAAAGAACATTAGTACTCACTTTTTTTTTTTAACTACATTTACAGGGCCATAAAAATGTGAGAAAATGTAAATATCCCTAGTGTGATTTTCAACATATTTTCCAATTTTTTTTCACAAGCTTTTTCTCTATCAACATAAAACTATCATTTATAATCACAACAGTTAATAATCTACCAAATTAAATGAAAATTTGAAAAACCTGTGCCATATCCTTGGGAATAAAGTAACCTTGCTTAAAGCACGACTTAAGGTGTTGTAGCTGATTTTCACACTACAAACACAATTTAGGTTTTAAATCTGACAACTTCCTCTCATAAATCTTTCAACACATTGTTAATATCTTACATGTATTCATTCTGTATGCAGTCGTAGCTTATAAATGTCTTTTAACTCTTTCCCTGCCAATGACGACAACGTGTCGTCATAACGAACCCAACCGTAGCCTGCCAATGACGACAATTGTCGTCATAAGCTTTTTTTTATATGCGGCGATAGATGGCTCTCTGACGCACGTGTTCGGTGCACCAGTAGTAAACAATCATGTTGCACTTTCATATATTCACCACCGGAGTGCAGTATCACATTAGCACAAGGGCGCAGAGGAAGCCAAGGACCGGAAATTGCACGTCTTTCCTGTTTACATTATGCAGCGCAGTCGGCTGTGTTTAGGTGATCGTCCGCATCTAAAGGATCGTGTTTCTTTTCAAACGGATTACAGGCAACACATCTTGGACTAAAAACATTGTTGAGTAAGTTTAGAGCAGATATTTGATCTTTAAACTGAAGAAAAGACGATCCTACTGGACTAGGACTCTGAGGAGAACGACTTATGCAGCGAGTCTGGAAGAGAAAAACTAAACCTTTTCTTCTGTGAGCGATCCAAAAGTGTCAGAGTAAGTCAAACTACTGTATTTCTTCATGTTTGAAGGTTAAATATAATCTTTGCCCTGTGAAAGCGTCTGAATCTATAGAATTTGCATCAGAAAGTAGAAAAAGTACTGTGATGTCTCCTCGTTTGTAACACAGCTTTTGTTGGTTTAAAGATAAAAAAGACACTCGTCCTCATTGTTTTAATCACGTGAAGCTCGTATTTTTATCCTAAAGACATTATTTCATTGTACTGGCTCATATTCTTTCACTAAAAAGTAGAACAGACAAAAATAACACTGACATGAAGTTTGATTTAGAAAAAGGACGTTATCTCAGAAGTTTCTCGTCAAACGCTGAAATCTAATGAAAACAAGGAATTTCAAATGCCTATAAAAAGAGAACGGAATAATGTAGAATAACATTTATTTTTTTAAATGAAAGTAGACAATTGTAGGTCTCATTTGATGTACAACATGTCATAATTCCAGTTGCACAAGGTTTTTAGTGGAGCTGTGAATATTGCTTAAAATTAGCAAAAAGTCCTGGCAGGGAAGGGGGGTCAAAGTCACAATAGGGCTGGCAGTGAAGAGTTAACAAACAATAAAGTGAAACTGGAGTGACCACCCAAGCTCAGCCAATCAGAGAGCTGCATTTGTCTCCTGATGAGGACAAAAATTATTTATTATTCAGTTCAGACAGTATACAGTGGTCTCGTTTTTTCACAAAGTGCCACATTTATCATTTACTCTTTAGTGGAAAGCACAAAGTTTACAAATTTACAACTAAAAATGTTAGTCACCCCAACTTTAGTAAGTAGAAGAAGGCTACATTCTTGAATAGATTTTTTTTTTTTAGCCTCTAGCTTAATCTAGCCCACATCAAACAAATGTAGACAGAGTGGAAAGTTGGAGAACACTCAATAGTAAATCCTGATTTTTCAGCCTCGTTGTGGGCGGAGGGTTTGGTCTACAAAACTCGTCTCCTCGGGCGTCCTCTGCTCAGCATTACGCACGCGACTCTCCAAAAGCATCTTTCATTTTTACGCACGCACGGACCTACTTTTAATCAGCATGGAAGCGCTGATGAACAACGAAGTTTTTTCTTGTTTTGTCTTTTACGCGGTGCTGCTTTTGCTAAAGATGTTCATTATTGCGATTATAGTGGGACAACTGAGACTGCGCAGAAAGGTGAGCGCGTTCTGTTATAAAACGCACGAGACTGATATAACTTTTTAAACGCATCTCTTTGGGAATTCGCAAACGACTAAACTTCTCCTTTCCTCCAGGCTTTTGCAAACCCAGAAGACGCGCTCAGACACGGAGGGGTGCAGTTTCTCAGACAGGACCCAGACGTGGAGAGGGCTCGGAGGTGAGGGACCAAAACCTGTCACGTGTCATACTTAATATTTGATTAATATTAGAATTCATCTTCAGCCATTGGCAAGTCGATTTGATTTAACTCGTTTTTGACTTCAGTGGTTTCACTTCTCACGATCCTGTTGTGTCAGAACTTGTTAGTTGCCTATAGGCTTGTTAGTGACGAGAGAGAGAGGGAGCATTTTAAAGACGCTATAAACCCATACAAGAAGAAAGAAGAGCATTTTAAAGCTGCTGTACCCAATTTAAAGGTGGGGTAGCTAACTTTTTTTAGTTGTAATTAGTAAACTTTGTGTTTTCCACTAAAAGAATATAGTAATACAGCAGTTTGTGAAAAACGAGACCTCTGAGTACTGTCTGAATTGAACATAATTATTTGGTTCTAATCAGAAGCTGAATGCTGCGCTCTGATTGGCTGAGCTTGGGGTGGTCACTCCAACTTCACTTTGTTGTTTGTAAAAGATGTTTATAAGCCATACATTCAACAAATGAATACTTGTCGAAAGATTTATGAGAGGAGGTTGTCAGATTTAAACCTAAATGTGTTTGCAGTATAAAAATCAGCTACCCCACCTTTAAGTTGTCCATTTTGTTTGTAAAAGCAAATATTTGTAAGGAAAAACAATCAGACCTCTAAAAGCAGTATTCATCTAAATAATAAACATTTGTCAAAGAGCCACTTGAATTAACAGGTTCTACTCTTTGGGATGAGACGTGAGAGCTGATTGGTTGTTTAGTGATAATACCCGCTTCTTTTGCTTTTCTAAAGCTGTGTACTAAAGGGTTTGTGAATGTGAGGGATTAAAGGTGGAGCAGATTTTCACACCACAAAACCTGAAGCAAGGTCCAGCTAGTTCCAAACTCTCACATATCCTTCAGGTCATATCCACGTACATTTTTTCTGCTGCTTATGTAATATACTTTTTGGTAAAAAAGACAGTTTATTAATGTACTTCTGAAAAAATCAAGTAGCCCACCTTTAAAATGTAAATTATTTAAATATGTACTTTCGGTACCAAACCTTTAATCTATTGTTTCATGTGCACTTTGTAGGAAAATAATCAATTAATCTATTGCCATCATTACTATTATGATTATGATTATTATGATTATAAGTCTAGTTTTTGTTATCTAAGCATTATGCATGTTTCCTAAAAAAAATCTAGTGACATAACGCTTTTTACTCATGTATTTATTAGGCGTTTCCTACTCTAAGAACTTTTTTCAGTTCTTAGTGCTTTTTTTTAGTTCCAGTCCCCATTTCCAGTGTGCAGGAACTATGAACTGGGGCCACACTTTAAAAACTTTTTAGCTCCTGCTCTGGGCAGGTTCTTTCTGTCAGACCAGGAAACTTTTGGTGACAAAACACCTTACCTTACTTATTTACAATGATAACTTTGTTTAGAAACATGTTCTACACATTTAGATAAATTATTTAAAAGCAGTAACTCCAAAAATATATTTAATTGTAATAGTGGTTTAACTATTAATAGGAATTACAGTGAATAATTTTGTTTTATTGTTCATTTCATTGATGTTTTTAGGTTGTGTAGATCCAGAGTTTTATGTGGAATTAAAAAGGAAAACTTTGTAAAGAAAAAAGAGAACCCAAGGCACTTCATACAATAAAAGTTTAATAAGCCTTTATTTTTCTGGGATAATTCACGCATAGCAGCCACAGACAGCCTTCTTCAGAGGACAACTTTTGTTTTCCTTTTCCTTTTTTTAGTTATTTAAATGTTCCAGATTATACAGATGCTAATGTTAAAGCCAGTTAGACACACTTTTAGACAGAACACAGACATGGGGACAGTTCTCTGACTAAACAGGGACTAGATGAATGTGGGGACTAGTTCTTGGTACTTTCATTTATAACTTCTAACTTTTTTTTCCTTAGAGCCCATTTGAATGACCTGGAGACCATCCTTCCCTTCCTCTTCATCGGGGCGGTGTACTCTCTGACCGGACCCTCGTTGTTCGCGGCGCGTCTTCACTTCCTGGTCTTCTTCTTGGCCCGTTTGGTGCACAGCGTGGCGTACCTGTTTGCGCTGAAAGCTCCCACGCGCTCGGTCTCCTACAGCGTGGGACTGATCTCCTGTGTGGTCATGGCCGTGCAGGTGCTGATGGCGGTGGCGTGAGTCGCTCTGGATCTGTGTTGTTTTACACTGAGGACGAGAGGCTACTTTTGATCTGAGTTAAAAAGAACAAACTGACAAACTGGCTGTAAGTGCAATAAGCTGAAAAACACCTCGGCACGATCTGAACTTGAGATCTGATCAAACACATTTGAAGTCACGAGGAATGTACAAGAAAGAGTGTGTTAAGTCTGTGCAGTTTTTGGACTTTAACGGTTGATTGGATTGTTATTTATCACCGCATCATGAAGGCTCTTAATAGACTATATGTTGTTGTAGGGCTGGGCAATATTGTGATAAAAATTGAATCGTGAGTTCACTGTTGTGACGATCTGCTTTTTTGGTGAAATCGTCACATTTCAATTTCCCATTTTTTTATTTAATGCATCTGTTTTTTAAAATACAGACAATTATTTCCAACCTAGTTCTCTTAGCCTCAGAGTTGCCAAGTTTGTTTCTTTATAACAAATTTGGGCGTCTGTTTTTAATAGTCTTGAAGCTCACCTGTTGAGGTCTTCTGAGCTGCAGTTCAAGCAAAGTTCCAGGTGATATTTAACAAATTTTCAGGTTTGATTTACAAAAATACATCTATTTATGAATAAAGCATAATTTCAAAAGCTGTTTTTAGTGTTAAAAATGCCACAATTGTATTATCACACAATGTTCTAACTAATATATTGTTTGAATAACTATTTACGAGCTGTGGTTGCTTGTCTTTGGATTTTTTTTCAAAGGCTTCGTCATGTTAAATCTGTCAACACTGATCAGTCTTTGTTCTGCTCTGAGTGAGTGACAGCTGGATTTAACCAATCACAGTAAAGCAGGAATTTCAACAAAAAGCAGATGATTGTATTTACCTCAAAGGCAAAAGACAATAGTCGACAAGAATTGTGATCAAATCAAAATTGTGATCTGTCTCCAAAGATAATCATTTTTTGCTTTATCGCCCAGCCCTGTTTTGTTGTCATAACACTTCTCAATCGCTCTGTGTTTACAGCTAACAAACCACAATTCTTGAAACATTTTTAAGTTCAGTTCTAAATGAAGCTGACTGTCCTGACACCATTTGTCTAAGAACAACGTGTACACATGTAACTAAGGTTTTATATGATGGAATTATAATTTATTACAAATAAAGTATTGTTTTTCCAAATGGATAGGCCCTTTCTAGCGTGGGCCTTTGTCTTGCTTTGGTTCAGTCTGTGTTCAAATGAGATGATCCAGAAGTCCAGGGCTCAGCTCCAGCATTCCTCCACATATTATGTAAGAGCAGAGTTTTGTGTGTTCACAGTCGTTTACTGAGAGGCCCAACACTGGGAAACTATAAACCATAACCTGCAGAAGACTGTGGACACTTTATCAGCAGCTGTACTGGTTCTGTTGAATTAATGCAGAGGCGCAAGTAGGACTGATGAGTTATTTTGACTCAAGTACTGTCTTAATAAGTTGACTTTTTACTTTTACTTTTTACATTTTAAATGTGCATGTTTTACTTATTATAAAACAAAATGCAAGTCCACAAACAGCCAGTGCAGACCTGCTGTGCTGTTGTATATTATGTTTTTTTCAAGTGAAATAATAAAAAAAAAGATTCTTTAACATCTACCTTTTTACCACACGACTAAGAAGAATCTAATTAAATAAAGCCCAAATTACTTACAATGCACCAAACAACAACTTTGTGTCTTCACTTTTTTTACTTAAAGGTGCACTTTGTAACTTTCTGAAGGTGAAAATCAACTCCACAATTCGATAGAAATAGAAAGTTAAAAGCATACTTAAGCCTTAATGTATGTTTCTATACATTAATGCCATACCTGCCTGTCAAAGCCTGATCTGGTCACATCTCAGAAGCTAAGCAAGTTAAGGCCTGGTTAGTACTTGGATGGGAGAGCCTGCTGGAACACCAGGTGCCATAGTGGGACGACAATAGTGGGTTGTCTTTGTGTCCTTGGGCAAGACACTTCACCCACATTGCCTCAGTGTCTGTGTACACTGGGTGAGTGGATACTAGATTGTAAAGCGCTTTGAGTGCCTGGAAAGGTAGAAAATCTCAAAATAAATAGACCCTATACCATTTAATACAAACCTGGACAAACTGCCTTGACCTGTTGTGATCCGACCCACATGTTACTTACACCAGTGTTACTCTTTAGATCAGGGGTGTCGTACTTATTTTGACCAATTGTTACATTGGTATTAGGAATGTCATTAAGGGGCCAGATACAGGCTGTACCATATATTTGACAAATTACAAATTGTAGTGTCTGTGTTTGACTTTGTATTTTTACTGAAATTACAAATACTTCAAATACGTTTGAACAAGTCTTAAAAATAATTTCTCTTTAAGTTTCAGACAAATCATCCCATTAAGTCAAGACTCCCACATTAGTGCTAATACACGATTAAAATAAACCTTTTAAGACCTCATGGGCCGCATTAAAAGATCTGAAGGGCCACATCGGGCCCCCGGGCCCTGTGTTTGACACATGCTTTAGATGTATGCTTTTTCATGGTGTGTCAGTCTACACCTGTGTTCTTAATTATTATCACATGAATGGACAGTAATAGATTAAAGAGCCTATTTTCACTGAATGAATATAAATACTTCTTGTATCAATGACTGTGGTCCAGCCCTCCGCCAGTCTATTTGAATATGGCCCTCAGTGAAAAATAATTGCCCACCTCTGCCTTAATATGAGAAAATGACAGTTAAAGGAACAACTTTTCCATAGAAACATACAGAGACCCTCCTACAGGACAAAAACTGTCCAAGCCTACTTGAAGAGAAAACACAGAATGGTCTTCAATCACAAAAAACGTACTTTTGTTAAAGTCTGTTTTTGGTTAAACAATGTTACACAGTGCAGCTTTAAGTCAGTTTACAGTGTTGTACAGTTTCAGCAGGACTTTTACTTTTACCAGAGTAACTGTGTTTTTCCTCGAATAGTGAACGTCAGTACTTCTACTAACTGTCGTGCAACAAACTATCCTCACACAACCCACAGTTTTTCCAGTCTCACTTCCACAACAATCACTTTTCCAAAGGTGGGGAGTTGTTGTTACTATGTTTCCCTTTTTATTAGGAAAACTGAGTGGGAGTTGGTGAAAAGACTGCACCTATGAGCGCTGAATGGACGGCACAGCTAGTAAACACGATATGGGTGAACCCCAGAGGTATAATGACACGGCAGGGACAATGGTGCGTGCATATTTGGAGCGTGAGTCAGCCGCGTATACCTCCAGGCCACAGGGAACCGTCTGGTGCCTTCTCTCATTCACTTTTTTCATCTGGACACTCACTCTGACTCCTGATGATGACAAAAACGTCTGGGTAACATCAGGACTTGAGCAACTAATGGTTTTATACAAATGTGATGTATTATTTGTGTTGTTTTAGTTTTTTAAAGGAGATCTCATCATTAGTTTACTCAAAGTTTTATTAAGAAGGATTCCTGCATGTTTGAGTTATCTTGTATTGTCCTGCAGCTCAGAAAAGCCCAGTTCTCACCTACCACCTATCCCCACCCACTTGTCTGTATTTAATTGTGATTATTAAAAAAAACATTCAGATTTATAGTAAAGCATGTGTGATTCAAAATGGACTCAGCAACACGACATCAGTAGGCTTGTTTATTTTCAAAAATGCTAACTTCCTGTTGGCCTGTTCATTTCCTGTTTAGTTCATTTCTATAGGATTTTCCCTGCCTTAGTCTAAAATTAGCAAATATAATGTAAGAATCCAGCAGTAAGCAGTGAGTTGTTGATGTTTTTCACAACATGTTAAATACTTTAGAAATCAGGAGAAAACTTCACCAAAGGACAGTGTGTTTATAAAAGATGTTTGTGTCTAAATCAGACCTGTGCAAACTTCGGCCCTGAGGGCCAAATGCGGCCCGTGTCCTGTTTGAATCAGGCCCTTGACATGTTTTTGAGGAGCAGAAATGCAAGATGAAGTTTGAGAGCTTAAAACTTGGGCTACGACAATAAATTCTTTCTTCTCATAACACAATGCTATGAGAATAAAGTCTAAGCAAAAAAAAGCAAAAAAATAAAAAAAACGTGTGTGTGTTTTTATGCAAACATTTGAGTCAAGTCAATATTTAGCGTAATTACGATTTTAATCACCTAAAACTTCAAGTTTAATCTATAAAATTACGACTTCAACTTTAATCTCAGAACAAAATACAATATATATAAATTACATTATATTTTAGTGCAAAAATATGACATGAGACATAAACATTTAGATTTCTTAATTTTAGGTTTGTTTTACCGCTGTTTACAAGGCAAAAAAACCCCAAACAAACAAAACATAAATTAGAGAAGGAAATATCAGACTTACTTAGAGCTGTTTTTTTTTTTTTTGTTTGTTTGTTTGTTTTTCAAATGAAAAACTAACTGTAACTAAATACGTACAGTGTTTCCCAACATTTTATTTGTCACAGCGGACTTTTTTTTTCTTTTCTTTTTTTCCGCAGCACATCATCTTTTGAAATGTGGCCAAATTAAGCTGTTTTGGAATAGAACATCTTTAAATGCACAAAAGGTGATTGGTTTTACTTTCTTTCTGGCTGTAAAAGTTGTTTCAAGCGTAAATCATAAAATTTAATCTGATTGATCTTATTTTATAGTTTGAATATTGAAAACTGACATATTTTTCAAGGCACATGAGTGTTCCCGGCACACTGGATGAAAAACACATTAAAGTATATTCTTAATATGTGTTTTCTGTACTTCGTATTTCGTTACTTCTCTACACTGACTGTATTGACCTGTCTAAAAATGCACTGTCATGGAAAATTAAACAGTTGTGAAAGAATTGAGAAATATAATATTTTTTCATCCATGTCTTAGATTTTGTTGATCCATAAGGGAAATGACTAAAAATGAGACTTTGATTTCTCAAGACGACCTCATAACGTGTGATGAAGTAATCTGATCGTTGTAATAACTGCAATCGTAATGACATAATTGTGAGTTTGAATGTGGAAATTTACTCCCAAAAACGTTTGAAGGAAACCCCAGCTGACAGATGCTCCTCGACGAGTCAGGACAAGTGACCTCACTCACAGGAACTGCTCTTATCTTGATCATCAATGAAAGCCTCAAATTAAAATCAAATATTACCACTGGATCTTTAAATAGAAACAAAAAGAGCAAAAACAGGACTGCAGTCTTCCAACAGTTGAAGCCCACATTTCACTGTATTTGTTGATACTCGATATACTGATTTGATTTGATTTGATTTGATTTGATACGATACAGTGTCTACAATCTGCTGATAACTGTTTTGGCAGATACCAGTGTTAGAAATGAAAATAGCTTTTTTAAACTGTAAAACTCTGTTAACTTGTCAGAAATGTATTAGTAAAGTGCAAGGTGGGCAATTATTTTTCCCTGAGGCCCATTCTTAAACAGTTGGTGCCGGGCCGAACTGTGATCTCAGGTGTAGCAAATTCTCACAGGTTCTTACAAGCATGTTTCTGTAAAATTTAAAGTGTAACTTTTTGAAAAATAAAATTGTAGTTTAGATGTCTTTGTTGCACTAAATAAATAACAAACATGTCTCACTTTACTCTGAGCGGGCTTGTATTGCTACAAAATTAAAGGGGAAGGCTTCCCCCTTTAAATTTCCATGAAAAATCTGCTCTTTTGGAATTTCCACATTGTCAGACAAATAAAGGATTTTGTATTTTATATTTATATACAACCACTAGGCGTGTCCAGACTACGCTGGGAAAAAACGAGCGTGTAATTGCACGCCAAAACAGGCAGAGGGCGTCGTCGTGACACGCAATTTGTCATGTCGTGCTATTTTACGCATTCCATGAGAACACTTGCAGCTACAGGACAGGCAAACCGGGCAATTGCTTGGGACCCCCTAAGACAAAAGGGGCCCCACCAGTGGACCCTCACTGCCGCTGGTAGAGACAAAAGGGGCAATTTTGAGCTGCTTTTTTTTTTTTTTTTTTTCCTAAAACACAATGTTGTTGTGTTTGTTGTTTACCATGTTTATTTAAAGTTAAATGATATTTAGTGGTACTTTGTGTGTTGTTCATTGGAATAACGAAACATCGTTTCATGAACAATTGAGCTTGTGCTCAACTTTTAATAACACGTTCTTGCCATGTTTTCGTCTTCTTCACTAACATAGATTCACTGACTCACTAGCGACATCTATTGGTGGAATAGCATAGTTGCACTGCATATCACAACATCCTCCTTTCTTTAAAGTTAGGAATACTATACAACATTGAAATGTATTCAAGTAAAATTAAACATTCAAATGAAATGATGCAACACCGTTAACATCAATCTTCACTTTTTTTTTTTTTTTTTTTTTTAGCTTGTAAACACTTAGCATATTACTGGTATTTAAAGATATTGCACATTATGAAACATTGAGAACAAGTGCATTCTTCAAAACATTTTTTTTTCTTAAACCTTAAACATTTGGTCTGGAAAATTACAAATCTAATCTAGCAGGTTTTCTAATCTGACGTTCAGACCTTCTCAAAGCAGGTTGTGCTAAAGAAACATTAGTCTCTTTATGTTCAACTAATCTTTCAGGTACTGCAGCAGTCAGTGACACTGTATTCTCATTTTCAGCATCACAACTAGTCCCTTGGAAGTGTTCTTTGGTTTTCAGAAGGTTGCGACGGTTTCTCCTGAGAACATTTCCATCCTCAGTTCTCACTTCATACGACCTTGGTCCCACTTCCTGAAGAACAGTTGCTCTTCTGCTCCATGTATCGTGATCTTGTATCCTCACAATGTCATCTTTTGCAAGAGGTGACAGAGGTTTAGTCGATTTGTCGAAATTATGTTTTTGCCTCTTTTTCAGATTGTCCATTTTTGGCATTACCTTTGGGCTATCTTTGATCTCTGAATAACAGGGTAAAGTTGTGCGTAACTTACGATTCATCAACAGTTCTGCTGGAGAGAAGCCACACTCAAGAGGAGCTGTCCTGTAACTCAAGAGAGCGAGATACGGATCTGATTTGCTGTCTGTGGTCTTTTTTAGAAGCTGTTTGATGATATGCACTCCCTTTTCAGCTTTCCCATTGGCTTGTGCATGCTGCGGACTGGAAGTGACATGGTTAAAACCATACTGTTTTGAAAACTGTTGCCACTCTCTGCAGTTGTAACAAGGACCATTATCACTTATTACAGTCTCTGGTATCCCATGTCTGGCGAAAAAAGATTTAACATGCGTGATCACACCGGTTGCAGTTGTACTTGTGAGCAAGGCAATTTCTGGGTAGTTGGAGTAATAATCAATCACCAACAAGTAATCTTTTCCATTGAAATGAAACAAATCTGTTCCTACTTTCTTCCAGGGTTCAGTAGGAAGATCTGGAATCAACATTGGGTTCTTTTGCCTGCTTACTCTGGTACTTCTGGCATGTTGCGCATTTCCCTATCATGTTTTCAATGTCTTTATTGATGCCAGGCCAATATACTGTTTCCCTGGCTCGTCGTTTGCATTTTTCGACTCCTAAGTGTCCTTCATGTATTCTCTGTAAAATGTCCTGTCTCAAACACTGAGGAATCACAATTCTTTTTTCTCTCAGCAATAGTCCATTTGCTACACTGAGCTCTGATCTGAAGTTAAAGTATTTTGAACATGACCCTTTTGGCCAACCATTCTGAATATGAGTCATAACTGTTTGTAGTTCTGAGTCTTTAACTGTTTCATCACTTATTTGTTTTAACTTCGACTCCGACACTGGTAGGCCTTCAACAATCATGTTAACATGCTCTTCTACCTCTCTGTCTGTAGAGCTTGCATGAGTTAGCTCTGGCGCTCTTGATAATGCATCGGCTAGTACTAAATGTTTGCCAGGTGTATATATCAAGTCAAAATCATACCTCTGTAGTTTCATGATGAGGCGCTGAATCCTTGGAGACATGTCATTCAGGCTCTTTTTGATGATGGACACAAGTGGGCGGTGGTCTGTCTCAACTGTGAAGGTGGGAAGGCCATAAACATAACAGTGAAATCTTTCAAGTCCATAAGCCAACCCAAGACATTCCTTCTCAATCTGAGCATATTTAGTCTCAGTCTTTGTCATAGATCTAGAAGCATAAGCAACTGGCTTCCAGCGATCACCTTCTGCTTGTAACAAAACCGCACCGAGTCCATCTTTTGATGCGTCTGTTGAAATCTTGAGTCTCTTTGTCGGATCATAAAAAGCAAGCACAGGAGCAGTTGTGAGGGTTGTTTTTAAAATGTTCCACTCACGCTCATGTTTGGAAGTCCATTTGAACTCTGTGGCATCATGGAGTAACTCTCTCAAAGCTGAAGTTTTCACTGACAAATTGGGTATGAATTTCCCAATGAAGTTGATCATGCCCATTACTCTGAGCACACCTTTTTTATCTGCTGGGCGAGGCATGCTGAGAATAGCTTTTATCTTTTTCTCATCTGGTTCTACACCACGCACAGACAGTTTGTCCCCTAAGAACGTGATTTCTTGTACACCAAATTGACATTTGACACGATTTAGTTTTAGTCCATTTTCACGTATTCTTTGGAGCACATTGTTCAGTCTTTCATTGTGTTCTTGTAGGGTGGAGCCCCAGATGATCACATCATCTACATAGCAGCGAACCCCCTCAAGTCCTTCTAACATGTTATCCATTGCACGATGAAAGATCTCCGAAGCTGAGATTATTCCAAATGGCATTCTTAAAAATCTATACCTGCCATAAGGAGTATTGAATGTGCAGTATTTGGAACTTGTTTCATCCAACTTAATTTGCCAGAAGCCTTGAGCCGCATCCAGTTTGGAGAAATATCTGGCTCCGGCCATCTCACTTGCAATCTCCTCACGTTTCGGAATCTGGTAATGTTCACGCTTTATATTTTGATTTAGGTCACCAGGGTCCATGCATATTCTTAGCTCTTTGTTTTTGTTCTTTTTGTCTACACAGACCATGGAGTTCACCCACTCTGTAGGTTCCTCTACTTTTGTTATGACCTGTAACTGACACATCCTGTCCAGTTCCTTTTTCAGTCGGTTCCTTAGTGGCGCTGGAACTCTCCTTGGCGCATGAATCACTGGAGTTGCATTCTCATTTAGTTGGATTTTATACGTGTACGGTAGGCAACCCAGTCCTTTGAACACGTCCTGATATTGTTGTACAATGGTTTCAACTGTTTGCGTGCCTGAGAAGCAGCTAATCTGGTAGACTCTTTTCACTAAGTTCAGTCTTTTTGAAGTAGTCCCACTGAGCAGCGACTCACGGCCCTCAGGTACCACACTGAACAGCACATAGTAGCTTTTGTTTTTAACAGTTACTTTGAGCCTGCACTGACCTTTGCTTTCTATTACTTGCCCATTGTAATCTTTGAGCACCACACCTTTGTGGATTATTTTAGGCTTTTCTTTCATTGCATGAATTTCTGACATGCTAATTAGATTTGCTTGCGCCCCTGTATCAATCCTTAGTGCTACAAGTGCTCCATTTATGGGGAGAGACACAATCCATGCATCATCATTATTTGAGTATTTGTCATTTTCTTTTTTGACACTGGTGTCTGCATCACATGACACCATCCCCACAAAGAAAGTCTCACTCAAGTCAGTCTCTTCAACAATTCGCACTGCTTTTGGTTTGCCTTTTGCTAGACACTGCTTTGCAAAGTGATTTTTACCATTACATTTTGCACACTTTTTGCCATAAGCAGGGCATTGTCTGGGCTCGTGTCTGTTACCACATCGTTTGCAGGAATATGCTTCATCATTTGAGGTTTTCTTTTGCATCATATTCCTTTTGGTTTTGGATTTGACCATAGCTACTTTGGCGCTGTCATGGACTGCCGTAACATTTGGATCATTGAAAGTCTTCGCGTGCTGCTGGGCTAATTCTGTAGCGTGGCACATTCTCTCTGCCTCCTCTAGAGTTAGCTTAGCCTCTCTTAACAGCCGCTCTCTCGTCCTCTTATCATGAATGCCATATACAATTTGGTCACGAATCATCGAGTCCTTCAAGTCACCAAACTCGCATGACTGTGCTTTCAGCCTCAAATCGGTAACGAAACTATCAAAAGTCTCATCCGGTTGTTGCACTCGTGTCCTGAACACGTACCTCTCATACACAGTGTTTTTCTGCGGTGAACAGTATGCAGTGAATTTTTCGATCACTTTATCATACTTATCTCTGTCGCCAGCTTCTGCAAATTCAAAAGTATTGAAGACTTCGATGGCTTGGGGACCAGCAACGGTGAGCAGTAAGGCGATTTTCCTGGCGTCAGACTTTGAATCGAGTCCAAGTGCAGATAGGTACAGCTCGAACTGCTGCTTAAAAGACCGCCAGTTGTTGTCCACATTACCCACTAGCTTCAGTCCCTCCGGTGGCCGTAACGTCTCCATTTCGTGCAACAACAAAAAATTAAGCTGTTTCAAAACTTCAAATTCACTCCTGGTACCATGTGTTGTTCATTGGAATAACGAAACATCGTTTCATGAACAATTGAGCTTGTGCTCAAACTTTTAATAACACGTTCTTGCCATGTTTTCGTCTTCTTCACTAACATAGATTCACTGACTCACTAGCGACATCTATTGGTGGAATAGCATAGTTGCACTGCATATCACAACACTTTGTTTATTTAATAATGGGCTAGGAGTCCTTGAAACAAATCAGAACTTTTGTTGTTGTTTTTAATAATTTAAATTAAAACTATTTAATATTTTTGTCACAATAGTTTGCCTGATTACTGTGCTTTTATCGGGCGTGAGGGTCTCCTATTAGTTTTCGCTTTTTGCCCCATTGTACCCTTACAATGCCACTGGTAGCAAAGACATATAAATGACAAAAACATACATTTTTTCAAGATTATTTCCTCCAAAAAGTTACACAGTGCATCTTTAAAAGCCAGGATCTTTATCTGCTGAACCAATAACATGGGACCAAAACTCAATCCAGCAAAATTTGAATGGACTGGCGCTGATATTCAATCCCAAACGTGAATCGGTGCATCTGTATGTATGTTAAATGTTAAAGAGAACCCTGGATATAATCACAGGTTTATCCTAAAACACTTATAATATCATCACTTATATAAATACAGGACAAATACCTTGGAAGTATTTGTAGTTTTATTAAAATAATGTTATGAAGAAATGACATGGAGGCTGCCATTTTGCTGCGGTTATGACATAAAATAGTGTTGTCAAGGTAACCGGTAGTAACAGGTAACTAAGCAACATGAATTCCTGGGTTAAACCTTGTCAGTTTGAGTCGGAGCAAAGCCAAATACAGAACGATTATGTGGAATCTAGTAAAACTGAAAATAATCAAGAGGAAGAGGCAAGAACTGGACACTGTCAGTGGTGTTTTTGTGGCAACTGTTCACAGATGAAATTGTGGGAGTAACCATGGAAACACTATTTTATGTCATCAACCAAAATGGCGGCTCCCAGTGGCTTGAAAACAACATAAACAATGACAGTTTTATAAAAAATAGTAAGTAGTTATATATTTGTTTGTAATTTATTTTAATAAGCATGACCAGTACTAGTGTTTAGCCATATTTGTCTTCATATCCAGAGTTCCCTTTAAGTTGACATTAAAAACAGGACAATCAGTCTGTTCAAATTCCATAAATATTTATTACATATCAATAAACATAACTGACTATTTCACAGCAGTGGTCTACAGCACTTTTAAAGTAATTGCTCAAATCATAATTATCATATTAATACTATAGATTCCATTTCATTTGAGGCCACATTTGATACATAAACATTTACAATAGAACTTGGCATTAAAAACGATGGCAATACAATATTTTAAGACACTTGGTGTTTTTTTGTAGTTTTTCTTTGATTTTAATATCACAGAAGGATCAGCAACAATCAAAACAGTAAATATGGACCAAATACCAAATAAAAAGACAAAGTTGTAGAAAGGGGAGGTAGAAATAAGGAGCTGTTTACAAAAATACATAATATATATTGTATTACATGTGAGTGAGAAGAAGAAACAGTGGTGTAGTTGGAAGAATGTGTCCCAAATTAAACACTTTCCTCGCTCAGTGGTGTTGCTAGAGTCGCCATGCGGGGGCGCTCTCACAACAATCCTCCTTTTAGTAACAGTACTTTTACTGTATTTCACTGTGGGTGTAACTATGAGACACATGAAAGTAACGTTAGCAGTCAAGATGCCTCTGGTGTCTTTTATTTACTGTTATTAACCTTTTCATCAGCACAACAGAGCTGTTTACACTCCATAAAACCAGACAGGACTGTGATTTTACGATCGGTAACAGATTATTGTATTATTGCCGTAAACAAAATGAAAATCAGGAGTTATTGTTTAGTTCTTTTGTCTCTTTGATCTTTTCTTGACGTAAACATCCAACTGCACTGCAAAAAAGCTGTTTGATTCTAGGATTTAAAGGGTGATTTCAAGCGTTTGGACTAATTTGATTTGATTTATTGTAGAGACGTAGATTATCTTGTTTCAAAGTGTTTTGAACTGATTTAAAGACATTGCTTCTTATTTCGAGCTAAATTATTTGTCAATAGTATAAGAAAACTTACTCCATTGGCAAATGTTTGTTCTTGTTTTAAGTCAATTTCTCTTAAAGGAGACCTATTGTGATATTTCCATATATTAAGGAAGAAACTATGGCAGATACAGATCAATAATTTATATTTTGTTCATTGCAAAACACAAAAATTAGTTAAAACGACCTAGAAACAGAAACAGGTTCATTTACTTCCAGTTCAAAACTGAAGAACTGATAAGTCCCACCTCTTCATTGTTAACATTTAATAAGCCACAGATTTGAAAATGACTATTTTCTGTTGTTGGAAAGTGTCTACATGACAATTTTGAACCTTACATGTTTTACTTGCAATCCTAATTTTTGAGTAATCTCAAGTAAATACAGACAAGTGGGCGGGGATAGGTGGTAGGTGAAGACAGGGGTTTTCTGAGCACAAAAGGATCAGCTGCAGAACAAACAAGATTACTCAAACATGCAGGAATCAATCCAAATAGAGCTTTGGGTAAATTATGAGAGAACACTGTTGTACCATAGTTAAAACACAGAAAAGTAGATTTTACATAATAGGTCTCCTTTAAAACCAGTTAAAAATGCTTTGAAACTAGTGAAATATTCTATATATTTACAAGTAACAAAATCTTGTCCAGTTAAAACAGCTCAAATCTGGATTAAAATTTGCATTCCAAGTCTAGATGTATAGTTTTTGGACTGAAAGTCTCCAATAATGTTGACAAACAGGTTTCTCCCTCACATTTACACATAAATTTTCAGTTTAGAGCTGGTTTATGGTTCATAGATTGTTTTTTCTAGTTTTATTGTTGAGAACTAGTAAATATGTTTGTGTCTGTGCAGCACGCTCGTCAAATGTGCTGTATAAACAAACTGGATTAGATGTATGTCTGTCGAGTCACATTGTTTTATACTGTTCGATATCTATTCTTTCAGTGCAGGGAAGCAGTGTCAGTCAGTCCTGTTCTTGATAAACACATCCACTTTATACATTTGTTGTTATTGGCCGGTTTATTGCACTTGTTTAAAAGTGAGAGGGTTCAGTTTGCATATAGTTATTTAATCTTTTCGAGTCTTATTATCTACAGTCGTGTTCGCTACAGCCGGCCAGACGGGTGGATGAGGAGAGACCGCCTCCACCTCTGTCTGCGTTTATACTCTGGTAAAAGGACAACAAAGACTGAAGAACAAAGATGTGAATAATATAATTAAATGTAGTATTTTCTTTACATATGCGTTACATACTCATCTTTGTGTTCGTACCAACAGTTGTACACAAACCAGGGATGGGACGAAAGTAATATAGAGTTGTTCGATAGACGTGTTTCAATTGAATTCTGGTGTTCAAAGGGTTTATTTCATCGTCATTTCTCAATCAGAGAAAGTAAACAGCTGTTTTTTGTCATTATATTCTTATGAGGGGAATTTGGTCATTTTGTTTCTTTTTGCTTCACGAAAACTGACTCCATGATGAAATATGAATCTTTTAGATATTATCTAATAGACTGAAGCCATTCTTACTTAAAGTTGGGGTAACTAACTTTTTTAGTAGTAAATCAGTAAGCTTTGTGTTTTCCACTAAAAAGTCTATGATAAATGCAGCACTTTCTGAAAAAATTAGACCACTGTGTACTGTCTGAATGAAAAAATTTTAGGTCTATCAGGAGCCGAATGCTTCACTCTGATTGGCTGAGTTTGGGTGGTCCTCTCCAGTTCCACTTTGCAGTTTGTAAAAAGAAGTTTACTAACCATAACTGCAACCAAAAGGAATACAATATTAAGCTGATATTAACGCTGCGTCAAAGGATTTAGGGGAGGAAATTGTCAGATTTAAAACCTAAATCGTGTTTGCAGTGTGAAAATCTGCTACTTCATCTTTAAAATCAATGTTCCCCAGCACAGATATCTTACTAATGTATCAATAGAGGTTATGCAGGTGACACATTATTCTAAATGTTACAACTGAGTGGCAAGAAATAATCAATGGAGAGAAAGGACAAGTTCTTATGTAGGAGTCAAAATTCAGCTAAAACAGGAAAAAGACAGTACAGTCTGAGAACAAATTCAACCCACAACAAGTCTACTGAGCACTGGGTTTGTAACTGACATGTAAAAAGAAAACGGTAAACAATGATAGAAAAGAATAAACAACAAGACTAAGCTCTCTCACATCATCCAGCACTGAGATCAACACAGTAAACTTATTACTTTAAAACAAGCTAATGAAATGGTCTGACCTAACTCCACTGTTCAGTGAGTTTGAGCTGCTTCCTCAGGTCAGTGGTTAAGATGCCCTGTTGTCACTAAAAATAAGTCAAAACACTGATTTGTGCCTCAGGTGATTGGGCAGTAAAATAAACTTCAACATTCAAGTTTACTTTATTTAATATCCTTTTAAATTTTGCTAAGCAGGACTGAGCACAATGACTGATGACAAAGAATCTTTTTTTTTAAAGTGTACTTTGTAGACGAAATGGTTTTATTATGGTTTCTGGTCAAGCCTGTTTTTTTCCATGTTTTATGTGTAAATATTTTCTATGCTGTTGCCCGCTTTACGCAGAAGTCTTGTGTTTTGTTGAATGTCTTTACTCACTGCAAATCAATTTTCTTTTGAGATTTTTTCAATTTTCATTTACTACAAATACTACCTTTTTCCTTTTAAGAAATATGTTTTGAGTCTGTTTGTTGCAGTTAAAATGTCCTAAACCATCAACTGTCGTCAGCCAACAAGCCGTTGCCATGACAACAGAAAACATTGTTTTGCCTGTAGTTTTCTCAGAATGTCCATGCATAACCTCTGTTCAGGTGAAAATGTGTCTGTCCTGTCACACTCCAGTCAGAGTCAGCGCTGAATGCCAGAAGCTTAAATGTTAGTGTTTGACTACGGCAACACCTACGAGACAAACAACAAAGAATATGCTATATTTATCGTTTACTTTTTAAATATGTTTATTTTAGATTACATATTAGCTTAATGTTTGTGAAAACACAGTGTTTATCTGTTAATAAACTTAAGCAAACAGCTCGGGACAGTGAAACTTCGAGGTCACGTTAGTGTTAAATTGAGCGTTTTTTTACGTGACTTTCACAAAAATAAACGTTACTAAACTTTTTTAACGGACGTTTTTTATTCTCATATAATTGGTGATCTAAGGTTACAACTGACAGATGACATGTTTAATCGTTTCTGGCAGTTTAAACAATGAAAATACAGTATAGTCAAGCTAACAACTAGCATGATTGACTAATTTCGGCAAATGACTCAGACTGGGGAATGACATGGACTGTCCTGTCTTTGTCTGATAATGTGCCGTTTGTTCACCAACTCCACTAAGTTTGTTTGTTGTTGTTGTTGTTGTTGTTGTTGTTAGCATTGAGCTAGTTGTTAGTTGCCACAATGCTAACATCAACAGACAAAAACGTGTGGACTGATGTAGGAAGTTTAAAATGTATTATTTGTTTGACAGTAAAAAGAAAATGGGTATAGACCTTTAACAAACATATTTCTGACTTAAAGTGCCCATGACAGGTTGAACTACTCATTTCACAAATACGTAGTTAAGATCAATATATTTAAGGTTTTACTAAACATTTTTCAAATTTCATTCCAGTTTGGCCATTTTTAGTATAAAAATGTACTTCCTGTTCATCAATGATGACATCACGCTAGGTAGTTGCCTAGCGACCATTTAATACATTGGGCCAACTCTTCAAATTTAACTTTTTTTAACTCGAGCCATAAAAATATACAAGAACTCACTTTGTTTGTTAAATGTGTGTTTACAGGGCCATAAAAATCTGTTTCTTGTGAGAAAATTGAAAATATCTTTGTCTCCCTAGTGTGATGTCATCAGTTTAGAACTCTAGGCTCTACTTCCTGTTTTTCAACATATTTTCACATTTTTCTCCACAAACTTGTTCTAGACTAACGTTAAACTATCATTTATAATTACAACAGGTATTAATCTAACAAACTAAATAAAATTTGAAAACGTTCAAACCTGTCATACGCACTTTAATCCCTCAAAACTGCATTAAAGCAGAAAAAGTAGTTTGTTTTTCTTGTAGCTTAACATTGTCACCTATGTATCAAGAATCGAATCGTGACAAAACAAAAATCGTCCCATCCCTAACACACAGACACATCAAACATAAAGTGGTTTGCAAATGACCGCAACATAACGTGAACACTATTGTCATTTTGTGTGTTGAAAAAAAGTCTCTAGTTTGGGTTTTTAAGTTTTAACAAGGCAGTTGACGAGGTGTAAGCAACCACAGAGTAAGTTAGCTTCATTGCAAAAGCGACACAGACACCCAACACACCTGAGGGTCGACACACAACCACTTGCATTCATTTGGTCAGACAAAAAAAACAAAATAATCGAATATCACAACACAAATATAAGACAAACCAATTAAAAAACAAAAGCAAAGCGACAAATTAACAGACGGAAAAAGGAGGGCAGAGAAGTGCACACTGGGATTGTCTTCACTTTAGGTCCAAGACGTCCTCCTCGAAAGACGCGGTGAGGCCGAACGCGCTGGCCAACGAGGGGCTGTCCTCCTGCAGCACTGCCCTCTCCGCCTCTGCCTCGGAGCTGGACGACAACTGCCTCTGTAGGTCCACTTCAAGCTCACCGGACTCAGAGAGGGTCCTGAAACAACACCAGGGTTTTGAGATTAGAGATAAAGCTAATGCAGAGGAAATTGTTTTAAGTTAAAGTCGTTTACCTTTCACTGTTTGTAGATGTCAGCGCTTTGGCTTTGGCCTCGTCCTCTGTGTTCTTTTTGCTCATTTTCCTGTGTTTACTGTCAGATTTTCCACTCGGTTCTTCTGTTAAGCCTTGTGAGAAATACAATCACGATTACTTTCACAGGGAGGGTTATCAGAGTCTCCAGAAATGTTTTTGAGCTTTATTTAACATTTTTAGGGGAGGGGAAGGGGTGGAGCCTACTTTACATGCTTTTGTGTGTGTTAAAAAAATGCTGAAATATTCTTTTAGTATGTTTTATATTTTGTGAGAGAGAAATGTAATGAATGCAAGGAGCATATGACAAGCATTATTTACAAAAACATGCGAATGATAGTTGTTATAATTTAAATTTTATAACAAATTTACAAAGCTGTGGCAGGTCGACACAAGACGCCTCTTTTGTACTGTAAAGTGGAGCCATTTTGCCAAACAGCCTTTTCTGTGAGAGGTGCAGGTCTATGGAACAATACTAACTAACAACTAAAAATCTATTATCATATCTATCTTCTTCTTTTCTTTATCTTTATATTATTATCTTTATCTATCTATCTCTATCTATCTATCTATTATCTATCTATCACATATCATACATCTATCATCTATCATCATCATCGTACCATGTTTGTGTTCTCTGTATGTTTGTGTATCATGTGTATTTCTCTTTCTGTATTTTTCTTGTTTTTGTTTAAAAGCCCTTCTAGGGACAAGTGCTGTGTATTAGTTTCAGCTATAAGCACTACGATGCATACATCGGACTGCTGTGTTACAGTTAGTCAGTGTTTTGTATCTGTTCCTTGTCAAACAAACCGATAAATAAATACATTTAGGGGTTTAGGTTTTCAAGGTGATGAAATCCAGTTAGTTTAAATCTAAAAGTTGTTTCTTGGATCTGAATGATCACTGTTTAAACCAGGCACCTGCACCAGGCATGACTCATGAGCTAGTACAGCTTCTGCAGCTTCTGGAGCTAAATATGAGTCATGGCCCGTTCTTAAACTGAGAAAGACACAACTCTGCACTGACAGCCTGGGGCAAGGTTCTGTTGTGACCGTAGAGAGCTACATTCTCTCTTTCCTTTAGTCTGCACACTTACCTAGCAGCTCCTTCCTTGTGCGGCTGGCTATCTCCTTGATCTCCATTCGGGACATGGACATGAATGTGAGGCTGAGATGAGTGGGCTGGAGATGGCCAAAGGAGGGCTGGTGCAGTCAGCACTTTGTTAACCAGAGGAGACTTTAGGGGTCTCTCAATGCTGCGACCCACAAGGTTGGACAGAGGAATCTTAAAGATGTGTTTACACGCAGATTCTCCTTTGAAACACAAACATTTACATGTTAAGAAACACAAAATAAGAGAGAACTTGGATGTACAAGGATTAGACAGATATATGGTGAACTAAACTGAACCAAAGTATTAGCACAAAACACTGTAACAAAAAATACAGCATGATTTTGATTAGCCAATTCAAATTAAATTAGTATTAGACAATGCTCAGACTTTTGCAAATGCAGTATATTTATTATGGTATTAGTTTCCGTTACAAATGCCCAGAAAAACATGCAACCATCAATACACATTTTATGAATGGTTTGAAATGTATTGTTTATAAAAGCATTAGAAACCTGCAAGTTGCAGTATCCAAAAGGAACAACAGGGTGCAGTGTTTCTCTAAACTGTGGCAATGAGTGATGTGAGTGCAGTGCTGTACAAAGAGGATTGTCTTTATGAGAAATGTCAGCAGGTGAGAGGTGAATAAAAAGCCACATGAATAAGAGGGTCAGTTCTGATGTTTGCATCTCAAATCTCTTCACTGGCAGCTGCACTCACAGGTCGTGATAAAACACAGAAGCATGCAGTTATTTGGAATAGACTAAAGCCACACGTGTCTCTGGACCAGGGGAAGTGTCCTGCTGCACCACAGGAGCAAGGCCAATTTGATCAGAGTGGGACAATGTAGCTGGCTGCAGGTGTTTTGGCACGCCACACGTCTAAGCCAGGAGGGCGTCTGGAGCCACATCAGTGAGAGCATCTTGTCCACATTAGTGATTTGATTAGATCAGCTGAACCCTCCCCACAGAGCAGATACAGCAGGTGCACAGACAGTTAGACAATGAGATTTTTGTCAGCGCTCCCTCCCATACTTCATCCTGTGCCATGTATAGTATAGCTCCCCTTCACCAAACCGCTGCACCAGTGTTTGGACTACCACTTTGGACTGAAGAGAGGGCTGACAAAAGTCTCCATGGCGACAGTGCAATCTGTAAATCATGCTGCGGCAGACGTGTCTTCTTCCCTCTCTACCTCCTTGTCTCCCTTGTACCCAACCCTTGTTCCTCTGTGAGACAATCAAGCATACCTTTCCCTCAACCACGCCTCCTCTGTCTCTCTGTCAATTTGAAATCCTTCTCTGCAAATCCACATCATTTTCTTCTACCTTTTCCCTCTGATTCTGCATTAATTAGTAATGAAAAAGGGGCAGGAAGAGGGGGTTGGCGAAGACATAATATTCACTTAACATTCAACCAACGTTCAAGTCAACATGCCGCCTCAGAGCTGATAGGGGCGATACACTGTGGGAGCACGTGCATGTTAGTGGGCCGAAATTTCGGACAAATTCACGGACTGAGGTAAAATCCTGCAGTACCTTCAGGGTCCTTAGACATGTACAGGGATAGTTTGGTACCATAAGGGATCCGTATAGAATCTGAACCAGGGATGAGAGAGAGGATTACACAAAACACAACATGTATGAAACACAAAAAGTAGGTTGTCAGGGTAGCATCAAAGAAAATGAAACCTTTGAGGGAAATAATCACCAGACACTGCGTCATTCTTGACTAATTGCTACAGTGACAGCCAGAACCTTTCTCTGCATTAGTCTTAATGGAACCTGTAAATATCCACTCTCAGGGAAAACAGAAAATGGATTGCTTTGATGGCGCAGTAAAAGCCACACACAAGCAAAGATTTTGATTAATACTCTACTGTTTGTCCTCAAGTCTTCTGAATAAATATCGTCCTTATTTGCATGTCGAATTCTGACAAACAAATGACAGTCATTGATCATTCTGAGCGGTCACAAGGGATGGGACGATTCTGTTTTATTACAATTTGAATCTTTGAATCTCGATATATGGGTCACGTTTTGGATATGTTTTAGATTTTGTCGAAGGGCCTAGACCTGATGTTTACAATAAAATACTTTAAAATCAATTTGCCCTCAGCACAAATATCTTGTTCATTGTTATATTCAGGTTGAAATTAGTTCGTCCTGACTACAACTATGTCCTGTTGGTGCACTAACATCCACTAAGTTTGTCTATTGTTGTTATAAGCATTGTGGCTAACAGCTGTTAGTATACCGACACACCTCGCTCCTAACAGCTGTGAAAAAACACAATTGGGAGGCTCAGAATGCATTAGCTAAGCCAGTGTTTCCCAACCAGGGGTACACTACCAGGGGGTACTTAAGATAACTGCAGGATTAAAATAATGGTAGAATTGCAAGTATAAAAAATTATTTGTAGCATATTTTATGAGTTAAGAAGCAATTTTTGACATGAAAAAATACCCCCAAAAAACTCATATATGACATAGGGGGTACTCCGTGCTTAAGATCATGATTAGGGGGTACTCGAGACGAAAAAGGTTGGGAACCACTGAGGTAAGAGACCAAAACCTGTAGGCTGAAGTTTAAAGTTAAATTATTTGTTTGTTTACATTTTTAAGGAAGCAAAATTGGGTAGGCTAGCAGTGATTTTTGACCAGTGTGCCCAGGAACACTAGCGTGCCTTAAGGTGTGGCCAGGTGTGCCTTGAAAAAAATATCAGCTTTATTTATGAAATAGTTAACGATTTCAAGTGTCTGGAACAACTTTTGTTTTTACCAAAGAATACAAACAATGGAAGACATCAAAAAATGCTTAAAAATGCGTAATGTCTGTGTTTCAGTCATTAGTGAGAGAGATATTTTTAGAATCAAACCTGAAAAAGGTGAGTGTGTTGCACACAAATCACCACATAAGTCAAAATAAAAAAAGAGACTTGGCAACCTACATAATATATTTGTCTCCTAAAACCGGCCTAGTTGGTCATGTTTGTGTAGAAAATTGTCAACCAAAAAAATGTGCCATGGCTAAAAAAAGAAAAAGAGTTGAGAAACACTGGCCTATAGCACCTTTAAGCCTCACAAGAGCAAACTACTTTTTTTTTTTCAGTAAATTTGCTCAAATTAAACACAGCTTTTCAATATTACTGATTTAATGTAGCTTTTAGAGAATGAAGTCAGAAACTATTAAGGTAATGTCTGAAAAAAAATCACATTCCAGTCATTATTGGGTCAATTTTTGCTAAACAAAAAGGAACAAAATGACAAAACTCCTCTCAATAAAAACAGGGATGTTCGCCGAGCCAACTTGTGACGTCAAAATATGGGCGTGGCTTCTCACTGGCAAACAAACCAAAACTAACTCCCATTGTTGTTTTTACGTAGGAGTGTAATTGTAAAAATCCAAAGCTTTCTTCTTGGTGTAGGCTTTTTAGTAACACAGTAGAAGCTCTTTGGGTTGCTTTTATCAAACTTGTGAGCAAACCCAGTCACACAGCAAGATGTAATCATTGTTTTTTTCGGTTTGATCAGTGTGCGTCAGTTAGCAAAGCGTCACGGGACGAACATGTGACGCCACGGCAAAAACATCCCTAAACAACAATAAGCATAAGTTTACTTCCTCTGACTGAGAAATGACAGTGGAAACAACCCTTTTCTACTCTTTGAGCAATACAAACAGACATGAGGATCGAATTGAAACATTATTAACTATTTAGGACTGTTTTCATTATTGTCCCATCCCTCGCAGTCACACATAATGACAAATGTCGCTCAGATATGCCCTGGAGCTGAAATGACAAGGCTTTTTTTTAGTTGTACACGTGGAGGTCAGTCACACTGGGGGAAGGGCGGTTAAATTAGACTAATACACAATGAAAGACGGAGGAGAAGAGCACTGCAGGGTCGAGAGGTAGGCACATATCGATCCTTAATCATTCTTTAGAGCTTTCTCAAAGGGCACTTCTTGTTTGTCGTGAATAGGACTGAAGCAGGAGGCGTGCCGTGATTGGTCTGTGCCACCTGTTTCCTTTCTAAGCCTGCACAATTTGGCACCTTTGATAATTAAGCAAAAGCAACATGATTCCAATGTCTAGCTTTGGGAACACACACACACACGGACAAACTCATCGTCTTTCTTGTGCCTCATTTAATCGTTTGATAAATATTTTCAAACTGGATGCGTTTTGTCGATGTCCTCGTGACCCCGGCTAATTACACAGACGAGAAGGCACAGCTGGGAATATATTGGATATTTTAGGTTTTCTCAGAACACAAACTATCAAGATCAGGTCGCTCAGATCGTTTGAGGTAAAAGTAATTCCCTTATTAGTTGTGTTGAAACATTTAAGGCATATGTTTAAAGGTGACAATCTAACTTCCATTTTAGAGAGCCTGACTCCATAGTGCTGGCCTATTCAACTTAAGGCCCTGGGCTAAATCAGCCCTTCAAGATTTGTCTGGCCCTCAACTCATTTTCCCACCATTACAAAAGATACTTTCTCTAGCTTGCAGTTTAAAACTGGGCCAAACTTTATACTTGATTTGGTTTAGTTTAATTCTGCTTTAGACCTTGTTTGGTCCTAGTTTAGTCCTGGTTTATGCTGAGATTTTCTTAGTACTGATCTGGTCCTTGTTTAATTGTTCAGCGCTGTTTTAGAAGTTTTGTAAACATTAAAACATAACATATAGCATGTTATTTTCATTACTGAAACAGATTTAGTGCTGTGATACTTGGCGTAGACCTCAATTTAGTCAAAAGAGGTGACGTTTATGCAACTATCCGGCGCAGGGCCATCGTCTTCGGTAAAGTTTGGCCTCGAGAAACATTAGTTGAAAAGCCCTGCCATAGTGCTTCGCTTAAAAATGTTCCCTAGTACAGCATTAAAGCCCAACCGAAGAAAGATTATTGCATTTTTCTCATTTTGACTTCTGTCCTATCGCATGGCATAATATTTACCTATGGACCTCATGTAAATTGTAATAATTACAAACGTCATCTGAGTTTCTACTCAAGTGTGAATCGCCCATGTCTGTGAAAATGTCTGTAAAGTTTCCCCTGACTTTTACCTCCTGTTATTCGCCAAACTCAGATGTCCTCATGTGATTCTAAAGCCGTGCTGTGTTTCAATCCGTGAACGGTTTATAAATGAATTAATAATGACTCTGTGGCTTATTTTACCTTCAGATTTGAACTCAATTAAAAAGTTTATATTAATCAAACTACGATTAAAAATTCGGGACCCGAAGTAACAATGGAATCGAGAAATGGATGTTTGGAAAAGTTTGGACAGAACACAGCCAAAGTTTGGATGTAGAGACTGCAGGGACTAGATTTTCATACCGTCCGAAGCATCGTCACCGCCCGCCCGATCCCGACGCCCCGTGTGCCTGCCCGCCAGAACCTCCGCGGGTCCCGTCGGGTCCGACTTTTTTTTTTTTTTGGGGACCGGAGATGCGTGGGCCCCAGGCATAACAACATGGACACAAATTAAACTCTGCATAACTTCTGCATCTAGTTTAAACAATAGGCACCAGCCTAAATAATACAACAAGCAATATGTTCGTTGACATGATATTCAATCATAAAGCCATGATGTCGTGTATTCTACCTGAATACAAAGCTCCTCACACCTCCGTTCTGCTAAACAAACACTTTAGCCTATTGCCCAAACTCCGTGTGTTATCCCATCCCCTGCGTAAAGCCAGTCCTTCATCATCTCTGACCGTGTGCGGCTGCTGCTACCGAGAGCACAATGATACGCACGCTAGACTAGGAATACAGCAATGAGTTTATGTCTGCACTCGCAGGTCTCGGGCTTTCATAAAGAAATCTAATGGTGTGGATGTGATTCTGAAACAAACTGGATTAAATCTTTTACCGATTTACATCTTGTCTGTCAATAGTATTAGCAGTAATTCTTCTATTCAGACAACTTTTAGTGAGTTGTATTTACAAATGAACATCGTATCTAAAAGGTCTCAATGTACAATGAAGATAAATGTTTGACTTGTTTTACAATAAACTAAAATCGCCCAGGACTAACAAAATAATCGTCAGCTGCAGCCATATTGAACGTTTTGATGACACAGTATTTTAAAGAGTCCATTTAATTTGAAGTATAAATGATATTATGATCTACAGTTGTTCTTTTCAGACACTTCTAAGACTTTTGTCACAGGAGTAAATTTATCCAGCGCTTCAAGCTCAACACTGCGCATTAGTTCAGAGTGAAAAGCATCATGTTTGTATCATTTCGCTGCAGCTCTTACCATCTCCGAGCGGCGAAGGGAACGCAGGCATCTCGTAGCCGGTGGGCGTCTGTGGGGAACTTTGGGAGCTGGTGTCCTTTGAACTGTTGTTGGATGTGGAGCTCACCGGAGCAGACGAGACAAAATAGATGTCAGACTGAGGACGGGAAAACAACAGATCAATAAAGAGAGCTGGTAAACATAAAGAAAAGGCAGGATGTAAAAATACACGCTGCATCCTGGGCTGTGAAAGTGAGATTTGTAGCAACACAATTATCACTTGGCAAAGGTTATCAAGGTAAATGAATGCTCCAGCAATTATCATGCTTTACTATTAATAATTAAACCTCAAAAAATATGTTGCGAATGCACTGGAGTAGTTTATTTATTGAAACTTCAGTCTAAAATCTCTTAAGTTTCTAAATTGGATGTGTTTAAATGTGTATTGTGAACTGAATTTCCCATAAAAATCATAAAACTGTAAATAAATAAATGTGTTTTCATATTTCGTGGGGACATTACATTGACTTAACATTAAAGTTTACTTGAGTAAACTTAACCTCAACCTCTCCCTAATCCTAAACTTAACCTTATTTGAACCATGTTGCTAATCTCATAATGAAGGATTACATACGACTTTTGGTCCCCACAATGTGATTAATAGTCGACCACACATACAAGTGGGGAACAGAGAATATTAATAAAATGGAATTGGATTTTTCTTTTGTCAGTTCTCTTGGAAGCAAAGTCAGATACCAGCGTGGCTGCTACTGATCATTTACAACTTACAGCACAAAATCAGAGCCTTGAAAATAGTTCGTAACAGAATGATGTTCTACATGTGAGAGGTATTAGTCTGTTCTTTATTGTGTGAATACACTATTTATTGGCTGAACTACGAGCAAAAACATGAACTACCACAATGCATCAGTTGGAGACACTGTAGCTCGCCAAAGGATTTTGGAATTGGAATTATACATATTCTGCTTTTTTAGTCAAATTTTGTTTATCACATGCTTTATTTCTACTGTAATTGTATCTTTGTCTATTTGTGTCTACTTGTTAATGGATAATGGATATATTTCATGATGTCACTTAACTGTGCCACATTTATTGTTTCTTGTGCTCACTAAAAGTAGTAGCTCACTTCAAGTTTTGTTTTGTAAAAGTAGCTCTCCAGGGGAACGGGTTGGAGACCCCTGCTGTAGAGGCATACACTTGTGCACTAATAAATAAATAGTGGTTAATGTGTTATAAATACATCACTGTATCCTATAAAAGCTCACATTATTTTCTGGAATTGCTACAAGAAGCAGCTCACTGACATTTTTGTTTTGTAAAAGTTGCTCTCCAGGGTAAGAGGCTGGAGACCCTGATCTACAAATTGTTACTCGGCTTTACAATGATTTTCGGAACAACTGGATTTATGATGGTGTGAGCTGAAAATGGATAATAATTCTTGACAATGAGTTTTAAACTATATTAACATATGATAGGTTATATTAATAAACAGTGTTTTTTTTAATTCAATTGATCATAAAAACGTAAATGGTTAATTATACTATTCATGACATCATGACCGCATGTATGATTAGTGCATAACATGTGCTCATGTCTATTGTGATAAATCAAAAAGCATTGTCTTTTTTTGTCATAAACAAAATACACACATTGTTTTTGCCTCATAAAAGATAAATGAAGGCCAATGTTTGCTAAAACTTCTAAGAAACAGAAGGTAAAAAAGCACTATCATATTGAACTGGACAAACTGCTGAAACAATATAGTCACACTTTAAAAAAACCAACAAGACAGTTTGTGTGTACATTAAGTTTTTTTTTTGTTTTTACTGACCCTTGATGCTGCCAGCTCTAGACCAGGCACCACAGCTGTGTACACCAAGTTTCCATTGACCACCAGCCGAATTTCAATGGAGTCTGTTGTAAAGGCCAAGATATATGGGAACGCACACACTGTCAAAACAAAAATGAAATATATTGTTAGCACAGTTTCAGTAGAATTATAACATAATTTAGTGAAATAGAACTTGGTGGTCTATGAGAGGGAAGAAAACTACACTATGATAAGTTTATTCATTTTCTGGCCTAATGGCTTAATTTGTCTGTTCACTCTGTGCGTATAGAACTGTTTTTGACAGTTTAAGAAGAAGGCCTCACTGAGGGTTTGCGACTTTGGGACTAATTGAGCTTTTCTTCTCTTTCATCGCCTCTGCTCGCATAATAACAGTCACAAATGTAAACACACGCCCAAACAAACCACTCGGATGCTTGCAGCCACACATGCCGTTGCCATAGAGATGACTGCAGGGTGCGGTCCAATCATTGTTTCCATGGTTACCCACCAATTGCATTTGGCATCTGGTTCCAGCTGAAGTGGAAGTCAGAGGTGTTGGAGTGGATCATGGGAGTGGAGCCGTTGAAAGGACACACTTTCTTGTAGTAACAAATATCTGCAGAAAAAGTAAACATTTATTTATTACTTTGCTGGAAAACAACATAAAAAAGGTTTTGTGGAATAAGTTGTGTTCAAGTAGACACTAGGGATAAGACGATTCACTTGAGTCACTATTGACTCTGTAAGGTGTTTATTTACAAATTATCAAACTTTATCAAACACATCTTTTTATAAACACACTTTGGTCCTTTGGTGAAAATTTGTCCTCGTTTGTAAAGTATTTAACATGTTTTCTGAGAAAACCACCAACAACTCACTGTTCATTGCTCAATCTTAAAGTATTTTTACATTTTAGACTGAGGAAATTAAGTAAACAGGAATTGAACATGCCAAGAGGAAGTTATAATTTTTGAAAATAAACAAGCCAACTGACTTCTGTGCACAGAGTCATAGACATTAAATTAGTAGACGCGCAATCAGCATCTCTGCTCAACTTGAACAGCGCGACTCCATATTCCTCCGGTAAAGGTGATGACGCAAATCAACTAAACACAATGGCAGAAGTTGCACTTTTATGGATAAAACGAGCTTAAACAAGCGATTTCAGCAAAACCATGAGCAAAACGAACTAATTTGTGTCTTATGAAGCTTTTTTAAAACAACTTTGGCGATGTGAAATTATATTTCTCAAACTACTATATTCTTAGGCTGGAAATGCTCCATCACCGATGTGACAGACGCTCCTCCACAGAAAGTGAAGCTATAACTTAGCTTAGTGTTATTGATGTAATTTGTCTGCTTTTCTCACTAGTAACATGTAAAAGCGGACGTTTGGTGGTCACTAGAGCCTTGAAAGATGCATAAGTTCACTAGCCGTTTTTATCTACGTTAAAATACTAAAAGGTTTGTAAACTCAACAATAATTTGTAACAAGGCTCTGACCTTTGCTAAATGTGGTCGGTAGGTTTGTACCAGCTGACACGCTCTGGATCTTTCATAACTTGCGTTTTTGCGGGCTAATGCTAACGGCTATAGGAAAATAAACAGTAGAACGCTCCGGACTAGCTTAAATCTTACCGGACTAGCTTTGATGCTAAGTGTTCGATAGCATCAGAGTCGGACTGCGCGTCTACTAATTATATGTCTATGGCACAGAGCCCGTTGGCTTGTTTTCGTTCAAAATAGTACATCCTGTACATTCAACCATTTCCTGTTCAATTCTCTTCTATGAGGTTTTCACTACATCAGTTTAAAACGAATACAAACTCTTTAGATCAGACAGTTTTGGTGAATGTTACAGAAAACGTGTTAAAGACTTCATATTAATATTTCAGACCCAGATGTGTCTTGACTTAAAACAGACAATTATTTCATGTTTATTCACATCAATATTTATAACTTGGGCCATTATTTAACAGCTAAACTTTTATATTGTTGGGATTAATAACATACTTGAGTCTTTTTCCAAACATAATCATACATTTTTTTCCTTTAATGGCAGAAGTTATCTACAAAAACCACTGAGCTCTGGACTTCACAGACCTCCAAGCAGCCACGAGTGCAGTCACTTTAATAATTCAAAAATACTACATATCTGTGCTTTCATACTGAGTTGTGCTAAATATACAAATACGACCTTTAGATCTTTGAATTCCAGCTAAAAGCAAATAAACTTAATAGCAGTTTCTTACACAGAAGCCCCGAGGAATACTGTCTGTCTCAGTGTGATTTCTTACAGCAAAGCCGGAGAACACATTAAGGCTAAGCTGTGACTCCAGAGACAGAAGCATGAATCAATTAACATCAAAAGCGACCGGGGTTAAAAGGAACTCACAGTTGTAGCACAACAGCAGCCCGGCCTCTCCGTCTTCGTACACATCAATGGCTGCTACGAAATTTACCTGTGGACACAAGAGAAACCTTTGAGGAGCGCGGCTGGAGCTAAAACGAAACATGAGCGGCTTTTATGAGAAATATTGTGAGGTCAAACGCTCTCGACCAGCGGAGGCACCACAGAAATGTCATAGAGAGAGCAATGGAGGTATTGGGTTTTATAAAGGAGGGGCAAAGAGATTCTGATGCAGCAATCACAAAGAATCCATTATTTACAGGTTAATCAACTAATTTGTCATCAAATAATTGTTAATTGGTGTTTATAAAGGCTTCAAGACATGTCATGAGCTGAAAAAAGTCTCAGATTGAACATAGAAATTGTGAACGTTTTGTGCTTCGATGGAAACAACAACATTGTCTGTAAATCTACAACTCCAGGAGATCTTGAAATAACATTATTTAATTAGTTAAATTTTATAAAACATGTTTGATGCAAGTCTTTAATACAACTGTCTTTTTTCCCCACAAGTTTTGAACCCTGTGATCTATACAAAGGTGTGGCTAAATGATTGCCTGGAAAATCCGGACAATATATATAAAATAAATTGTCTGGCCACCGTGTCCTTCTTTTGGATTTCTGTAGCCGTGATTGACAGATTAATTGGCCAATCAGAGACACGCATCTTCTGCCGTCTGAAAAACCAACATGGCTGCTCCCGAATCATGTGGAACAGAAAAACATTGCTGATTTCTGCAGAATCAATGAGTGAAGCAAAAAACAATCTTAATGTAAGGTGAGTGAAGTTAGATTTTGGTCTAAATGACAGACGACCAATCAACTTCTTTGTTTCATCTGCGTCACACAAATAAACTAATCTGATTGGCCGGTACGATGTAGATTTGATCTGAAACGCAGGCGGGAGGCGCAGTGACCTGACCCACTCTTCGCAGTTTGTTGAAGCGTGGGCTCTGGATCCCAGGCAAGCTAAATGATAGATTCTTAGATTTACGATAAACAAGTGTGGCTTTTATTAGAGCTGCATGATAATAGACAAAATAATAATCACAATTACTTGTAACATAATTGAAATTACAATTATGCAGCCCTATCGGTTCCTTGGCCATACCAGCAGCGTGATCCCTCCAGATCTCAAAAGCTAAGCAGGGCTGGGCCTGGGCAATACTCAGATGGGAGGCTGCGAAGGAACCTCAGGTGCCACAGTGGGACGACTGGAGGAGAAACTCGTTGTTGTGTCTGTAGGCAAGACACTTTGCCTAGTATGAGTCTGGTGTGTTTATGAATGTGTGCCCTGACTAAGCCCTGTCCAGGCTACCCCACCTTGGTGTGACACAATTTGGGTGTCTTAACTTTATGAAATGATTTGTTTGAAACTTAAAGAGTAAGTCATTTTTCAGACTAATGCAGATTAGGGATGGGAAGATATACGATATATATTGCAAATCGCAATAATTAAGGGCGGCAATTAAATAATCGTGACATTTTTTCATAATCGTGATAATCGTACGTAGCGATAATTGCAATTATAGCAGCAGGCACGCGCCTGTGGCTTCATAAGAGTCTCTAAAATCTGACTGCTGTGAACCCAGTAAGAAGCTGTGTTATGGTTAAACAAAGAAAAGATTCATGTGTTAAAGTTAATTAATGACTCTGAGACAAAGTTAGTAGATTTTTGCTCAACATTGTAAACATTTGTTCACTTTGAATCATTAATTGTACTTAGACCAAAATACAATAAGTAGTTGTTCAAACACATATTGTGCGCTAATAAATATTTCAGTGATTTTGAATCTGTGCACTTTTGCGTTCAGTAAATTATCGTGATAATATTATTAATCGCGATTATTTTGGTCACAATAATCGTGAGTGCAAATTTTAATATCATCCCATGCCTAATGCCCAGATGTACACAGTAATACAGAGACTATTATTTGAAAGATGTCAGAGAGTAGTAAGGTTAAATTTTAGCTACAATAGGCCCTTCCAGGACCCAGAGAGCTTGTGAGATGTTGACGGGGCTCGACCCAAGAGTCGAACCCACAATCTCCTTGTTGGGATCCAAAGCTCTAACGACTCTGTGACAGTGCACCCACAATTATAATTTCTCTCAGATCCAACATTTTTAAGCACTTCACTATTTCAGAAGCGTTGGGTCAAGTGTGGGAGGTCAGCGTGTTTGATAGAAGAATCTTGAGACCCCCCTTGACCCCCCGCAGCGCCGACCATGCTCCCGTCTCAACATAATAATAATAAAACAGTCCTTTAATTTCTTTGCAGCTAGAACCGGCGAGTTGAAAAAAAAAACAGTGATAATGAAAGTAGAGTGAGATGTCATTGACACAGCTGCTCATTCTGCAGTCGGCTCATTCGCTCCTGCAGCTGTAAATGACAAGCCAAGAAAGCATCTAATCACCTGGTAAACACAGCCAGAGATCACTGTGGAGAGATGTGTGCATGTCACATACAGAGAGAGAGAGAGAGAGAGAGAGAGAGAGAGAGAGAGAGAGAGAGAGAGAGAGAGAGAGAGAGAGAGAGAGAGATCACTGTGGAGAGAAGATGTGTGCATATCACATACAGAGAGAGAGAGAGAGAGATGTGTGTGCATGTCACATACAGAGAGAGAGAGGGGGCAGGGAGAGAGAGAGGGAGACAGAGGGAGGAGGAGAGGGAAAGAGAGAGAGAGGAAAGCGAGGGGGACAGGGAGAGAGAGAGAGAGAGAGAGAGAGAGAGAGGAGAGAAGAGAGGAGAGAGGAGAAGAGGAGGGAGAAGAGAGAAGAGAGAGAGAGAGAGAAAGAGGAGAGGGACAGGAGAGAGGGAGAGAGAGAGAGAGAGGAAGAAAGAGGGTAAAGAGAAAGAAAGGAGGAGACCATGTTGGAAAGAGAAGGGGTGTGAAATAGAGAGAGAGAGAAAGAGAGAGAGAGTGAAAAAGTAGGGAGGCATGTTTGTGACAGAGAGAGAAATAAAGTCTAGATGGAGAGAAAGAATGTGCTTGTACATATGTGCGTGTGTGTCTCTAAATGATTGTGTGTGTCTCTATGTGTGTCTCTGTGAGTGTGTTTTCGTGTCCACTCACCCTGTTGGCTTCTACATGATGGAGCCTGTAGGCGTCTCCTGTGCTCTCATTGATCAGGTCAAATTGGTGTTTGTAGGCCACACAGATCATATTGTCGTTTTCCCCCGTCGGGCCGTCCACCAGAGCCATCACCACAGGCGGGTCGCACAGACAGATTTCCTGGCAGGGCAAATGAGGCTAAATTAGATGGCAAAGGGCTTCGTGTGTGATGCATTGACAAGTATAAGCGGTCATGCTGGGATAATAACGTAATGAGGAAAAAAAAGCATAGTAACATTAGAATAGAGTGTAATTATCATAGTTTGTGTTATAGTTCAGGGACAAACGACACATTCTGACTAAATGAGTGAATGAAATTGATTTGAAGGTGCCCTGTGTAACGTTCTGGAGGTGAAAAGACAACTGCACAAATCAGTAGAAATAGGAAGTTTTAAGTTATACTGGGGAAAATCAGAAATACTGATAATTGGCCCTTTTCACGCTGCGGCTTGGCTAGTTCCGGTGTGAATACCAGTGGATTGTTGTTTCCGGTCAATTCAATCCCTGGAAAAGCTAGCTCAAATGTCGTAAACTAATTAAATAATTAATTGACGCAAACTGAAAAAAAAAAAATCTATGTAACCAAACAAGGAGGCCCTTTCCAGGTTTACTAACAGTTCACTTTGTTGTCATGCAAGCTGGCTTAAACTAAGGATGTAGATTTAATATTTATTTAGTGCTTAACAATGTTTAACTTCTTTCAGGCCATGTGGGAGAGTAAGGTTACTGCAATATTATCTGCACTTTTTAAGTCACCGGAGAGAGTACAATAGAAACTGTCATTTGTACACTGTGAATGTGAATTATGTTCTTTTCTTTATGGACTGTGGTTAAAGCTCATTTGTTGATATGTATGTGATGCATTTTGTGCCCTTGACGGCAAAGACAAGTTTCTCCTGTGACAAGACAATAAAGGCTAATTTAATTTAACAACAAGATCTAAATGACACATGTCTATTTTTAGCTAAAGGTTACACAGTGCACCTTTGTATATTATACAAAATACACTTTTTTTTTCAACAATGTTATAACTGTACTCTCTCATCATTAACTCACTCAAAATTGCATTTGGTTTGATTCATACATGTTGGAGTAACCTTGTCTTTAAACAAATTCAGATTCCATGTAAAGCATCTAAACCAGTCAAGTAGTCACTTTTCAATAGTAAAAAGTAGTACCGTACTGTAATTAAAATCTACTTTTTGTTACTTTTGGGGATGGAAAAAAGTTTCAAAATCATTTGAAGTATGCAGTTATTGAAAAGTCTGAATCAATCAGTTTTGTTCATGCACTAAAATACATGTGCAGCCACTGACCTAAACACACATACTATAGTTTTATAATACAAATAGTAACACAATAATAGCCACGATGTCTGAAGAAATAAAGAGTGAATTTGTGCAAGACCTGACTGAATGTTTATTATTATGTTGCGTTAACAACTGATGGGTGAACCTCTCAATATGGACACTAAATGTTACTGTTTACTGTTCAAATGTTCATAAAAAATACAAGTTGTGAGCAGAGCACTAACAACAGTGGCTTTGTTTTAAATGTAATTTATTATGGTTTATCTTGTGCTTAAGGCAAAACAATGTTAATATAGATAAACTAACTAAAATTGAAGAAAATCAAGAATTATGGCTGCAAAATCAAAACTGAATTGTGACTAAAGGTGGGCAGCTGATTTTCACGTCACAAAACCTGAAGCAAGGATCGACTAGTTTCTAACTCTCACAAATGCTTCAGCACACGATTGTATCGTGTACATTGTTTTTGTTTGCAATTAAACCTTAAAACAAAGCCTAAGGTGGCCACTCAGGCACAGCGAATCAGAGCTCTGCATTTGGCTCTTAAAAACAAATTAAATGTTTTTTATTTTGATTCAGACAGTACACAGTTGTCACAATGTGCTGGTTATGCAACATACTATTTGGTAGAAATGACGAAGCCAACTAAAAAAGTCAAATACCCCACCTTTAAGTGAATCATCCCATCCCTAGTTACTTTTCTGACTGTTCAAATACAGTATGTCTTTAAGACTTATCTGCAGCCAAAATTAATGTTTGTGGATGTATTAACCATGTGCCAAAGCATCTGTGAGCACTATGAAGTAGCCAAATACACCCGGTTTTGCAGTATTTGTTGAAAGTTCTACGTGTGCCTGTTCAGATAAGCACAGATCTTTACCCTGATGTACTGGAACTCCTCGACGGGTGTGTCCGCCGCAGGTCCCGCTGAGCCCAGGCCCTCGAATCGCGGCTGTTGCGTGTGATGAGCAGCAGTTTATTTCTGATGGCCGCGACTATCCTCAGCTCAGCTCCGTGGTGAGTGTTGATCGAGTACAGATGACAGCCTGGGACAAAAAGGGCACAGAGTCGCAGTCAGAGAGAGAACATGAAAGCATACGGGACAAAGTGTGCCTCTCTCCGCTGTGATGTAGGCTTCACATAAAGGTCACTTCACCAGGAGAAGCTAAAGGTTAGTGTTGAACCTGAAATCTTAAAATATGTTAACCTGAAAGAATTATACTGGAGTTACAAGGCTTTTGTCATGTTTCAGTATCATCAAAATACACACAGCATGACACGATATGTTTAGCGATTTCAATATTTTGCTTATTTTAAACAAATAAAAAAAAAAAAATAAATATTCAAGAAAGTGGATTTGTATTGCAAAACAGATTTGTGGTATTGCGATTTAATATCCTGTGTTTCAACATTAATAAGAAGGCCATTTTGATACATTACCCTTAAAGTGAAACTCACCCCTAAACTCCACAAATAAACACATTTCAAACAGTAGGCAATGCTATTTAAACGAAATATACAGTTTAACAACCAAAAAAGTTGTTTTAGGGTTTAGCTTCTCTAATAAATATGAACAGTATGAATTGTAACGCAAAGCTAGTTGTGGTTAAATACTTTCCCAGAATAAATCAGACAGACATTAAAAAAAAAAAAAAAAAAAAAAAAAAAAAAAAAAAAATTTAAATCAGATAATTTTGTAATAGAATGTAGTGCATGTGACATTACTGCGCTACTTGTGAAAAACAATGTGTTACTCTGCGTTACCATTAATATTGTGATAAATTATACAGTTATCGCGCGCTGAAGTAAAAAAGCTGTAAATAGCAGTGACAGTACCAGAGACTTGGGAAGACATCCACTGGCAAAGCAAAGTTACTAGCTTTGCTCATAAAACATAAAGCCATTATAATCATTATTTTGTCATTTGTGAATCCTTTTCTTGATGCAAATTATGGTTTCAGACTAATTGCTCTCTACCATATCGTTTAAGCTATTTTGTTTTTTTTTTTTATTAAATTTTAGAATTTCATGTGTTATTGGTAAACATTAAGCAGTCATGCTGTTTATATATCAATATATGCGATATATTTTGGTATCGTGATTCACAAATATCAATAGTAATAACTATAGACTACCTGTAAGTAAAACTAACATGTTCATACTGTTACTTGGTACTCTAAAGCAGTTCCCAACCTTTTCGCCGACCCTATCATGACTCAAAACAGAGTCCCTATATGTCATGTGTTTTTAAGGTATTTCATCTTATCATTATTTTCATTTAACCATTGCATTTTATTGTTTTATTAAATGCCATGTTAAATTGCCAAATCGGATATCGGCTCAAAAATCCACATCAATCCATCCATAATTTATGCATCTTTCATAGCGTAATAGTTATTTCTTTTTTTAATACTTTATCTTTAAAGGATCCAGAAGAATAGTTTCAGTTTTCTGAGCTAATGGGGATCCCTTAAATTAACAAATCAAACAAACTACATCCTACAAAAATCCACTATTATAATAACAATATAATAGCTAAAGTAAATATAAACAATGTTTTCAAAAAATACCCTAAACTTTAAATGTTATCTTTTGGGCTGTTGTTAGTAATGTTCATGTTAAACTCACCTCTTAACATGTAAAAATTGCTACAAATGTTATATATATTTTTTACGTTGCATACTACCATTCTTTTAATCCTGCAATCATCCAAGTACCCCTGGTTGGAAAACACTGCTCTAAAGCATTGCCACCTAATTTTTACCCCAACACTGATAATGATACACATATAATTTTTGTGTTTTGTATTTGTTTTGATTGTGAAAACGGCTTCACACAAAAGACTCGTCAATAAAAATTTCTCCTAGATTTCTTTTGGTAATCGTGCCGAGCAGTAAACCTTCTACTGTATGTTTGTCCATGTCTTTGAGAAGTAAATAAATGTGGTTTTGAAAATTATACACACCATATAATAATAAATAATAAAACATTTTCTAATAGGACAGATACATAAATAGCTGTGACATTTTGCTGCGTTAAGTGTTGGATGCACTTGTTGGTTGCCATACCTTTGGTTTTCTCCAGCTTGTTTTCTCGGCTGTCACACTTGTTTCTAATTAGCTGCTTCTCCTCCAGGCTTTTCTTTAACGCACTCAGTCTGAAAACATAGAGCCGTGCGTCCTTTCCTGGAAAAAAGCAGATATGTTTGGATGAGGTAAGTCTTTATGGGTCTTTTATTCCTGTTCCTCCCACAACAGACAATAGAGTGACATCGTGTATCAATAAGAGGAGGACTTCTTAAGGCGTGTGTTCTCTGAAGATGTATCAAAGCCCACACAGAGTCGTGACAAACAGGCACCATCAAAGTCAAGTCAATATTAGCTCATTATCTGAAGGCTAATTAATGGCTTTTCTGCTTAGGGGAAATTTAGAAACCCTGCAGCTGGTCAAATAGTTCACATTTATTCTTACGATGAAGTATACAGTAATTATTTCATACATTTACTATTTATATGCTCAGCTGATATTGTAGCACTGATGGTGATGCAGTATGACAAAGTAATCATTGTAGGACAATCAATACGTGTGCACACTCTTGTAGCAATTTCGACTTGCAAGGTTTTGTTCCATCGTTAAACCATGCATTATTGTGATATTTGTGTGTTTTTACTGAAGGAACCTTTTCTCCATTGAAACAAGCAGAAGGAAGCTCTCCTCCAGGGCAGAGAACAGTTCATTTTTCACGTATATTCCTCCGAAACCTTTGTCAATGCAAATTGGTGCTTTTTTCCTCGTGTTTTGGTAATTCTCAAGCACAGTTTTCTCTATTTTGACCAAAGAAATAGCAATATGTTTGTTCCGTCACTGTTGGAAAGTGCCAAGTAGTTAAAAATCAGGTCAAATGGGACATGTCTTGAGTAAAACTGGGACAAATAATTGCTGGGACATGGTACTCAGGGTTCAAAATCTGGACTGTCCCAGGTAAATAGGGACGTTTGGTCACCCTAATGCTAACCTTTAGGGTTTAGGCTAAACAAAAGTAACGTTAAATAACCCATACCAATGCTTACATAGTTTTTGTGCCAAACTAGATAAAATTATTGTGGTGATTGTTGAGCTCATATTTGAAGTGGGACTTCCTCTACCAGGTTCCAGTTCACAAGTGGTGTTTACCAGTTCAAGTGGCGTTCCAGCTCAATTTTACAAGTGAGAAGTGGGGATTATCCAGTTCCCAGATGCCTCGAACGCACCATAATACTGTGAGAGAGACAGGCCATCAGTTTTAACCTGTAAGCTCTTTAATCATGATCGATGATAAGTAAAATTACTTGAAGTGTAATTAAATTGTTTTTGAAGTATTCAAAAGACATTCAAGGTATTATAAAAAGTCTTTTAATCGACATGAACAGCCTACGTTGTCTTGAAGTGTGTAGGCTGTCTATTGAATAAAGGACTTCTATTGAATTATTTCACAACACCAAAGTGCCTCCGATGTCTTTTTAACTGCTTCAAAAACATGTTTTTGTTTATCCTTGAGTCAACTAATCATGAGGACGGTAATCTTTTTACCGTTGGTATAAAATTAAGCTCATGGAATTTATTTAGGTATTATTAAAGGCCCTACAAACAATTTTGGCTTCTTAAAAATGTAAACAAACAGAAATACTTAATCTGCGTCGATCTACCGTACATGTTTTGTTCAGTTACCTACTGCATTCTGAGCCTCTGAATTGTTCACAACAATGTGTTTTAAGCTTTTTTCACAGCTGTTTGGAACAAGTTGTGCTGGCTAACGACAGCTAGCCACAATGCTAACAACAACAAACAACCAACAACCAACAACAACAGGCAAACTTAACAGAGATGTCATTGCAACTTCGTACCAGAAGCACACTTTGTACTTTTAGCTTTACTTTCCTCACAATTGTTTTATTCATTAAGTTAGAATTAAAGGGGCACTGTGTAAGATTGAGCGGAATTTTAATTATCACATATAGTCCACAAACATTTAAATCATATTTATTCTTTACAACATGAAATACTTAAGAGAGCACTGTTAACCAATCCACATCAATTGTGATACATTTATACGTATTTGAAATGTTTTATTACGGGCCGGAATGTGGATCATTGACGCTAGATGGCATCATGCTTAATAGGCAAAATGCATGTGAAGGCTCCCTCTAGTGTTCAAAAGTGGAAATCACTTTGTTTGTTTGTTTTTCTTACATAGTGCCCCTTTAAACACAGACGAAACTAAACTGTTGAACACAAAGCCTCTTTACAAATTTCATCAAATTAAATGATTGCAAAATGAGATTACTACTATTTCAAAAGCCGTAAATGCCTGATTAAGCTAGTTCTGCTGTTGCTAACTGGTAGCTTAAATGCCGATAAATAAGTCTGCTGTTTTAGACTTTCTATTGGCAAACTTTGTGAGATACATTTATAAATATCATATAAAAAATAACGTATACAATTACAAATTATGTTTTTAAAAATATTATTTTGGCTTGGGCATGCATAGTTGTGCTAAAAGGTACAAACTGGGCAATGTAAGGTTATGGACTAATTTCCACCTGAAGAGAAACTCTAACAAGATATCTGTGCTGGGGGAATTGATTTTAAGTTATTCATTGTAAAAAAATCTGGTATAATCCATTTAATTCCATTGCTTTTTCCATATTTTACTTTTTTGCTCACCTTTGTCCGCTCTCATGATGAGCAAGTCCTGAGGCTCGAGAACATGCATTTGTTTCACCACCATCGTTTTGTCGAACACTTGAACGGGTGGCGCGGCTGGTGTCTCTGAAAAGGTTAAAAATATTACACAACTCCTCAAAAGCATCTGGCGTGAGGTTCACTGAGCACCACTCACCCGCGCTGGACAGAGCCGGATCAGCGCCTGCAACACACAAAACATCATTAGTATCATCGTGTTAGCCGCTGACCTTGGTATTTTGATGAGGCCGTATTGAGCGCATGGTTACAAAACAGGGGGGGGTATTGGAGAGGCGAATGGGGAGATATAGATTAGCTTGACCTCACCGTCCAACAGCAGGACACCCGCTGTGTCTGTGGCAGCGAGCAGAGACTGGCCCCAGGAGTCCGCACACACGGTCTCGTACGGAAACGTGCTGCAGAACGGCTGAGATTCCCACGGCTGCAAGACAAAAGAGACTAAATGTGTTAAAGGTATTACAAAAACAGAGCACACACTTCTAAAGGACAAGTATTATGTTGGGAAAGTATTGTTCTTGTCTTTTAACATTGCTTCTAAAGGTACACTGCCAAAACTATTTATCTAGACTTGCCTGAAAATGACTTAGAATCAGAATTTTAATCCAGATTTGAGCTGTTTAGACTGGATAAGATTGCTTATGTAATGTAGAATAATTCACTGTTTGTTTTTTGGTTATAAGAGAATTTGGCGTAAAATAAGAACAAATATTTGCCAACGAGGTAAAACGTTTTCTTACCCCGGCAAATAATTTGGCTCGAAAGAAGAAACAATGTCTTGAAATCAGTTCAAAACACTTTGAAACAAGGAAAATATTCTAGGTCTATACAATTAAATTAGTCAAAATGCTTGAAATTGGGCTTAAATCCTAGACTCATTTTCTCACTGCAAACACAATTTAGGTTTTAAATCTGACAACTTTCTAATCCTCAACACATTCCTAATATCAATATGTATTAAGTTTTAGTTACAATTTAGACATAAAAACCCGTCTTTTAAAGTGAAACTGGAGAGGCCTGCCCAAGTTCAACCATCAGAGCGCTGCATTCTGCTCCTGATTAGAACGAAAATTCTTTATTATTTGATTCAGAGAGTACTCAGAGGGCCAAGTGCTGCATTTATCATAGACTTTTTTGGTGGAAAGCACAAATTTTACTTATTTACAACTAAAAAAGTTTGCTACCCCAACTTAAAATTGTCTTGAAATTCTTTTTTTGCTGTGTATTAATGTAATGCAGGGCTATTCAACTTTATTTTCTCGAGCGCCAGTTTTTTTTGGCAAGTAGTGACCTCTGGGCCAGAGATGCTCCACAAGCCATAACTCATTTACGAATTGTCAACTTAGAAAACAATCAGAATTGTTTTTGATACTCGTGAATAAACTAAAGTTACACTGCGCGAATCTAAAAACAATTACTAAAGCAATTTCAGAAACAAAACATAAAAAATCTAAAACCTAGCAATTTTTGCAACAATATATTTGTTCTTTTCTTCTTCAAAATAGTCTTATATACAACTTCATTTAATACACAATAGAATTTAAATGTTTTATTCAATATTCAACATTTGATCTGCTTCAATATTGAAAACTACTACTTTTCAATAGATTTTTGTGGAAACATAAAGTACAAGAGGCATCTTGACGATAGAACGGCAAGACTACATATTAAGACTGATCCAGGCTCAAACAGTAAAAAAAACAAATACTGTATATTTTCAGGTTTTTGGGATTTGAGTTGTGAGTCAGATTTAATAGGCTGAAGGGCCTGATTTTAAATTTTTTTGAATAGCATTTTAGCAGAGAAACCTCTGAGTTTGTGTCTTGTGAGCAGTTTGGGTTAAATATTTTGTCAGAACATTGAGACATTCTGTAGTTTTGAGAAAGTGGGACCTTTTAGTCGACTAACTGATTAATAGCAAGTGTCTTAAGTCGACCAAAAATGTCTAAAGTCAACTTAAGCCTATTTTTCCTGATCCTTAAACATCAACTAATACATTTAAATATGGGTTTGAACTTTTTCTGGTTGGTAAGAAATAATATTGTCTAAATATCATAATTGAAATGTGCCAAAAAATGATCGAGAAATCCATTTTTGTCAGTCTTGCCCTGCCCTTGGAACATGGTCTATGGTTAATCCTAACCATAGATGTACATTCTGAACATGTTTCTAAGATGGTGTAAAACCCAAATAAACATGGTCTTTACCTCTTTTCTGCAGATGCCTGTACATACAAGGCTAGTGGGAGCGTCTCCTCTTACAATGGTCTTGAGTTTCAAAGCCTAAAGAACAAATACAGCATTAACCAATTTATAAGGCAACTTAGTTAATTTTTTATCATCTCAATCACTAGATATCAACATTAGCCACTGCAGCTCAATCAGATTGGTTCGTTTGCAGGTTGGGTTGAATATATTGAGTATTCACACGCTGCTTTCAAACTGTAAGGTGCTGTGCCAAAAACTAAAAAATCGATCCTGACTTTGCTCAATCTCAATAATCGACTGGCACCAAATCACGTGGCAGCAAATATTGTGCCAAAAAAGCTGTCCAAAGTTTAAATGAGGGTTTCTCTGGAATGACTGGTCCTATAATAAATAAAAACTTTGGTCAATGATCCAATAAAAGGGAAGAAAATCAGCTCGAAAATCAAGATGGATCAAAATTGCAAAAAAACGGTGTTGTATTTTTTCTCAGATCGCCCAGCCCTCAGCAGCTCAGTATTAATTGCTTGGCAAAACAAAGGCACACTGTCTTTGTAGCTGTAATAAACAATGTCCTTGTCTGAATAAACCGCACAAACAACAGCTGAACACATCAGTCTTTCTTTGTCACAGCTTGTTTGGAGTTTGTGAAGAAGAGCAACAGGAACAAGGGCAATCAGCCACAGACAAGAAGAGTTTGCACTAGATACATATACTGTATATAAAAAGACTTCAGTGCAATTTGTGAAGATGGTTCAGCTGGGCAAACTTCTGAATAATATAGCATCAAGAACAAGAAAAAACTTAAAGCTATCAGTGTAAAACTTCTGCAGTTTATGTTATGTTATAAAAAAGCTTTTCATTCTGTTTGTGTAGAGAAATAAGGCATTTTAAATGTAAAACTGGACAAATGTGGATATAATGTCAACACAGTCTTCAAAGAAAACAGAGATATACAATGAAACATCAAAAACTTATGATGAAGACAACTTCACGCCTTTTTACGTAAATATGTTATGAAAAACCACAATGTAAAATAACCACATTTTCTTTTAGGCTTCAAGTTACTAAAATGGGTAAGTTTAGGACTTGGAGTAAGTTAAGATTTATCTGTTAAAGCCAAAGAAAATGTCGTGGCTTTAAATAGAACTCTGTGGATAAAATAGATTGGAAGATAAAATACTTATTTAACACATTTTCAGAAAAAAATGTGTTGTTTTTATGTGAAGACAAAAAGAATGAGGAGCCCTGATGAAGACACTGTGTAGCGTCGAAACGCGTTGGCAGTCCATGTCACAATAAACGACTTTTTATTCCTTTAAAGATCACAGTGTGCCTTGGATGTTTTTTTTTTTCTTCTGTCTTTACTACAAAAAGAATGTTGTTTGTAGTTGTGTCTTGCCTTAAACAAAACAACAAAACTGCTCCAACAATTATAACAATTTATCAATATAATTCAATGTGTTTGTAAGTCGTTACTTTTTTTCTTGATACATTTTTTTGTCTAATATCTGATAAAAACAAACTATGAAGCACCTGGAAATGTTAAAGATAAAAAAAAACATTATAATTCTCTTATTTAGAGTGAAATCAGCCTCTGGGATGAATCAGACTCAGTTTCTATTCTTTACTTACAAATAAAAAGAAATACCCCAAAATACAAACATTTTAATGGGACTTTTATTGACTCCGCTTAAATTTTAAAATAATTTTAGGTCCCTAAAACAAATTTTCACCTCAATTACCTTCTGATTTTGCTGAAGAACTGTCAAAACTCCCAAACTGCCAAATTTAGTGTTATTCAGGTCTTAGCTGTAAACACCAGCTCTATCAATCCTTATATTTACCAAAAATAAATAATAAATAATAAATAAATAAATAATAAATAAATAAATATAATTCCTCACTTCGGATCAGAGGCTCTTGTTCATCAGAAGCTAAAACTTCAGGCTTCAGCTTCACAAAGACTCCAGACATTTGTTTATGCTCCAAAGGGTTCAGAAACACTTTTAGTCTGAATTTTAGATGGTTTTAGTGACATGTGTGAGGAAAAATAGGCTGGAATGATAAGAAGGTAGATTCTAAATACCCTCAGCTTATTTTGTTTTTAAAATAAGAAATACATTTATATATTTACAAAGCTTTTTTTACACAGACCAGTACTAAACTCACCATCCGTGAGTTACTTTTGATTTATTGATGCAGGTTGTTTGTGTCTTTTATAGACTTTCTGCTCTGAACACTTTGTCCCTTTTCCATTAGCCTCATGCTCTATTCATGCTGCCTTTACCTGGCCTACTCGGACAAACTCGGCCTGCCGTGCTTCCTCCTTCTTGCGTGCCGACTTGGGAGACTCTGGGAGGACATCGCTGAAGGACCGTCGGTTGAGCATGTTCTGGGGAGAGAAGGGAACCTGTGCAAACACCCCGGGTACAGCACACGCAGACACGCAGACACGCAAGAGCAAAGAACCAAGCACACAGAGAGAAAGAGCAGAAGCAAGTGTTAGAGGCAAAGGTTAAAAGCAGAGGAAAGGTTAAAGCGGTGGGCCGGCAGTCTTTTCTTTGTTCTTGATAGATCTCTATTGAGGAAGGAGCCTGTTTATCATCGACAACAAGACTTTTCAATTATATTTTCCAGTGGGCCAGATTTTTAAAGGGTATAGTCCAAAAGCCGGACAGCGAAACGGCGCCACAAACTTACATTTTATGATTAACATCCTCAAGTAGTGAAGAGTAAAGGCAACTTTTTCTGTCTTTAAGCTTTGTGACAGCCTCTGGTCCAAACTAAAGAGGTCAAATATCTTGATCACTTTGTCACAAAAGATTGGTGTGATGAAACAATATTGTGCACTGTACGCTCAGGCAAATATGTTGATGAGAAAGTTCAAGATGTGTTCCTACCTATGAAGTGAAATGTTCTTTGTTCAGAGCCTGTGCACAGTACTTCTGTGGTGAAACTACAGACAAGGGAACATTTCGGAAGCTAATAGTTGCCTACAATGCTTTTAGACTTCTGCTGCAGGTGGCACAGTGCTTAGCAGTTGTTTGTGAATGCTCACATTCCCACCTGTGAAGCACTTCTAAGACACTTGACAGGTAAACTCATGCAGAGCCTGGACATGCCTGAAAATACAATTATAATAACTCTGACCAACCCTCGAATGAGCTCAAGTAGTTAAACCTCTGCTTTAAGAAAGCACTGGGCAGAGAGAGTTACATACAAACAACTAAACTCCTGTGCACGCTCCAGCTCGTGGTGCCTAAGACAAGACTTAAAACCAGAGGGGACAGAGCGTTTTCTGTGGCGGGCCCTAGACTCTGGAACGCTCTGCCCCTCCATGTTTGATCTGCCCCCACTGTGGAGTGTTTAAGTCTCGTCTTAAGACCCACTTTTATTCATTGGCTTTTAACTCTGCGTGGGTTGTGTGGTCCTCTGTTGTCTTTTATTGTTTCATTTTATTATTGTTTTTATTTTATTTTTTTGTTTTTATTTGGGGGATTTATTTATTGTGTGCATGTTGAGTTATTTATGTGCAGCACTTTGGAAACAGCAGTTTGTAAAATGTGCTATAGAAATAAGGTGGATTGGATTGAAGTGGAACTAAAATTACAGAAATAATTAAAATGACAAAAATATTCTAAAAAGTATCTAAAAATGAAATGAATTTGCTCTGTCACTAAAAGCATAAAGCAAGACTGAGATAAATCCATTGTTGACCCATAGCCAGACTTGAGTTGAAGCAGATCATAACAGCAGATGAAAGATTAAGACTAGAGCTAACCCAGGCCTGTGAAGGTTTATATTTGGGCTACTCCAAGTAGTACAGGTGTGACTCACATCATGAGCAAAACTAGAGGACATCTAAACCAAGAATATGGTTCTAAATATCAATGTCATTACAATACTTCTGACTCAGCTGATTTTAAAGCTTTGCAACGGCCAGTCCTTATTGCTCAGAGCTGTTCCTACATTTGTTTGCATTGTGCCAAAAGCTGTATAAAGGGGTCCTGCCAATGGCCACTTTACCATGATGAGGCAGATCATATCGAATTTGAATAGCCTTGATCAATTAAATGTAAATACGTTTGTTGTCTTGGTACTCATAATTCTCACAAAAAGCCTACTTTGTCTTTTTGAGTGATGTCTGTTATCAATCACATTAGGATATTTTCTGATAACCAATAACATGCACGTTAGGGTAATAACCTCCAGCTATGGTAGTCCTGACCAAGCCTAGCAATAACATCTGGAGATGTGTCCCGAGCGCTGCACTGCGGCGATCACTGCTCCTGAGGAGATGCCCCAGAGGCATTGAAGGATGGGTCAAATGCAGCTCTGCATGGACAAAATTTCCTAGGGACAATAAAGTATACCAAAAAAAAAAAAAAAAAGATAGATACAGTCAGCAAGGCTATATTTGGGGGCCAGTCGTGGGGGAATTTTATGGCTAAAGATCCATAAAAATTAAATGGGAATTGCAACTTTCTCATTCTTTTAAGGCACTTCCTGGAGATTTAAGTGTATTTTGAGCGCAATTATTTCAGGTCAAATCACAACTAAGTCTTAATGAATGTTGCTAAAGTTGTGTTAAACAAATTGTTCTGCAGATGTTAATACGCCAGGCTCTAGCATCACATTAGCATCTAGCTAGCATTAAGCCACACCTTTACCACTCGGAGTAGCCCAAGTAAAAACCCTTTATAGGCCTGGTTTAGCTCTAGTCTTAATCTGCTGTTATCTGCTTCAACTCAATTCTGGCTATGGGTCAGCAATGGATTTATCTCAGTCTTAGTTTATGCTTTTTTGTGACAAAGCACATTTTTAGATACCCATTTTGGTCATTTTTAGTATGTCTGTTTGTTAGCATTGTTGAATATATTAGCAAAATTGGGGTGTTGGATCACTTTATTAATTTCCATGTCTTCTTATCTATATTTGACACAATATATTTTCTTAAGTTCACATTTGCTGTTGTAGTTGTTGAGTGAGTGATAAAGCTGTTGTTCTGATTCACTGTTAATGTTAAGTTTCCCCCTCGGAGGTCGTTAGCAAGCGTTCCCTCAGATGCCGACTGTATCTACGTCGACATAAGTCCTGCCCAACTGTGCTTCTAACTTTTATGCAGCCCATAACCATAACTTAAAAACCTAACTCAGGGCCTCATGAAAGTATTTATTTTCTCTTATAAAAGACGATCTCAGCTGTGATCAGGCTTGTTTGAGTTGTGATTGATCAGCTGTGCGCCGCGGCTCAATAACTGGCTCTCAGTCAGAATCTAAGCTATTGGTTCTGTGGCATTTCCCTGAAGTATGATCAGATAAAAGTATGACGTACGCAATTACATGCAAAGATCTTGAGTGGCAGCTCACTGAGAAAAACGTATTCTATTTATATGTTGAACTATGTGTCGCACGAACAAAATCAGATAGACAGTTGAAGCCCACCACTTAGATGTGCAGCGGTGAAAAAGACTCAAGGACAAAACAGCTAGCCTTCTTATTAAAGTCAGAATAGCGGCAGTATCCTATCAGAACTGTGCAATAATAAAGGCAGCAGAATTCAAACAAGAAAAACAAACACAACAGCATTTTAGCAGAAAGTGACATAACAGAGGACTTACTTTGTGCAAGTCGGGCGTGAGGTCTTGATACAGCGAGCGGATCAACATGTCCATGGTCCGCTGACGCTTTTGGGCAAACGTTGGCGTCTCCAATGTGGCTTTCTCTCCATTGATTACTGCCAGAAATAATCACATCATTACTTAAATTAGAGACAATTCTCAATAACTTAGAACTTAAATAATTTGATATAATTTTAAATAGCTCACAATAAAGGTTATACACTGACATAAATTAATTTGAAATTTGCTGGAAATACAAGTTTTTGCAGAAATAAAAGTAAAGTAGCTTGTTGGTTGTCATGGTGACTGCGCAGAGCTTAGCTAACTTTATTGCTAAGGGAACAAAACATATTTTCTTCTTCAAATGGATTAAAAACAACAACATTTAATGAGAAAAAAGTATTGAGTTGAACTGAGTGTGATGCCAAAGTCTGTGCCAGTGAGACTTGAGAGAGAAGCAGAAGTGTTCCTGTTGTTTATCTGGTTTTCTGCTTCGGTTTACGTGTCAGATACAAACTCAATATTTAGCAGAGTTGTGGTTGTTTATACTTGCTATCAAACTGTAAATGTTTTTTTTTTTATTATTATAGTGTTGTGAGCTACTAAAAAAACAATATTCATTCTCATCATTCACTCTCCTACATTTTGCCACTCACTGCTGGTTTACATAATGTTGTGATGTCATAATCTCTACTGTATATGTCGCAGGTCTTACATTTGACTAGTAAAAAGTCCCTGAATTCGTGGTGATCAGTAAACACAGGCGGAGACGGGAGAGGAGGCCCGAACAAAGGGACACTCTCTTCTGAGAAAATCTTCAACCTGTCACAAGAAACAAAAATATGTAATCACAGAGCTGGAAACTCAAAAATATTTCATTGTTAACTCACCTGTAACTGTCATTCTGGCTATTATACCTAACTAATGCAAAAATATCTGTAAGGTCAGTATAGGAAACAGGAGAAGTGCGAGTTTAATTTGTACACAGTGAAAATGCTGTCAAAATGAATTTCTAGATTAAAGTACTATTTGTAAGGGTTTAGTTTTACCAAATTCACAATAAAGCCCGCTTAAAACCGTTAAAATGCTGCTGTCATGATTGAATTAAAGGTCATTGTCATATATCTATGTGTGTCTGACATTTTCAGAATAAATCAACAAGTAAATTACTGTCAATCTCGCCTGAAATTCTTTAATTTTAGCATATTACTGTAATTTCTGCCCTATTGAGCGCACCTGAATATAAGCCGCACCCACTAGATTTAAGTAAGAAAAATCATACAGTAAATATATAGGCCGCACTTGTTAGTAGTAAGTCTCTGAGAATCTATAATTTTGCTGCATTGCCTTATAAGTCGCAGAGTTCAAAAGCATCTTATAATCCAGAAATTACGGTAATCTCTTTTTCAAGAGAGTAGAAGTAAAACTTGAAGGTGAGCCATGTAACATTTTGACCAAAAACTAAACTTACATAAAAGCATGTTTTTCTTAGTTTGGATGTCTTTGTGGCAGTAAGTAATTAATAAAAATGCACGACTTTTCTTTGAGTGAGTTTGCAACTGTTATTTGGCTAAGAAGAGGGCCTCTTCTCAGCCAATGTTTCCATAGAAAAGCTGCACGCTTTAAATTTATTCCTTATAAGAATGTTCTAAAGAATGATTTTGTCTTTTTATTTCTATTTAATTGCTCATTTGACTTTTCACCTTCAGAAAGTTCCACTGTGTCCCTTTAAGATTTATTCATTTGATGAACTAAACCATTTATTGTTTGAAATGTTTTTTTCTATTACCGCTTACTTCAAGACAATAATTTGACCTAACCATAAACGAGTCACAAACGCCTTCGGACCTGTGAAATCATAAACATCATAAACATCCAGATTCAAATTCTGAATTCAAGTAATTTTCAGCAACTTTAGTACATGTTTGCAGTGTGTTTTTCAGACAAACACAGTGGAGGATACGAGTAAAGTGTGACCGGATCATCGAAGGCTTGAAGGACGACGAGGCATCATCTCCTTCCTGGAAAACTATGGTAACAATGTCATTTCCAATGTGTCTCTTTCTCTCCACCTGCGAGACGAGACAAACAGGACAAGAACAAAAAAATACTGTTAAAAGAACACTGGAATATGTTTGATTCCATATAAGTGAAATAATTTAATCTGTACTTTTTGGTTTTAAAGGAAACGATCATTTATATTTCGTTTCTCTTCATGTTCTGTAAAGCAGGGTTTCTAAACATTTTCCAGCTCAGGGATTGATTTGTTTATGTAAGAAGAATCCTAGGCCCAAGCTCATATTGTATTATATTCTACAGATTGTGCAATCTTATAAACTATGTGCTAAATTGCAAGTATAAACAAAAAAAAGCATGTACTTTATGTGAGATTGGCACTAAGTTTATTAATGAACACAAAACAGTTATACACCTCCTCAAAGTTTACATTTTTAGTGTCTGAGTGAGTAAAAAAAAAAATAGCTGTATCACTATATCAAGTTTTGCTCCCCCTTATTTATTTTGCCCAAGAGCAAATGCTTGATGTACAAACTGTGCTCTGCAAATAAACTCTCTATACATAGAACTTACGTACATAGTGCTCATATACTGCAAAAAGTAGATTTCTTATCTTATCCGGCTGCACACTGGAGGAGTTTAGGATCTTTTTGCGATTTTTAGACGCGTCAAAAACAGAATAGGCCACAGACATAAGGACATTTATAATGATTATTATCGCATCATGTCGCAGGAAGAACAGAGACGACACAGACTTGTGGAGTGCAGCAGAGAGCAGAGAACAGTGTCACGTGATCGAGTGTTTTCTTTCATGTGCGCAGGTATGAAAATGAACAATGAAACACAAGTGCATTAAACCAGGTTTATAAAAGTTGCAGGAAAGCACAGGGTCATTAGAGTTAAGAAGCTGTTACACTGACGCATTGTGGACTTGAAATGAAAAAGTTCCAACTAATTTTCTGTTGGCCATGTTCTATAGTCTGGTAAAGTTGTTTTGCACGTCGTTTAAGGAGCAGGCGCACTTTGACTACGTGCACAAAGCATTCCTTTTTTTTTTTTTTTACAGATGATGAGACAATGTTTTCCTTTTTTATTTACATTTTAAGAGTCGTCACAGATGCATCAGACGCTTCTGTTGTAAAGGTCCTCGAGATCGTGCAGCTTGTGAACCTCACCATGATGCCCCTGACAAATAGTCGTAAGAAAAAAATGACAAAAAATCTCTTAAGAAAATCCATACTCTGGCCACACCTCCCTGAACTCGTAGAGGAGCACATCGGGTTGAGAATCAAGCAGAAGGCTTTAGTTAAATGTACTAGAACACAAAATATTCTTTTTATTGTGAGTAGTTTTGATCAGATAAGAAAAAGGGAAGCAGCATATTTCAGCTAGAAACTTATTTGTTAGTGCTAACCAGTAAACATGTCTTGGTCCAACGACAAATATATTGACTTGAAACAACTTCAAGGCAAAAACAGCTTGAGAGAATAATCTAGGTCCCTCAAGGAAATACATCAAACCAAGTGAAAATAAATATGCAAATCTTAAAACCTTTTAACTCAGTTGGCAGTGCAGAAGTCAACTTTATGCAGCATGTCTACTATAAGGTTATTTAAAAGCTTATTGATGGAGAAACAGAGACAACAATAACCTTTTAAACAGATGCATAACTCCAATTAAAAAGGGGAAAAGAAAGAAAAGACCTCTGTATATATGTGTCTATTCTTCATGCTACATTATGGAAACGTGTTGCCTTTATTGTAAGACAGAATAGATGAGGTGCATTCTCTGCTGTGACTGCGCCGCTCGTCTGGGTGACACACAGCAGGCCACCAGCCTCTTTCAAAGCACACTGTGTTCCTTATAATAGGGCCTTTTTTATCCCAAGAAGAAATCCAATTATGTGGCTGACGTGCAAAGTACCAGCCCAATACAACTGTTATTACTAAATGGACCTACTCCAGTCGGAGGATGTCTCTCAGTGTTTCTATTTAAGTTGGTGAAACTTGTCAATATGTGAAGAAAAAAGAAAGAGAGAGATGCTTTTCACTGCAACAATGTTATAAACTAGTAATATCGAAAATTTCCCCCTTCTTCTTTAGATCAGACGAGAAAAAACTAAAAGATGAAGGTTGGGTCTTAAATTCTCTGATAATTAGGAATGTCAAAATAAATCGGTACTTTGATAATATCACTGTTGTGGTCACAATATAATCGTATGTATTAAAAATAACTGTGAAAATCATATTTATGCTCATTAAGAAAGCTTAATTGTGGAATTTGTGAGAAAGTTTTACACATTATCCAATCTGAATAGACAGTCGTCAGGGAAAAACAGGAACATCATTATGAATATTTGAAGCTGATTGGTCAAAGAATCACAATGTGGAAGAAGTCAGGCAATAACATTTGTCAAATCCAGCTGCTCAGATCTGTAAGTTTAAGTGTGTAATCCTGCTCTACCGTAATTTCCAACTAGATTGTCACTCCGGAGTAAACGTCGCAGAAGACCCAAAATGCCCACTTTTAGAGGAAATTATTTTAAGCATTGTGTCCATTTAACTTTCAACAATCGCGATGTGACTCAAGTGTAGCTGTGTCTTACCTGCAGCAAGTTCCACATATTTTCTTTCCGCTAAATCCACTGCCTATTTTGCTCAAACTCATTTTCCACCTCTCCGTGCATAAACAGCAGTCCTTCATTCATTCCTCTGGAAAGTTTTCCTTCGCACTGCTTCTGCTGTAGATCTGCGAGTGCTCCGCTGATATTAGCCGTGAAATAAGGAAATGCAGCTGTGAGTTTTCGTTGTGCAGTCATCAGACAAACATCAGTGTTTGTCTTTCAAGTAATCATGGATAAGAGAACTACTCCTCTTGAAATCAGACAGAATCAAATTGTGAGCCTGCAGCTTCCGGGTCTGCAGTTTTATAAATGTTAGCTCCACACTTACGCAAGTAGCTGCACTTCGGAGGCAGCAGTGTCACGCCTCACTGACGGAACAGCAGTGCATGAAACGGCATTTGTCCCTCATTTGAGAAGCAGGGAGAGCTTGAGTCTGGTCGAGGCCCGTAATATATTAATAGTTATTCACAAATTCACATTCATTTTATATAGATAAGTCGCACCCCCGTCAGACGATGAAAAAAGTCACCTTATAGTAACGAAAAAACTGTAAATGTCTTGAAAAAATCACAATGACTTTATAATAAAATTCAACGATATCTTTAGGGTTCAGACAGAGGCACATACCTGCTGTTTGTTCTCTTTGGAGTAGGGCAACATGGTGGACACATGGAACATGAGCTCGTGGCCCTGATACACTGTGTAGATGGACTTAATCCCTGTAGTGTCATCTGCATAAAACACAATACTGTATCAGGTTACTTCTATTATGAAACTGTGGCCATCGCGTGTGTAACTTACTCTTTGTGTCGAGACCCCCGCGGTAACCTGCCCACCCCTGCAGCGTGACGGTGTCTCCCAAAAGGTTAAGGAACTTGTCAAAACCCTCACTCCCTTTTTCTAAAACAAACCAAAAGACACAGCATGTATAAAAATGGTTCATGTGTAGGCTTAAAGGAAAGTAGTGACTCACCGTTACTAAACATCTCATCGTCTGTGAGCTGTCCATCTTTGGCAAACAGGACACCAAATTTAAAGTTGACAGAGCCCTGGAATGTACCAGAATAGAGTTAAGCATGGATTATTTTTTTAAGCCCCTCAATATTCTTGTAGTCAGCTAACTACAAGAGTTTATCTTTGTGCGAAAACAAAAGTTATGCTGCTAAATCAACATTTGTGAATGAAATTCAATGCTACGTTCCTCACGTTACATTCAGATGAGTGAAAAAAGGGCTAGAAAAACACTTCAGGAGTCAGACGTCTGTTCGACCAGTTCAGACCTGATTCACAACAGCTAGCTGTCTTCCCGTTTTGTTGTTTTAATCATAGAAGTTTCCCCAGCCAACTAGACGGACAGCGTCTCTTTCTGCATGGAGCATGCGTAGTAGAGCAGAAAGTGACGTCGTCCGATAATCCCTCTCTATACCTCTAAACCTGCCCAAATTCTGGCTAGTGTCACCAGCTGTATTGTTTATCATATTTACCAAATAAAAGTTAGGCAGAATTAAATGTGATTTCTTTTGTACAGTTATCGTTCTTATTTACTCTATAATTAGAGTCAATTAAACATCAGAGGCCAAAACTACAAAGCCTCAGCTTCAAAAAGGCCCCATCCATTTGTCTTTGGTCCAACAGGTTCAAAAGCCAATTCAGTTTCAATAAGAATTGTCTTCAGGATAATTTAATTGCATCCATTTAAATTTTCCAACAATAAACCACTACAAGTACCATAACCACAAATATAGTTACATCACAATCTTGATGCTTCTGTGATCAATAGTTGTATTTAACATGATGATAGGTTACCTCCTGTTCCTCCAGCACCAGCAGGTCCTGTAAGAGAAGCACACACAGCAGTTATCATTTCCACTGAGAAAGCCTTTGAGCTCGGGGCTAAACATGGTACAGTGGAGGTGATAAAGGCTGGAGCAAAAAAGGTTGGTGCCATGTTTCATTACTGGAAGAAGCTGCTGCTCTCACCTTCTGAATATCAGGGTTAAGAATCTCCCGGGGGCCTCTCTCAAACCGGTCCATGTTCATTGCACTGAGAAAGAGACAAATGATAAAACAACAACAGTTGATAGTGTGCACACAGAAGCAGAGGTTTCTCTTTATTTATTTAAAACAAACCACCCAGTTTTTCCTTAATACTGTATTAATGCAATGCACAACACAATGCAAGACGCTACAGTTAAAAATGTCTCAGGAGGGTGAATTCTTACCTTAGGATAGACTTGACTGATAGTGTTTTGGTGGGGCTGTAGGGGAGGCTGATCTTCAAAGTGCCCTGACACAGACAACAGTGTAAAGTTAAAGCCAAGAGCATAAATCTCCTTTAATCTGGCAGCAACAGTAGATATTTTACACAAAGGAGAGCAACAGAAGCTGCAAGTCTGGTGCAGATGTGATACTGTATGTTTGGTGTTTGGAAAACGAAAAACAAAGCATCATAACCTAATTACAATTATACTGTTTATAATTGAATACATATGGGAAATGTGTTTTTGACTGCAGAGACTCTGTTTGAAATAAACATGATGAATTATTGTGACCTGCAGCAGCAAAGGATCACAGTAATCATGTTCCTGTTAGAGCCTGAGTCCAATATTAGATCCTGCCATGTCACTGCGACGCTGAGTCACCTCGAGTAATCCACAGTTACAGTCCACACTAGGCTTTACTGTAATGGCACCTTCAGGTTTGTGATGTAGTAGTAAATATCACACTTAGCAGCAGGTGGCACAACGGCAGATGGCCTCACCGTTTTCCTCCAGAGGATGGCTCTGTACTGAGGAACTCGCTGGTTGTTTTGGTCTGAGAGGACCACGGACAAGAAGAAGGGATTCTTCTCTGCATCTGTGCCCACGTAGTTTTGGTGAACTAAAGAACAACAAATATATTTTCAAAATGAATCACAGCACATACAGTATATGAATGTCACGAGTCTGAGCAAAAAGAATTAGAACAGAGAAAAGAAAATGACTAAAGACAAACTGAGAATGACACATGGCACACACAGGTACATCCAAAAGATACTGGCGCAGATTAATATCAGTCAATTTTTCACTATTGCTCAGTAAGATATTTGTAAAACCTTTAACCAATTTATTGCTCATTGCTACTTCTTTTAATCTGCTTGGTTATGTGATCTTTTAAAAACACTAATGATAATACATTATTTGCCTCAAGAGATCTTTTATTTTATGATTTGTTGTATGTTCATGTTTAATAAAAAGTCAAATAGGATGAGGTCGTGTTAGAGATCTGTAGTGAGTCCTACAGGAGTCTGCCCAGGCTCAGAGACACAGATGGTTGAGCTGCAGCCTAAAGGAGCCAAGTTTCAGAGACACTGCCCATTTTCAACTGTAACTGCCCTTAACAACAGTGATTGAACTCAAACACTGTTTTACTTTATGTAGCACGTTTGTGCTACATGGACAGTTTCCTCTTTAAGCCACACTTCCTAATGTTCAAACTTTGAATTTTCTAAAGTCAATGCAATAGTGCTCATGGTTATAAAGAACTAAAGTTTGATATTGATGTGTTCCAGATCGCTGCAGCAGCTCCTGTTGAAGGATGTGAGTGCTTAAAACATAAACATTAGTCTCGTACTAACCTTTACCCAGGAAATATTTAAAGAACCATCTGGTGTGGTACTCTGGATTCTCCAGATGGACATCAGTCCGCCTCCAGGTTCCTGGAGTGTGGTCCGAGCTCTGCCATACACACGGACATGTTAGAAAATATTGTGTTTTCTGTTTGATGTTCAGCAGTTCAATTACAAAAGGTACTAAATCAGTTTGGTTCAAAGTCAATTCTACCTATCTAGCATTTGTACCTCATCTGACGATCCATTCTCTACCCTGAAGCGTCCGGCCCGCTGTATGGCCCCATCTGCATCACTGGAAATCAGCTGTGAGAGGCAGACAAAGAGTGAGATGGTTAAATATAGTCTCTGTCTGGACATGACACTAATAAGGAGCACACATCACGAATATAGTTGTTCTTTCCTGTTATCACTGGGGACAAATGGTACCAGTGAAGGAGACGTTGCCTAACCGTGTCTCCTCACACATGTTTCAGCACTTATTTAATCAGCAATAATCACTCATAGCTCTAACATTATTCTCCGAGCTGCCCTCTCTGCATAAAAAGGTATTTTTCTTGTTCTCGTCTGCCACCCTGTACTTATCAGGCCCATTATGTGGCTCTTGCTGACTCACCTCTCGCTGTAGTACAGCTCTGGTAAGAAGACATTACAGGGGAACAGCGACTGGTAATAACGGGATGAGTACAAAAGGTATCATTTGCTTAAATTTTGCATAAAAAGCACAAGGTGGGTAAGTTTATTGCACATGTCTCAATATGTTATATGGATGTGTTTCTCAGTGTGTGTAGATCAAAGTTCAGAGCCATTTCTAACACTGAAGCTGACTTAATAATAATGATAATTACAGCATTTTTTGTTTGTCTTTTCTGTAGAACAATGTATTCTTGACTGATCACTGAGCAGTCCACTGTTTTGAAATGAATCTGAGAAAATTATAACAAATACAAGCTTGCATTAAAGTAAAGAATGATACAAAGGAAAGAAACAAAAGAAATACTCAAATTATCTGGCAACCAAACTATTTCAGAATAATTTATTTTTAGGAAAAATGATTTAAAAAGACTCATAATAACATAATATACATTGTAGCACTGGCTGCCATGATGGCAAATGTTTCCTTTTCTATACAATGAGTAATTTATTCAATCTGCCACTTTCTATAGGCGTTGTCTGACTATAAAATATGTACAGCCCCTTTAGTCTATTCCTGGTCCCCACACCCACCCAAACACTGCACTGCGTTGCTAGGCGACGGCGCTCCCATCCTCTCCATGTTGCTCTCCTCATCTTTAGCCTCCTGCCTTCTGTCTTTGGCCCTGCTCTTTGACCCCAGAGCCACAGACAAAAATGGCCTCCACACCAACAGACCTGTTATGCTAATGTAGTGACCGCGACAATCTGGGAAGCTATTCTTATGCTGACGAAACAGATCAGTCAGGAAATCAGAAAAAAAAAAAATAATTCTGACAATTTACATGCAACTCTAAATTATAAAGTGTCTTAAACAAACAAAAAACAGCTGATTATGTCACGACATAGGTGTTATACTCAATTTCTGTCATCTTTACAATGTAAACTAACAAAAATATTTGATATTAAACGTTTTTTATTATATCCTCATGTTTTGCTCACTAAAGCCAACTGTACACTATGAGTTTTGGACCGATTTTAAGCCCGATGTCCCCTCTATAAGTTCGGAGAGGCGTGGCCAGAGTAAGGATTTTCGTGAGAGATTTTTTGTCTTTTCTCTCCTTATGTCTGTGCATCACTGCGATTATTTGTCAGGATGCATCATCTTCAGGTTCACATGCTGCACGTGCACATAAAATAAAGAAGAAAAATGGCCTCATCATCCGTAAGTAAATGTAACGGTTTGTGCTCGTAGCCCAAGTGAGGGATTCTTTTTAACGAGCATTACGCACGTCATCTCCAACGCACCTGTTCCTTAAATGATGTGCAAAGCACCAACTTTAGCCTACAATAATATGGCCAACATGGAGTTTGTTTAAACTTTTTCATTGTATGCCCACAATAAAACCCTCTGTTCTCCTGTGACGTTTATACACCTGCATTTATCCACTCGTGTTTCATGATTAACATCCGCGCACATTAAAGAACACTGAGCTCAATAATGTGAAGTACAAACTGTTGTCCGCTCGCTGCATCGCTCCCCAAGTCTCTGTTCTTCCTGCGACATGATGCGACTGTGAGACAAATAATCGATGTAAAAATCGCAAAAGATTGTAAACTCCTGTAGTGTGCAGCCGCTTTACCTAAAGCATTGTAAACCTAGGACTGTGTCCCTATGCAGTTAGCCAATGGTAACAACATAAACAAGCTAACTTTCTGAACTTTAGTTGACAAACAAGCTATTGTTAGACTAGACAAACACTTCACACTAGTTTTGACTCAAATTGTTACTTTACTTTATAATTTTAAAATTATTTCATTCAAAAAAAAGAAAAAAAATGCCTTAATGACTTAGTGTTGCTGAGCTACTTACTCAAGACTAAACAGTGGTGGATAATGGATTTATTTGTTATCGCTGTATGAAAAGACACTTAATTTATAATCTGTTCCAGTAACTGATTCTGACTGGAAGAGGCATTTTAATAAGACACTAAATTCATTTGTGGCTTATTCTGGAAAGCTACGTGACTAGGTTTACACGTGTGGGACAGACTCAAAATAAACTAATTCACCGTATTTATTGATGAAGAGATGCAGTGTGTGGGCCAAAAGCTTCTCTCTTGTGCTGAAAATGTAAGGGTGCTTGTAAATCATGGAGCAAACAAGAAAGACAGGATGTACTCCAGAGACTTTGAGTGGAGCGCGGGAAAGAGGAGGCAAAGGAGGGTATTGGGAGCCATCTTAGCTTCTTTTAAAAACAAGTCATAAAACACCTCAGTTACTCAAGGGAGATGAGAGATGAGACTGCCAAGACGGTACACTTGCATAGAGAGGCTGCTGTCGGGGAGAAGTGCAGGCAAATGACAACAAAATGTCTGAAAATAATCACACGATATGATTCATCTGTTATCAGCACAGATTCAGACATTTGTTAGCAATTCAGTCTCAATCTAACTGTACCTGAGCACATATGTTCCTGATATCGGTGGTGAGAGTTGCAAATTGGCTTCTATTATGCCACTGGTTTAGAGGAAATACCTGATCAGAGGAGCAAAGAGCATATGATACCGAGAGATTTGTGAAACATGTATTATTAAAGACACATATGATGCAGAAAAGTACTATCTGAGTTTTTAACCATACTGTAATCTTGCCTCCATTGCACAGCTACGCATGCGCAAGCTGAAATTATGTCTTTTAAACCCATTATTTGTATTGTACAGTTAATATTATTTTTTATATTGATATTTATGAATGGATCTCACAAAGTTTGCCAACAGAAAGCCTAAAACGCATGGATCTATTATATAATCTGGATTGCTAGTTTGCAGTCATTGTAAATCAGCCCCAGTGTCGCTCCATTGGTGCTGCAGCGGAAAAATCCCTCTACAGGCTAGAAAGGATTTTTTTCCTAGAGTGCAATGCAAACACAAACTGTTGGATTTTGCGGCAATTCTTACCTAGTTTCACATCATAAACTTTTTTCCAGCTCAAAAGGTTTTAGTTTTGTATAAAACGGCTTTTAAAGCTTTAGCTTCGGCTGCAGCTGCTCACACTGTAACTCCCACATGTAAGCTTTCGGCTTCATTCGGATTCACTCGGTTCGAGCTCATCTCGCTTTTTGCGCAAACATTATGGGGAAACACAACTGCGCATGTTCCATGTTTCCCGCGTCTTACAGCTTGGATTGGATAGGGTATCGTTAAAGTGGCTACTTGGGGCCTCTATACAGAAACGGGAAGTATACAGAATTCTAATGGACTTCATATTTCGAAGGGACTATTTGTTAGAATATAAATGGGTGCAGTAAGACCTTCCTTCCAGTGAAGGGCAGCAATGCGTCTGCCGGTGTGCAGTCTGCCGAAAATCTACAGAAGACGCACAGCGCCTGCCATCTTTGATCACTGGAGCTTGCTAAAACGCCAGACCTATCGCCATTTTAAGCTAACAGTTAGCAGCTGGAATTAGGTTAATCGGGCATTTGCAGTTTTGCAGTAGTAATATTTTTTTTTATAATAATTTGCTTTGTTGAAATCTGTGAAGGGAGTTTTGAGTTTAATAGTGTAACCGACGTGCGAGTGAGTGTGACGAGGAAGCAAGAGTCTCTTATGGGACAGGAGAACCGTGCCCGTTTATTAGATGTGAACAGTCTGGACAAGACGGAAGCTCACCTTTATATAGACATAGCAGTTCAGGGTTACAGAGCATGCGCACCAGTTTAGTATGTTACACAATAGTTTATGTTGTCTGTATATGCTAAGTTATTAGCCCATAGTTCATATCCAATTACTTTTTTTTCAGACAGCAAGTGAAACTGGAGTGGATCACCAAGCACAGCCAATCAGAGCTCTGTATTTGACTGTCCATGACAAACAAAATACTTTTCATTTAAGACAGTACAGCTGCCTGATTTTGTCATAAAGTACTTTACTATCATGCAATATAATATGCAACAAAAAGGTCTTACACAGATCTACGTAAAGCTGCAAAGATAATTTAGTATTAGTATATTTTACACTGGTGGATGTTTGCATCTCAAATCGATGGAGCCTTTCCTTTATTGGCTTTCTGGTTTTTGTGCACACTGATACTTAATCAATACTTGTGTAAATCCTGATAATTGATACGATCATCTGTAAGGCACATGCATCCACACAAATCCACACTGGGTCACGTCTCGATGGTGTGATGTGGGTGTGGGGTGCAGGGTGGAGGTGATCGCGGCTGAAGTGTCCTGCATTTGTTTTTTGTTTTTTTTTTGCTTGTGATCTGACAACAATTCTGCATTTTTGGTTTTGTCTTTACTTTGATTTTATCTTATACTAAAATTATCACAACACATCAATCCATCCATTACATAAGCCCCACAACATTTCACCAGATACTGAAGGTGTTTCCGGTTAGAGGTTGGTTTGGTCTGTCTTGTTTACTGTATTGACAAGACTTGGCATGACAATGTCCAAAAGCTTTCAATGTGCATCAGCAATTTGAAATAAGTTAATCTTTTATTTCTGATTAATTATTGACTTTGCTATGATGCATGTGTCATTGCTTGTTGCCCTGATATTATCACATTAAATGGCTAAAATATAGTGCATTAAAAAGCCAATGTTTTACAAAAATGTGCTTGCAAAAACGATAATTTGTTACACCAATGACCACTGACCGGACTCACGCCAGATGGATTTGTGCTGAACTCCTCTTCCACAGTATCCTTTACTTTACTCGCTGAAAGCGTTTGAGAAAAGGTGATGAAATACATTGAGCTGATTGGGTGTGCGGCCGAACCTATTTGTGCTTAACCAATCACAGCAACAGTTTTTGCAAGGACAATGGATAATGGAGTATCCAATGTATGCGTGGGACAGAACAAGTGTCACACACACCTCTCTGCTCTTCTTTTAAAAAGAAAACACTTTGTAAAGAATCAAATAAAGCAGAAATACAAATATCCATCTGTGTTTTGTTTGATTCAAGCAGTACTTCCTGTAGTCCAAACCAATTGAGCTGCTGGAAGGCCAGAAGGGTTATCTCCGGTTTGTCAATTCACAAATCTCGCGAGATAATCTAGCCCAATCTCACAAGAAAGCGTACATTTACCACACATTACGACATGTAAATTATGTACGATTAGCACGAGTTCACGCTGTCTGCGTGATTATGGCACATGTCACAGTCCCAGTTCATTTCAATGGTGGTTGTTAAGACGAGTTCTTATTTATGAATATTCACGAAATCATGATTCTAATCTTAACCTCCCCAAGCTCCAGTCCTAATTTACCCATTTTAGTAACTTGAAGCTTAAACGCCCCACGTGGCTGCAACCAAATCCGTGTCATTTTTACACTTTTTCATATCGTGCTAAATGTATGGCGTAACATAAGTACACAAAACCGCTGTGAACTCGTGCTCAAAATATGCTGTTTTTGTGTCGTGGTAAATGTACGCCCTCTACTGAGACTGTGTTGGATAATCCCACCATAGATTTTGTTAATATTCATAAATAATAAATAATAAGCTGTAAGGTGTGTCATATTTACGTAAAAGCGTTAAATCTAATGCTAATCATACGCTATATTGACATGTCTGTTATATCGTGGCATATTTCTTTGAGATTGGGTTGGGGAAACACTTTGCTAGAGCTGGGCAATATATCAAAATTTAGATAATATCGTAATGTTGTTTTTAAGATATAAAATTGAATATCGAGTATATCGTGCAGTAAAAACATCCTACAAAAAAGCTAATTTACAATAAAAATACATAAGTGATACTGTAAAGTTTTAATTGGACAAAGTAAGTTTATTTCTATCGGGGTTTGTAGATAAGTGCTTTACAAAAATGAGGTTATAGTGGGGGATGGTTGCACTTTTGTAATTAATCTGACAAATATGTCTGATAATTAACCATCAGACAATGAGGCAATATGTGCCTGGAATAAGCAGCATTATACTTCTTTTAAGTTATTTTTATTGGTTTCGACTAAGATTGTAAATGGAACAAGCATAAAACATCTTGTTTTACATAAAGTAAGAAAAATAACACTGACTTGAAATTGAATTTAATTTAATTGAAAAAAACTTCTGAAATAAAAAAAAACTTCACTTGTTCTATGGCAAATCTTTATTTAAGAAAGTCAAATCACTATAAACACTTAAAAAAGTCATGTAAAAAGTGATTCAATCAATTTTAGATGTTTTTCTGAGTTTGAAGATCGGTTTTTCAACAAGTTTATGTGGGACTGACAAAATATCGTCCATATATTGTTATCGGAAAAAAATGAGCGAGATATTAATTTTTGTCAATATCGCCCAGCCCTATACTTTCCTACACTTTTTTAATTGGTTCAGGTACAAGAGATTACAATGCTGGAGTGCACAGGAGCTTGTTTGAAGAACAAGAACAAGCTATACTTCAAGCTGTACATCTCTTTTGATTGATTCTTCTTTTCTGTAACTGTAAGGTGACAGGATCATGCTAAGTAAAGTCTGTTTGAGTGTGGTTAAAGGAATCTTAAAACGTAAAAGGCCATTTGATGACTCACACATACTGTAGGTCTAAACACAGTATGACACGAGCAATCATCGTTCTGTCAGATTATTTAATTTTACACTTCAGTTCATGCCATTACAGCTGTGTACAACAACAATAACAACCTGCAGCACGTCTAGAGAAAACAGGCCATGATGTTATGTATTAAGACAAACACACACACAAGAGCTTGTCGACGGCAAAGCACCTTATTAGCATCGAAGCGGTCTGTCGCAAAGCTAAATCCAGCAACACGTCGATACGCGCCTGCCTTATATCAAGACAACACTGCCAATGACTAATCTAATGACAGCAGCAGCCCCACGGACACCCACCCACGGCCCACCAACCCAGACAACCAACCCAGGCAAACGAACGTCCTGCAGATACAAGGAAACAGGCAAAGAGTGAGAAATAACAAGTCAGTAAGAAGTAATAATATGATGTGTTATCTGCATTGTTCTTCTCTTTTAAACATATTCTAGAGCATCTTCACGTAGGCATTTACACATTAGAACATTTAAAGATGCAACAAAAACAGAAGAAGAACCAATAACAGTGTTTAGTGAGGCTAAGAGGGAAATAAACAGTACCTCACAAATTAAACTCCAACTGTGTTTTTGATGAAGAAACAAGGTTAGAACATAAACTGAAGCTACACACTGCACCTAAAAAAAAATAAAGCTTAAAAAGTCATTATTTCTTAAAATAAGGCCACTGAATCAGTCAAAGTAAATATAGGGCTATATGTATTGTGGCAACACTAATTTTGCCAAACAACCAAACAAAACATTATTGCATTTTGCTTCATTAAAATATATCAGGTGATAGTGTGTTTCTTCAGCTGTTTGTTAAACGGGTGATGTTTGATTATTTACAATAAAATAACTTCATTCTTTTCTCCACAATATCTCTGTCCTGGTCTCTGTTCACCCTTCGCAGTTAGTTTGTCTGTTGTTGTTGCTATTGTGGCTAAATGCCGTTAGTATATTGAAACATCTTGCTCTTGTGAAAAAAAAAGCTTAAAACACATTGTGGTGAACACTTTGGAGGCTCAGAATGGATTAGGTAAGTGAGCAAAACATGTACACTGACGATGGAGGTTTACAATTAATTATTTCGAGTTGTTTACATTTTTAAGGAAGCAAAAATCGGGCACAAGACCTTTAAGAACTGGGCAGTTTCTTCTGTATCATATAATGATAAGGTTGATATAATGTGAAGATCATGTGTAATTTGGATATCTGTGATATAGTTATATGTGCAGCTGATTTCAGTTTTGAGAGAGACAGACACAGATTGTGGATATTTGCGCCAATCTCTGTCTGATCGCTTTAGTCAAAGGCTTTAGATGAACACAGACTGTGGTGGCTTTGTGGAAACTAAAAAAATAATGACAGATTAAGAGGGGAGGAGAAGAAGGAGAGGGCAAAAATTACTTTAGCACTGTTCTTGTCTTTTAAACATGCTTTGGAGAATCTTTACTTTGGTATTTTATACATTAGAACTTTAAAAATCCTAAGGGAATTGAATGAGAGTTCCACCCAGCAAAGAAAATTACTTTGGGGAAAAAATCAAATCAAGCGATCTCGAAATCTATCTATGACATCACAGATCCAGGGAATTGGGAACAGTGTTTTCTGAGCAGAGAAAGTGAAAGAATGGTATCTCACAAACCTAACTCTAGTTGTAATTTCGATGAAGAAGCTTTAAATAGTGTATGTGTGTAATAGGTGTATTGTCGATTATGGCCACACCTGCTTGTTCTGAGCCTGTCAGGGCCTGGTCAGTACTTGAATGGGACAAATGAAATACGAGGCGCTACAGTGGGACTGTAAGAGCGGACTGTCAATGTGTTCTTGGGCAATACACTTAACTCACCTTGGCTCCGTGTTTGCATTCAGTGGGTGAGTGGATCTGAATTGTGTTGTGCTACTGTATGTCTTTGACAACACAGATGTGAGTTGAATTGTCAGAGATGTACCTAAAACAATTTTTCCCAAATTATTTGTGACCTTATGTGTTATTTGTGACGTTTCAAGGCATTCAAATCAGAATCGAAGACAATGGCCGATTTCGATTTTGATTTGAATGTCTTGAAAGGTCAAAAAGCACCATCTAAGTGGAGACTTTGTACTCGTACCATTATAGTGAGTAACTTGTCTATACAATGGAAAGAAGAAGTATTGGGCTCCCTTTTAAATACTTGGATTTCTGCATGGTTCAGTCATGAAACATGATCTGATCTTCATCTAAGTCACAAATACACAACAAAATACAAAACAAATACAGCGTTTACAACTTTCACAATGTTTACTCATATTATATATGAATGTTGGTGTTGAGTGTAACAAAGTTACTTTTTCAATTAACTATGAACCTGATTTTTGTCTGAGTTCTTAATAAAGAATGAATTTAATTGAATTTAATTAAAATTCAATTAGTTACTGTAACTTAGATACTGAGAAAATCTTGTACTAAAATTACAGTTACTAACAAAATACTGACAGTTATCTATAAGTTTAAAAAAAAACCTACAAATGTGACTTAAAACGGCTCAGAGACACAGATCAGCAGTTGCAACAGACCCAGAATCATTTTCAATGTTAATTTTACTTAATATGAGCCTATTTAAGCACATCATTTATTGTTTACCTCAATTTAAATGCAATAATAACATTTTAAATCCTACTTTGACTCGATGTTTGCAATAAAACACACAAAGTAATCCCAAGATATGTAACTAAGTTACTTTCTTGGGGCAGTAACTAAGCAGTGTAACTAATTACATTAAAAAAAATGTTTATTTTTTCACCAACATTAGTTTTTAGCACCATAATTTTAAGCAGCGTTGTTGTCATTTGTTGTGAATTACATTAAATTCAGATCAAAATTCATCACCAAATCCTAGAGAAATCCAAGTATTCACCCTGGAGTCAAAACTTTTCCTTCCCTCTGTATATCGCAGATGTTCTCTTCACATTGTGATCAAATATTTAGGCCATACCACCCTGGTCCTATTGATAAGAGTAACTGTACGCTACAGAGGCTCACTTTGGCCTGATTTGCTCAGCGCGGCCTGGATGTGAGTGCAAACAGAGCTGGTGCATTGTGGAGCTGGGAGACATGCACATGCTGAGGGTGAGAATAAATGCAACGTGACAGCGCAGTCAAAAGCCTCTGAGGCAGTGACAGTAACAGTGGTGGGCAGGTGGGAGAGCAGCGTCTGTTACACCACCGTCCTGTGAGACTGACAAACAGATTCACTTCTCACACTGACGAGACGCAAACAGGAAAAACACTCATGCTGAAGGTTTTAACATGTCGTATATAAACAGAGATAATGTTCCAGTTTGATTGAGTCTGACAAAGGGAAAGAGTCGACGCTCAGTTCAATACACAGTGATAATCAAAAATAACTTTATAGCTTGTCTTAGAGTTCTGATATAATCTGAGAAACAGAAGAGCCAGATTTTTGACAAACATATATTTAAAGCTGCACAGATAATGTACAAAACTAGTAATAAGTTGCTGCTAAGAAAAGGAGAGAGGATATAACTTAAGGGGTCAGTAACAAGTTAAGACGAGAGAAATACTCACAGTCAGAAAGAGTTTTTTATTTCTATTTGTGGAGTAAAATTGTGGAATAGCTTGATTATTAGACTTAAACTAAGTGAAGATATAATCAAATTCAAAAGAAGCTATAAAGAAGAAATATTTGCAAGATGATTGAAAATTGACATGTTGGCGCGTAATGTGTTTTGGGGAAGATGTATTACTGCACATTAGGAATGGGATGATATTAAAATTTGTACTCACGATTGATAATACCGATTAACGATATTATCACGATAATTTACTAAATGTAAAAACGCACAGATTCAAATTCACTGAAATATTTATTAGCGCACAATATGTGTGTGTTTGAACAATTACTTATTGTATTTTGGTCTAAGTACATATGGATTCAAAGTGAACAAATGTTTACAATGTAGAGCAAAAATCTACTAACTTTGTCTCAGAGTCATTAATTAACTTCAACATGAATCTTTTCTTTGTTTAACCATAATACAGCTTCTTACTGGGTTCACAGCAGTCAGATTTTAAATGCTCTAATGAAGCCACAGGCGCACGCCTGGTGCTATAATTGCGATTATCATCACGTACAATTATCACGATTATCACGATTATTTATTTGCGGCCCTTAATTATCGCGATTAGCGATAATATCGTATATCGTCCCTACTACACATTTTATAATTTAATGTTTGTATGTGCTGTAAACTTCAACAATGATATAGATATTATAAGAAACAAAAGGGGTAGGATAAGGTAAGCTTTACAACTTGGTTCTACTACTTTTGAGCATCACTTAAAGTGTATATAATCATATCCATTTTGTGTGTCAATATGTACTGTCATGAATATTTTTATTTTTACTGATGCTAAAATAAACTAAACTAAACATAAAAAACACAGCTGGAACTGTGTTTGTGAGACATATTCTTTCGCCTCTGAGCCTCTAAATGATATAATACTAGATACATCTTAGATATCTTTTGCACTGTTTTTAAGTCTATAAATCATCTAGACCAGTGGTCCACAACCTTTTTTCTTGAAAGGACCGGTACAGTCACAATTTTCTTTTCCAGGGACCAATTGAGGTTTGTTAGCGCAAACAACAACAACGTAAAATGCATAATACTGATTATTGTGCGTATTTTCAGCTCTTATTGCTTGAATTTGCAGTTTATTTGGTTAAGTGGCTCAATATTTTCTTAGTAAAGCACAATGAAGTAGTAATAAACTGTAAAATAAAAAAAGCAGATGGCCCGCGGAACCTTTACGAGCCCCGGACCGGTGGTTGGAAACTCCTGACTTTGACGCATTTTGAGCAGATAGCTTTGATTATTGCCCCTTATGTAATTTCTGTGGCAGCCAGTAGATGGAGCTCCCGAGGTGAGAAACACATGGCTGTCAATAATGTTTATGACCAAATAAAAGTGTTTAAGAAGAGTAAAAGACAATAACAATGTAAATAAAACGTCAACTTTGTTCTTTAATCTGACTCAAGGCAGTTAAACACAAGATAATGACAAGCATGATAAGAACAGTGAGTTATTGTTGACTAAAAATAAACTTTAACATCCAGCAGGAGCAGCTTTTAGTCTTTCTTTCACAAAGTGCCGTGTATATTGGATTTGACTGGTTCATTTCACATGAGAGCACACATTGACTTGAAAAATGGGCTGATTGTGAGTGTCTGCAGAAGACGATGGGTTTTGATTTGGTATTTAAACTTAATAGTAGCGAACACTAGTAATTGTAACTGTGCATTTTCTGCTAATTACCATCAGATTACAGACGTGTGTGGTAAACATTTAGACTATATGGTGATACTTTTGTTTAAATCTGATTTGCTCTTCAATTTTCTTTCCCTATTTTCAATAAAAACAATAATAATTTGAATTTTCTTTTGAAGTTAACAAGAAAGGCTGCGACAGAGAAAACTGTGTGATTGTCACAATCCTCTTTGAACCTGTGTTCTGGCTTTCACAGTTTTGAGTCGGTTTTAATAAACACAGAAAAAACAACAATGCTCTTCACCAAGAATAGAAAATTACATGTGGCAAAGACTAGATTTATATGTGGAGCACACATTTGTGATAATTCATCTGGTTGGTCAGGTTAAAGCCTAAAAATATGAAATAATTATGGTTGAATATGCTGCACAATCAAAATCAAAATGTATATGATTACCCACTGAGATTCAGAATCTCTTTTGCAGGGGAGTACTGGGAGAGGGGAGGCATTAATGAGCATGTTTTTAGAGGTAGGGGAAACCAGAGTACCCAGAGGAAACCCACGCAGACACGGGGAGAACATGCAAACTCCACATTAGAGCTGTGCAACATATCACGTTTTAGATAATTTGTGATTGTTGTCTTAATTAACTGTGCTAAACCTGAATATCGAGTATATCAATTATAGTAAAAGGCAACCTAAAGGGTGTTAAAACAGCAAATTAAAAAAAAAAAAAATCATTGTAATTGTTCTTATAAACTTAGACGGTGATATTTTAGTCTATTGATCCCTCATTGGTGTCTTAGTTGATCAACATTGGTCTTAGTTAGAAAGCAAACTTATTCTGAATCTGTCTGTCTTTAATTAAATTTTTGTTTTTCTTTATGAGTACTTTATTTTCATGCTAACTCCTGAGCTTATGGTCTTGTGAATGCAGTTTAAGTTAGATATTTGGTTAGATCATTGAGACAATTAGCTAGTTTGCTTTAGTCGACTAATCATGGTAGCACATCTTAATCGACAGATTGTTTCTAGTCAACCCAGTCAACCTCAATTTTTCTCAATTAAACTTCAACTAAAACATTAAAAGAAATGCTTGATTCTTGGTTTGAAATATCGTCTGAATATCGTAATTGAGACATGTCAAAAAATTATTGAGATATTCATTTTTGTCAATATCGCCCATCCCTACTCTACATAGAAAGGCCCTGGAGGGACTGGGAATTAAACCCCGGACCTTCTTGCTGTGAGGCCAGAGCGCTAACCACTGCTGTGTCAAAAACAAACTTTACCATTATATTTTTAGTTTATTCTTTCACTGGAGATCTAATGTTTTATGTGAGTACAATATTTTTTTCCAACAAAACAATTTCAGTCACATTTTACTGTAGGCTACAAGAAAGCTGTTCAACACTATTCAACATTATACAAATGAACGTGTTTTTAGAAGGCTATCCTACAGAAACCTATTCTCTCTAAAGATTCTGGGAAACACAGTCCTGAGCTAAACTGGTCCAATAGGTGATGGAGAGCTGTACAGGTGGTCGAGAGGACTGGTTTTGGAAAAGGAGGTGGAGAAAAGATATTATAAGGGAAACTGTTTCGAGCAGGGATGGGCAATTATTTTTCCCCGAGGGCCAGATTCGAACCTAGACAAGTGGTGGAGGGCCGAAATTCGATCATTGCGACAAATTATCATTATTTTATTGTATTAGTTTGATCATTCATTATGATAAATATTAGGGCATCAAGCAAAGAAAATTATTAATTAGCTAAATCAATCAAATAAAAAAAAATGTCAAGAGCTAAAATGTCTCAAAAGCATTCCGGGGGCCAGATCAAAACAGTCCGAGGTCTGCATCTGGCCCACATGCCGCAGTTTGCCCAGATCTGGTTTAGAGTGTTTTTTAGGAGGACCACCAAACTAGCTCTGCTTTGACCCAAACGAAGAATAAACTTCCTAACTTCATCATAGAATATTTTCCTAACAAACACAATCTGCATTCATTTAAAAGGGGCACTTGAAGGTACTAGATCTTTTGGTGGACAGTCACTTTTTCTCCATAGAGATAAATTGCTTGATTAGGTCACATAACAATGGCTTTAAACATAGATTTCTCCATAGAAACGAGGATATGTACAATGGTCATTCAAATTAAAAGCTCAGTGGATGCATTTGTACCATAATTCCTTCACAAACTACAAAATGTCCATGTTAATTCTGAAGCTTAGATATGCACAAACATGTCTTAACAATAGCTGACATGCTTGAGTTATTAATTTGTACCAATCAGCCATGTTAATATTTCAGTCCTGTCTTGAAAATATGTTGCTTGCAAATAAGTTATTTTCCTCAGAAGAACATATATCAAATGAACAAATGATTGGCCTTCGATGGACTTAAGCTTAAATTTAATATCCAACATTATTGTGTCTGCTCAGGCCGATAGACAGCATGTGGTTTCCTGCGCAGCATTAATCTGACACACACCTGGCCTGAAGCGCTCATAATCTGCTCTTCAACGCATGTCTGGGAGGAAGTCAATTGGCAGGGAGAAAGAGGCCTTGGACTTCCTGTTCCTCTGAGCTATCGGGACCACACTCCCTCCCCCGAAGACACATGACTCAACAGATTAAAGACACACGACCACAGGCAGGAGCAACATGAGGAGAGCTGGTGCATCTTCACAGCCACGCCCAGTCGTTTGTGGGTCATGAGCTCTCCTCTGCACTCCTCAAAACAACTGGGCGGGCATCTGCTTCTTTTCACGTATTCACTAATAAACTATGACATGTAAAGATAGTAATTTTCTTTCTAGGTGCAGATGTCTTTCTTTTATTTCTGGCAACTCTTGTCTTTTCACAAAATAGTAAATTTGCCAGCCAGCCCCACTTTCATTACGCAAAGGGGTCTGGAACCAAAGACAGGCAATCACTTTGTTGTCTCAAACGGCCGCTTCAATCCCCCACCTTTCGCCAATTTCAAAACTTTTTTGTTTCTAACTATTTCAAAACATTCAAGATGGTGGACGTAGCTGATAGATTTTTCTTCAGCTCTTGCTTCGTGCTTGAACAATCAGGATTTAAACCATGTTGGGAGCCTTCATACTGAAAAAATCCTTGCGCAACACATTTACTATAAAATCCGGTTTAGCATGTCGCTGTTTTGGTATATTTTTCGGGTTTTGTGATTGATTGACTCAGCGCTCGAAAAGCCAGCCCTCGAAGTTGAACCCCGGTGCTCTGATTCCAGACCCTTGCGTCTTTGTAACGTTGTCTGTCAAAGCGTGTGGGGACTGTCTGGTCAGGCAACCAAAATACCTATTCTAACCCTAGACCTAATCCTATCTTTACCTGTTTTTAGGGTATAAATGTTGAAAATTATATACATTTGCTAGCATAGTCATACGTGAGAACTGACTATAAATGGGCTTCCAGTCTGAAGCCATCTGACATACCTAGCATCATTGGGGTTGTTTGCTTCACAGGAGGCAGGGACTTTATTAAATTTCACCAATCTCTGCTTTTTGGTTGTTTTGTAGTTCGGGAAGTAGAACATAAACATGTGTGGCAGTGATTGGACAATCGTACTTCCTGCTTTTGGGAACCGTTTGCAGTCCTGCGGTACCTGACCTAGAGCTGGAATTAAATGAAATTGAGGTGAGGCATTAGGTGGCGCCAGCCTGGCTAGTTTTCGGTCTGCAAAGGGGGTGAATGGTATGTGTCTGTAGCCACTTTGCAAATTTCAGAGATGGCATCTATTTTTCCATGAAGGCCATATTCAAATCCAAAGATCAGTTGGACTGTGATCTTATGTGCAACAAATTATCACTATAAGCACGTCTTTAACCTACTGTTTTGTTTATTTATTTATTACAGTGTTTCCCATACATAGACTAATTCATGGCGGGCCGCCATAGTCTATTTTTAGGAGCCATAGACTCATTTTGACATTTTTTTAAAATAAATTATTATTGCAATTCTTGTTATTCGTTAGGTCTATTAAAAGCATGTTTTGCAGCCTGGCAACGTATTGCAAATACGGTAAATTCTCCGCTCGCTCCAGCACCAGCCCAGCCTCTCTTGACCCAAACGAACACACGCACCAACTTTTCACAAAATCTCCGACTTTCTTCCCTCTGCCGCGTGCTCACCGCGAGCTTGTGCCTGCAGCTCTCGCTCTCTGTCTCTCTCTCTCCCTCTCTCTCTCTCCACCGTCTCCTCAACTGCGTAAGCCCCAAAGTGAGCTGTGCTCGCGCGAAGTGAGCTGTGTCCAATTCGTTTACGGACAACCCGCCTGGCTGAGCCCGTGCCTTAAAGCGCGTAGGGCATCACCTGCTCTGGGGCCAACAAGCCGAGCTGTGGCGTCCAGCTGCTGAACTCATAAGTGACAGAAAAGTCTGGTCCAGACGCTTGCGCATGATGAATCTTAACACACAGCACGAAATCAAAGACCCTGAAAACCCATTTGAAACATGTTCTACAACTCATAAGGTCTATTTTGCGTCAATAGGACATATATTGAGCCAGTTACGAGCAGAAACAGCAGATGAATTAGGACGGCTGCAGATTTGAACACGCAAATTACCGCGGCGAAATACGGCGGATTTTGACACATTTATGTTTAGATTCTTTCATACACAAACACAAACCATGAATCTAGTCTATTTGTCTTGACAAAAGTTACAGACTCTAGTATTTCCTCAAACTGTAGCGCGAGGATGCAGCTTACGCTGAGCTGTGTTCAGTGTGCAGGAGAGGAGCAGTGGCGGAGCAGAGGGCAGTTTGAAGGGGCGAAGAGAGATGGGGCCCCACTGGAAAGCAATTTGGAAAAAATTTGAAATTAATGGATTTACTGTTCTAAAACATCCCAGATAAAAGGAACATGTATTTATTATGTATTATCTATGTTTTTAAGACACAAAAATAAAATTTAAAAATAAAATATATAAAAATAGCACATTAAATAAAAAGCAATTGTTATTCCCCCTATTTTTGTAACATATGGTTCTATGGTTTGAAATTAATAGTAATATGAACAATAAAATGTTTGTGAATGCAGCATTGTATCACAAGGGGGCACTGATGTACAGCTATGAGTTAATAATTGTAGGTTAGGAATCGTTTATCAAATATTCTAATTTGATAGGAGGTTTGTGCTCAATGAACAGAAGCACTTTTAAGTCCTTCTTCACAAGAAATAGGACATGTTTAGTCATAAGGGCTCATATGTGCAGTAATTGTTTTCACATTTTAAAACCTACACTATTTCTTTCAAACAAAAGGCAAAGCTGTGGGATATAAATTATAGTATCTAAAATTCACCAAAATGCAGGAAAGCACATGTGTTTGCGTCAAAATTTCCCTGGGGGAGGACCCCCAGGCCCCCCGACTAGGCTGAGACCTCATTCCCCATAGTCTCTCTGAAATCTGTGGGAAACACTGTATTAAAAACACAAATGTACACACAAGCTCCTAAACAAAATCAATCAGCGATTAAAACAAACAGCTCAGTCGCATCTCAATCAGGTCTGCTCTAACCACTACTGCAGAACTGCAGACGATTCCCAAAATGCAGGAAGTATGATCAGCCAATGAACAATGAACAGAGATGAAGCAGCGTGTTAAGGCAGCAGATGGGTGTCAATGGAGCAATGTGCAATGTTTTCCACAAAGTGACATGAAATCACATCAAGATAATATGTCTTAGCAATGGAAACAAATCTATTGACATCATGAATCCCTCTTCACTGTAAAAATTTAACTTGTTACCTTGTTTTGTATTTGTTTGAAAGCAGTTGAAAGAAGTTGGAATCGGATGTTTTGTATAATCTTAAGTAAATGCGGTCAAGTGGGCGGGTAGAGGTGGGTTTTTCTGAGCACTCGCGCATCAACAAGACAGATTACTTAAATATGTCAATCAATCCCTGAACAACTTTGAGTGCACTGTTAAAACAACAAAAAACAAACAAAAAAGTAGATTAAAAATTTTTCTAAGGTTAAGGTTGATTCAGGTGTGTGTTTGAGTGGCCGCTCTCTTTAAACACTTAAGTCGGCAACATTAGCACTGACCTATAACTTTGTCTTTGTACTTTTGCTGTTTTGTTAAAGTGAAAAAAACACTTGTAGAAAAAACTCAAAGCTTTTATACACAAGATAGGTGTCTGTCAATGAGTGGAAATACTCTTCAGACCAATAAAGTATTCATACAGACAAGACACGACAGCACAAGAGCGCATGATTCAGCTGCGACATTGGTCATTACATGAGCAGAAAAGTAGCGTCACAGGTAACACTTACCAGCTCCACTGAACCATAATGTTTCCTGCTGAAGTCTCCACGCCTGCAGCCCAAGTCTTCAGACGCAGAACTGCAGAAGAAACGCACAGTGAGATACATGACCATCACAGCAGGCTCAACAGGTGACATTGTACATAAGGTAATTTATTTTTGCATAGCCCAAAAGCTCAACAAGAGTCATCTCTGAGTACTCTCCAAGATTGTAGATTTACCAAACATCAATGTTAGAAAATAAAACAATAAACATTCAATGGTTAGAACTTGGCAATTTTAGATAATATCATGAATGTTGGTTTCAAGATATTAAAAAATCGAGTACATGTATATCATTTGTAGAAAGGGTTTTAAACTGGTCGGCCCAGGGGCCAATGCAGTCCTTCAGATGATTTCCTGTGGCCCCCATGATGATTTCTGATTATTAATAGTGGCCCACCAATCAAATATATATCGTTGAGGTGTGACTATTAAACTTCTAAAATGCACTAGAATACAGCAACATACTGACAATTTGGCCAACATTTTCCAGGGCAGAACCGTTGGACTCTGATTACCCACTTTTATTTACTTTGTCACTTATGTGTGTAATGTAAAATGGTAAAACAACAGATGTGGACAAATTAGAATATATGCACATATGGTTTTACATATAGAAAGGCTTCAAAGTTGTCATTTGGACAGTGTTTCTGAAGATCACTCCTGGACGAATGAGTGATTACACTGGTTTTACATACAGTATGCCTGTTTATTAAGAATACAACACAGTAAGTCATGTAGTTTAAAATGTGGCCCTTGACCTGTGACTTAGATTTGGCCCCATGGAGCTGTAGCAAAAATAATCCCACAACAAAAAAACAAGCAAGCGCCCGTGAAGTGCATCCGGTGATTTTCAAAAATAAAATCATGACATTAGTACTAATAAGAACACGTCAAAGATATAGACACACAACTAACAGAGGATGTAAATGAACATCTCAAGCTTATCCGCTATGTAGCAAAAATAAAACAAATAACGAACTGCGAGAAATAAGAAAAACTCGAAGTAAGTGTTCTTTGTATTTCTTGTACACATGCTCAGTGATCAGGTGAACTTCCAAGTTGAGCGTGACCCCCGTTAACTCGTGATCTCGCGATGCAGTCTCAGTCTGAGTGACCATCGCTTCACGGACCCTTGCCAGATCTGGACTGGAGGCAGTATGAGCCCAGTGTTAAGGGACATCAATGGTCCAACCTTAGTCACTGAAACAGCAGCATCTACAACACTATGGTTATATTAATGACTTCCCTCCAATTCACTTCCAAGTTTGATCATTTCTTCTGCCTGCAGAGTTTGGCGTGTGGGCTGCAGCAGCAGTGGCCAGGCCCGCTCTGATTGGGAGGCTGCTTCTGATTGGATTAAGTTGCTGTGATAGATGAAGCTTGGCTGAGAGAGCTGACTGCTGGACAAGTCTGACACACACTCCACGAATCAGTCACAGCCACTAATATTGCAACAAAAAAAAATCTTCAGCTGAATGTCTAAACGTTACAGTGATACGGATGGGATGATTCTATTTTGTCACAATCTGATCTGGATCACAATTACGATATGTTTTTGATTTTGTTAAGCGTCAAAAGAACAAAATACTTTTTTCTGTCAAGTTACTAATTGAAACCTAGCTTTACAATAAACATTATTACTGCTTAATTGTAGGTCTAGTGAATAAAATCATTTATTAAGATAACGTCTAAAAGTTCATATTCCAGTCAATTTCAGTGAAACAAAAGGCGACAGAATAACAAAACTTTTCCGGGTTAAAGAAGGATTAAATTAGGGCTGGGCGATTTAGCCAAAAATCCTAATTGCGATTTTTTCCAGGAAATATTGCGATTGCGATTTTTTTTGCGATTTTCTCCCACAGCATAAAAACAAGAGCAAAAGTAACACAAAATCAACAAATTATTATAAAAATTGTTACATTTTGCTAGAAATTACCTGTGAAATGATTTTTGGCTAAATTAGATCCAGTGTTGGGTGTAACTTAGTTACTGTAATTACATGTTTGAGTAACTAGTAGTGTAACTTAGTTACTGTGAAAAGACTTGTAATTAAATTACAGTTACTACCAAAATACTCTTATTCACTTTTAAGTAAAAAAATAAATAAATAATCTACAAAAGTGACTTATTGTGTGAGATAAAACAACAGAGACACAGATCTGCAGCTGGAACTGTGCACAGAATCATTTTTAATATTGATTTTATTACTGAATTTAAATCTAAGCAACTCTTTTGTTGTTTGCCTTTGTTTAAATGCCAATGATACAATTTTAAATCGCATTTTTGATTGATGTTTGCAATAATGCACACAAAGTAATCCAAAAGTAATAACTAAGTTACTCTCTTGAGGCAATAACTATAGTTTAACTAATTACATTTTCAAAAAGTAATGAGTAACTAATTACTTTTTCAATGCATTACCCCCAACACTGATTAGATCAACAAGATTAATTAACTCGTTTAATTGTGAAGGTGGATAAAACTATATAGGCTATAGCCTAACCAGCTCTGCTTTTTACACACATGAACCAGTTTTACTGAACTTGTGCAAATTCATTCACTGTTCATTTTTATTTAAGTTCAAATAAGTGATATCTGTAACTTATATTTCATTCCAGAGCTACTCAGTGTAAAATATGCTTTCATATTAAGCTAAGTGTGTTCCCCTTTAACTTTACGCACACGTCTCTCGGCTGCTGCTTTTGCTTCTCCTTCTCCCCCTCTCCGTCTCAACTACTCGCTCATCCAACGCTCCACAGACAGGACAGAAGGCGGGACGATTACCTGTCCCTGTCCAGAGAGCCGGAGTGCTCCGTGTTTGGAATTAAATAGTTTATCCTTCGTTTGGCAGCGCGTCACCGCGGACCACTTTATGTTACAGCGCGGACTCGTAACGCGGTGGAATTTTGAAGTCAGAGGCTCACGCACATACGCGCTAAAAGGCAAAGAGAAGCGATAGACATTCACCTGAAACAACTATTATGTCTATGTTTCGTGTCACTAACGAAGAGAGTTCGCGGAGAGAGTGGAGAAAAGAGAGAAAGAACGAGTACAGCGAGGGCTCCGGGCTCACCTCGTTGACCGCCGCTTTAAGCCTAAATCCTTTGCTGTAGTTTTGACAAGAGCACAGTTTTACACCTGTGAGCCTGGTATTGTCATTACATGTCGTTGATCTCATGAGCACACGAATTACAGAGAGAAAAGTGAAGCACAAGCACACGGAGGTGTCGGTGGAGCGTAACATGAAGCTGCAGACCGGAGGCGCTGCAGTCACACGGCCGCACTTACACGCAGCGCTTCAATTACTTCCAAAACAAAACTCACGTGGCCAATAATCGCACGTCTCTGCGATTACATAATCGCGTCTTGTCATATCGCGATATAATTGCAAATGCGATTAATCGCCCAGCCCTAGATTAAATTAAATAAATAAATAACTTCCTTCAATAAGAACATAACAACAATAAGCTGTGTTTAAGTTCCTCTGACAGAGAAATGAAATGAAAGAAATGACAGTGGAAACAACTCTTTCTCTTTCCTAACCACACAAAAGTTACAAAACACTTACGTTAGGACACAGAATTGAACTTAAACATTACTATAATGATACAATATATTTTTAGCGGTAAGACATGTCATGTGCTAAAAAATTGTCATCACGACATAAAAGTGAATATTTGCAATAACAATGTAACTGATTAATACATTTATCGCTGTAATTTCTGCCTCTCTTGACTCTCTTGAGGGTTGGATTTTGCTTTTCCAGACACTCAAAGACACTTCACATTTTGCATTTTTCATTCACTCCACACTCGATGGTGGTAAGTTACTATTGTAGCCGCAGTTGCCTTGGGGCAAACTGGCAGAAGCAAGGCTGCCTCTTTGCGCCATTGGCTCCTCAGACCACCACCAACTGTTCATAAACACACTACATACCAAACAATGTGGTAAAGTGTCTTGCCTAAGGACACAACATCAAGGTCAAACTTGTTTAAATCTTTAGTACGATCAGACAAAAGCTGTGTCTTTGTCACAATAAAGAGGAAAGCAGTGCAACTATAACACTATATTAAAATTTATATTTGTTTTCTACATGTTTATCATGATGTATGATATACTCTATGATATTGCCCAGTTCAAAACATTGCCATTCTGATTTGCAATTCATGTTTTAATAATATAAATCACTTTTCAAATGTGATCAAAAGAGTTGACAAAATGAATGATTTCAATAATTTGAGATGATGAATTCAGAGATCGTTCAATATAAGTTTTTCTTTGGTCGATGCCAATATTTCAAAATTTTGTCAGTTTATTCGATATCTATGACGGATTTTCAAGGCCGATTTTCTGTGTCTTAAAAGTACAGCTGGGGTAGATAGAAACCTTCAACCTAAACTATTCACCACGGTAAATGTGCGTCTCTTTCACACAATATAATGAGGCTCGATTGTATTTTGGCCCAAAAGAATTATTACTTCATAGCATCATGAAAGACATTTACATTGTTCATATTGACAAACAAACAAGCTCTTATAAAGCTTCTGCTGCAGCAAAGTCATGGACAAGAATAAAACTAAAGTCATTTAATGATAAATCAAAACTGTAGACTTCGGAATGGAGAGAGATAAAAAGTTTCCAAACCAACTCAGACTCAGTTGAACACTGTGAGTGTGGCTTTCCCACAGAGGAAAAACCCAAACAACTGCCTGATCAAATATCAACCAAAGATATTTGATCAGACAGATATATTTGATCAGGCGATATACAAAAAAACAAAACAAAAAACTAAATATTGGCTCCCAAATATCGGCCAGCCTATCTCTAATATGTATGTAAGGTACGACAGGTTTAAAGTTTGTATTCCGAAAATTACAGGATGTTTTGTTGTTTGTGAAAGAAATAAAAACTGAAGCCTTTGCGATTTGTTACTTGTGCTCAGTGAACTTTCAGAATGATGCTACAAAAACGTAGCATCATTTGTGCCCTTATTATAACGCAGGTTTTGTACAAATCACGTTCGACAAGCGGCGTTTTCAAAGGATTCAGATTTCAAAGTCAAATTTATGCTGCGCCAAACAGTGTGTCAACAAAATCATCGGGAACACTTCAATCAGAAACTCAAATAATGTAAAATAGGTTTTAAAAAAAGAGCAGAACCCAGGCAATTATTAAAGTTGTTGCTATGTAAAAAATGTTGCCTGGTAACGGCAGTAAACAATTAAGTACTCAGATAGAAAAGCCGGGATAATGAAGTCAAGAAACGACATTTGAGACATTTCAAGAATGGCAATGTGTCAGAGCAATTTACACCGGCCTTTCAGGACAGACTTCACAGAATAATTGCACGACTTTCACTGTTTCTCTGTTTGAAACCTCAATGGACAAAGCAATAATTTATTTACTTATTAAGATCTGTTCATTAGATTTCGCAAATTCAATATCATAGTTGTATTAATGTATTACATTCTATTCAAATTAGTTTTATTTTTGCAGCACATTTAGAGACACAAACATGGAATAATAAGGGCCTGAGTGGCATGACTAACATATGGCAGTTCCTCTCCAGCTGAAAGTAATTTAATAAAAATCCTAACTTGAATGCATTAATACACACAAATGCTGCCCAGTTAGTTCTATGTTCATCATGATACAATTTGCCGTATCACACAGTTTCTTAATGTATCGTATCAAAGCACAAGTATTGCAATTTTTGTTGCATGAATAAAATCCAGAGCTAAAGAACATTTGATTGTATTTTGGGCTCTTTTCGAGTTACATAGGTCACAGTCAAAGCCCTGTTCACGTCAGGATTGTGTCGACGTCAAACAGCACCAAAGAGAATCCACTTAAACTGAGTTTCTTTAACTGATTTCTGCAGCTTTGCTGTAAAGGCCAGTTCATTAGTTAAAATTTTGCAGTTCGACTGCACTTTCACTACCGACTCTAGATGGCAGTCGTTAGCTAGTATTCTTGTTTATTAATCAGGGAGGCAAGGCCACCTGGTGTGTGTGCGCGCCCCAGGTAGACCAACAGGTTTGACCGTGGCTGTGGTATCATAACTTAAGACAGAGAAGCGTTGGTATTTGGACTAAGCTACAGTACCTAACTAAAGTTACTGGACCAGTTAAATCAAGACAACAAATTAGAAGTCAAGCAGCAGCAGCACGCATCAGACACGGCCAAGCCGCACAGCACCACAAGTTGTTGTTGGCGACAAGACGGTAAGCCAACAATTGTACTTCCTAATATTATTGAACCAAAACCTACTCTTTTGCTTAAAGGGGACCTATTGTGTTTGTTTTTTTTAATATTTAGTAAGAAAGTAGAACATGCACAGAAAACATCTAAAACATCTAAAGCAACTTAAAAATAGAAACAGCTCTATTGACTTCCTGTTCAAAACTGCAGAACTAATAAGCCCCGCCTCTTCATTTTAAAAACTGCAAAAAGTCAAATTTTAAAGTACTGTAAAAAGCAACAGCTTTTCAAAAACTATTTTTTATTGTTGGAAAGTGGCTATGGGACAGTTTTGAACCATATATGCTTCACTTTGAGTGTTAATCTTTTGAATTGTAACAAGTAAATACAGACAAGTGGGAGGGGATAGGTGGTAGTTGAGAATGAGGATTTCTGAGCACTTGAGCTCCAACTTAAGAACAAAACAAGATTACTCAAACATGCATGAATCAATTCAAATATAACTTTGAGTAAACTATGATGAATGAAGGCAATCATAAGGTTAAAACTTAGAAAGTGAATTTGACAAAATAGGTCCCTTTAACACATTGGCTTCATTACATTTTTGTTGACATTGAGTCATGACAAAAGTATATAGTCCCAGCTCAGGTAAAATATCATTTTTTATAATTATTCCGAAATTCTAATACTAATCTTAACTCCAAGCCTCGGACCTAAACTTACCCATTTTTGTAACTTCAGACCTACATTTAGCCAAAGAAACCAACCAAAACACGACTTTAAGATGCTAAAAATAATTCTCTATTTGATGCTTATCACAACAGGAAATAAAAAAAATGTATATAACAAAAACACACAAAAGAGCGAGAAGTGAGCTCATGACAAGCCAACAACGTGTCCTAGTAAACATACATATTTTAGAGAGGAAGAAGAGCTAATAAAACTGGACTGAACACATTGTGTATCGTGTTTCTCATTAAAAGTGAAAACTATGGTGGCCCCCATAGTCCAAAAAGTTACAGTATATTGAGGGATTTTCAGTCACTTTCACTCTACTGCGCAAAGAGCCGCTGTTCATCTGCTTAGCTGGGGAAACTTCATTGAATAAAACAACAAAACGGGACGAGAGCTAGCTGTTTCGATCAGGTATGAACCGGTGTCACAGACGTCTGTCTTCTGAAGCTTGAGACAGTGTTTTTCTCACTGTTTTTTCACCTGAATGTAACTTTTAAGGGTCGTAGGCTCTAATTTCATTCACAAATGTTGATTTAGCAGCACAACTTTTGTTTTTCCACTGTCTGTGTCTATGAGCGGCGGCTCTTTCTGCAGGTGGGGTGATTACAAATTTGTATCATTTCGTAATCAATGATTTCTAAGTATAAGTAGAGGAAATACATAGCCGTTAAAAATTAAATAAATCAAATATCTATCGTTTGTTTCATCATTGTCATATGATCTTTTTTTATCGTTTTTATTAACGAGTCAACGGTTCTTCTGATCCAAAGCATTTCATTGCATTGTTGACCTTGTGTTGACTTGCATATGACAATAAACTATCTTGATCTTGATCTTGATGATCTTATGGAAAAACAATGGCTCAAAATGAATAGCCTAATGCTATCCCTCTTAGGAGGAAAGTGACATTATGACTTGATGCATATATTTTCTTCACGGCTGACTGCAGTCTGAGTGGACCACCACAGCTCAGCTCGTGTGTGTGGCGCTGAAGAGAGGACGGCTGCACGGTTAATGCATAATACAGTATACTCAACCATAGTGGGCCTTTTAAATGGAAGTGCTACAGGAAGCATCCATCAGTGCTTCTATCTGTGCTCTTTCTTGGCTGTAGATGACACAATAAGGGTCTGGTGTCTGTTCTGCCTCTGTCTGAACCTAACACCCCAGAGCAGGGTTGTAGAAAGCTTACACTGCGAGAGGCAAAACGATTAGGTGACATTATACGCATCCCACCTCAGCTTATGGTCGTAATGAAAACATATTCATAAGAGAACGTGGGAGTTTGAGGCTGCTGGTGTAGACAGGCAAATGTACAGCAGGAAGGTATGTATACAACTAGAGGAGATTTGAGAGATATAAAAAAAAATACTAAATGTAGTCTTTAAGTCGATTAATTGGTCATGAAGTCTAGTTAACCAAATTTCTATTGGTCGACTAATATTTTTATTTCTGTTATATGGACTTGTATTGAATAGAAGGGAATTAGCTGAAATTCTGAACCAAATTGTTGGTCTAATCTGCCTTTTCTGTATGATTTTAGTTTTTGCATTTGGGTCAGATAAAGGGTCAGTTCAAAACACACTTTTTAGCTTCAGTGCTTTTGCCACGCCTACTTTTTAGTGATTAATCGGTCGATGAGACATGTTTTTAGTCGACCAAGTATTCCTTTGATCGATCACAACCTTACAAGCAACGTCACCATTCATTCATTCTTGTAAATCATCTGGTGTCTGCAAAACATGAATAGTAGGCTGGAAAAAATCAACAAAGCTGTAAGATTTCTTGGTCGACTTCAGACACGTCCCATTGACGATTTGTCGACCAAAAAGAATTCGTGGCAAAGCTGAAGTAAAAAGGATCTTTTGGGTTGACCATTTTCTTGACAAAAAGATGCAATGAAGCTCACTCAAAAACAATAATTTATAGAAAAAATCTGTTATATAAAAAAAGATTAGATAAAGGAAAATTCAACTAATTAAAATTTTTGAAGCTGCAATCTAAATAAAAAAATATATATGTCTAAATAAAACAAAAGGATTACAGCACTAAATATTATATCTCGAGACAATTAGCTTGATCTTGATGTTAAAGGTGGTGTCTTCAATTCATTAGCTAAGATGTAATTATTAGTGAAATATTTGTCAAAGTAATTACGTGCAGCAATCTTCTGTTTTATAAAGCACTAGACATGTAAACTTGCCTTGTATATCTGAGGGTTTGCGACATTACTTTTTTCATTTTCATTATTATTTACTTCTTTTTGTAGCATTTTTGCACAACACTACTCGATATTCACTTTATGCATAAATTCAAAACAGCATTCACAATATTATCTAAAAATTCAAAATATCGCTCACCTCTAGTTATCATTTCAGAAATAGAAAGATTGCTAGAATACATCACAATGTCAGTAAGTGTGCACAAGTGAATTGATCAATTGCAACTAATCGTCATCTGACTTGGTGATCGAATAATCATTAACTATGCATATATGAAATGTCAGGAGTCAGAAATAGGTTTTTAAGCAACAAAGACATGACAAACAAAGACAGTTCCTCTGTAAACATGGACATCCTCAAATGACATTATTTCAGCTTTGTCTGGGTCAGTTTGTGAAAAAATATATAAACAGCTAATCAATTCATCCAAAGAATAATCACCCAACAAATTGACAAGTAAAATTGTTAGTTGCATAGTTGTCAGAAAACTTAAAACAAGCCTAAAAGATATGTATTGTTTTAAAGAAAATCTCAGTTGTACCCAGTTATGAAATGCATATAACATTTTACAAAGTTTAACTGATGTACTGCATCTGTTCAGCTGTAAGTCAACCCAAAACATGAACCACAGCATCTGACTTATGAGGTCTGCTTTCCAGAGAGAATGAAGTGTAGGTTTCTATGTCTGTTGTTACCTGATCGGTGTTTACATGTGAGCTAACATCTCAACCTCTCAGTGTTTACCATCAACTTCTCTATCTGCAACCACATTTAGAATCACACATGGTCAAAACAATTACCAACTGCTATTACTCATAGAAAACTTATTTTTGTCACTTATTGTTGTACGTCTGCAGTAGCAGTGGCACTGATGGCATTTCACATGGTTATTATATGCCCTGCCTCTAAACAACTACAAGTAACCTTTATCAACAAGTAAACTACAGCTGATGCCTTACTGGGCCAGACATACAGCTCTGTCACTTAGTCAGAGCACAACAAACGAACTTCATTCCATGCATTTTGGAACAAACAGGATAAAAACACGAATCTACTATAATTATAGTATATAAAATATTCTAGTATAAAAGTAGGATGTTGATCTTAGCGCTTTGAGGATCTGCTTTAGGGCAGGTGAGCGGTGTAATTTGCTGCGTAAAATGCTGCAGGAGCAGGACAGGACAGCGATGGCGCGCGCAACATGCAACAGATGAGAAAACAAGAGCAAGAGCAGGTGCTAGTGTAAGAGAAAAGACTTAGTTACCGCTGGTTGAAATTTAGCAGTTTGTTGGAGGCTGGGTCCACACTGGTCATGTCCCCATGCGGCTTCAGGATACAACTAGGCAACAAACAAGCAGCCGCTCTTGTCCCGCTCTCCGCTGGATTTCCGCTCACTTCTTGCTAGGAGCTCAGAAGCATCACTGCAGCTAAAAGTCCCGACAAGAGCCGCTGATCAGATCCATTCTCTCTCTCTCTCTTCTCTACTGTTTGTGTCGAGCGCAACTGGTGAGAGCAGAACAACCCCGTGCCATTGAGCACTAGTTCTGTTCCTGCGTCTGTCTGTGCTCCGTACGCACGCGCGCGCACACTCACGGCTCCATGTCAACACAATACTGCATTTCAATCCCGCACAATTAGACGGAACAGCCTCCAGTCTAACGGGCACTTTTCTGCGCAGGTTATTCTTCTTTGCAGAGGGACGTGAAAGGCACAGCTGTTACATCACCGCAGTGACTGTAGCTGGAAGCCACCGTGATGTCAGGACCAGCTCTGCACACTCTTCTGGATGAATTTGGAGACTCTTTTGCCCTGACTCTTACAAAGAAGAGGAAGACATCTCTAAATGATGTTTGATTAATCGCTTTAACTCAATCAAACTTGCTTTCCGTTTCATAAGAAACACTTCCGTGTATTTGGGCTGGGCGATATTGACAAAAATGGATATCTCGATATTTTTTTTTTTTACCATAACTCGAATACATATTCAAACGATTTTTATTTCAAACCGTTCTAACACATCTTTGAATGACTTAGTTGAGGTGAATATAAAAAATTAGGCTATATTGACTTAAGATATTTTTGGTCGACTTAGTAAGAAATTTTTGTTGGGTCGATACCGATGTCGATTTTCATAAATTTTGCCGATCTGAAATCATGGCCAATTATCAAAGTCGATTTCTTATTTTAGTTTTTAAAGAAATAACTGAGATGTGATAGTCTATCCAAAAAAGAAAAATTCAATTAAAATATTTGTCTCATTGTTTAATGAATACAACATGTTTATGCACATTACAGAACATTTTAAAGAGTAATTCAAGAAAGTGAGCCTTTTCAAAACACAGCAAAATGGAGATGTATAAAACAAACCGTATCATTTCTCTCCAAAACTAATTTGGAGCTCAGCTGATCACTGCGAGTGCAGCTTTACGTGCAGACGACTGTTAAACAACTGCCTGATCAACATCGACCAAAAATATCGGCCGGTCGATATATCGGTCTATCTCTAGTTTTGACCAAATATTTGACCCGAACTACCCTCACAAGACACAAACTCAGAGATTTTCATGCTAAATTAATATTCATGAAGAAAAAATGTTGCTAATTGAGATTTTCATGTAAAAAAAATTCAAATAAGTTAGCAAAATGGTTTATATAACTAATAAAAAAAATGTCAAGACACCAACGAGTGATTCATTGACAAAAATATCATTTTCTACATATTTGAACTGTTACAATAATGTAACTTTTTCATAGGGCTGGGCGATATGGCAAAAAATGAATATCACGATATTCCTGGAGACAGATCACAATGTTCGATATTTGTCACAAAAATAGTATTTTTATATTAGTCTGTTTCCTTTGGGGTAAATAAAATCATCTGTTTTTTCTGAAAGTTCCTTTTGTGATTGGTTAAATCCAGCAGTCACTCACTCAGAGCAGAACAAAAACCGACAAGTGTTGCCAGATTTTCAGAAAAAATGCGATCAAGCCTTTGAAAAGCGACCTCAGCCCATAAATAAAGTTATTCAAATAATCGTTAATTAGAACATTGTGTGATACAATTTTGGCATTTCTAACACTAATAGCTTTTGAAATTGTGCTAAAATCCATGTTTTATACATAAATAGATATATTTTTGTAAATCAAACCTGAAAATTTGCAAAATTTCACCAGGAGCTTGACCTGAAGCTGCAACACAAAAACTCAACACATGACCTTCAAAATTCATAAAACTATTAAAAACAGACGCCCAAATTTGTTATAAAGAAACAAACTTGGCAACTCTGAGGCTAAAGAATAGGCCGGAAATAACTGTCTGTATTTTAACAAACAGATGAATTAACTAGAGAAATGGTAAACCACAATTTGACGATTCGATTCTTCTCACGATATTGCCCAGCCCTATTTTGTATCTTTAAAGAACTATGTCTGAAGCATTTAAACGTTATACTCATATTAATTTTTGCATATCTTCAAGACAACTGTCACGATATGATCTAAAATTCTACATATTGCCCATCTTAGTTACTAATCAATCAGTCTGGCGCTCTCCGGGGTCCAACAATAACGCCGCCTTTGCAGCAGCTTTACGTCTAGATGAGGTCATTCCTTTCACTGAGCCTTTTCTTATTGCCGGCTCTTAGACTTTACTACCGCTCTGCCCCCATTTCTGCTCGTGGTGTTTTCCGCTATTCTCAAAGGTCTTAAATTTGATCTTTTCTGTCAAGGTATTTCTTTTCTTTCTCGAAGCCACAACTAAAGTAACAACAGCAGCAGCGCCTTTTCTGAGACTAAAGATCTGTAAACAAGCAGCGCAGACTGAGCGTGAGAATTGTTTTTTCCAGAGATGTCAAGATCATTTTGAGGCCCTCCATAAGAACCCGAGACAGGCAGATGAAAGGTGAGCTTAGGTAAATCTGATACCTTGACAATAGCCTCCACGCACAAACACAAAAACACACACACACAACATGAAAGAGTGCAGGAATGCCAGGCTTAACTCCACAGCACTCAACCGCTCATCAATTTTTCATCAGCGCCTGCCCTGCACCCCCACACCAGCGTGTCACCATACTACCGCACTATAAATTCAATATATACGTATATACTTTTATTTATAGCAAAAACACTCTTTTACAGCGCAGTTGGGGCAACAAAAGTCTGGGGTAAACACTATATCACGAACAGGAGTGATAGCTTCTTTCAGCAACATTGGGATTAAATTGCAATAACAAAAAAATACAAGAGAAGCTCCGTAATTAGCACTTGAGGCTAGTTTATGTGCACAGTTCTACAATTTGACCTACACACCCAGCCTGGCTTTGTTAATAAAGCAGATTCTAACAGGAAGTCCAATGGGGAAGGCCTCCTGTTCGCTAAAAGGGTGATGAGGCCCATTATAGTAAATGACAGAAGTGAGAAAAGATGTGAATGCACTTTGTGGTTTTACTTACTTTCACTCTAAATGTCTAGTATAAGCAGAAAAGGAAAAAAGTGTGAGAATTCTAAAAAACATATTTTCAAAGGTGCAAGTTACATGTGCTAGGTAAAATTTTAGACTAACTAACTTATTTTAGCATGAAGTTCTTGATTATATTCAAATATTATGTCCCAACGCCCCAAAGCAGTTGTCTCCACTTTAATTGGTCAAAGCACAAAGAATATGAGCGTGTCATGAAAAATTGAGTTCAGCTCTAAAAGGCAACACATAGCACAGTGGTTAGCGCTCTGACCTCAGAGCACAGCCCATTCTCTGGAAAAAATATAGACATACAACAAAAGGTCAAAAACGTAATAAGAACGTTTTCATGCCTTTTTTATGTCAGTATGTTACAAAAAGGAAAATTGCAAAATATCACTAATTTTGGTTTAATCTACATTGTGACATTTTCTTTCAACAATTCTACTCCAAGCTCCAGTCCTAACTTACCCATTTTAGTAACTTGAAGCCTAAACTACCCGCTAAACCCAAAGAAAATGTGGCCACGTGGCATCAACTAAAATGTGTGGTTTTCTTTTACGTTTTGGCTTTTGTATATTGAGTAAAAAGGGCACAAAACGTGCTTTTCGTACATTTTTGACATTTTGTTGTAAAATTTCTCCAGTGACTGTAACAGACCCATAGCAAGAAGTCCTGGGTTTGGCTCCAATGGGACCTGGGCCTTTTTTTGTGGAGTTTGCATGTTCTCTTCATGTCTGTGTAGGTTTTCTCCGGGTACTCCAGTTTCCCCTGCCACTAAAACATGTCCAGTCCAGTGTGCCTCCCTCCCCAGGACAACGTATAGAAATGAGCTGTAAAGCTAAAGTCTGGTATATCTGTCAATGTGTTTAATGTAAATGTACATTGTCTAATGTACTAACCTTTAATAATCAAGTGCATGTCAGACTGATCTAAATTAAACTGACAACCTAAATAAAAATTTACAAATATGTACATTTAATTTTTGGCAAAAAATATTTCTTCATGGAAATCTGTATTTTTGTCATGTAACTGTACTGTTCTTATATAGTTACTTATTGTTCCTCATTAGTGTATCAGCTATCAGCTTTAATACTCGAGGTAAGGCAAATATTTAGTTTTGGCCAACTTGATTTTATATACATAATCATCATATGTTTTTATGTGATGATCAATATCAACTGTGTAAAATGTTTTGTTAGCCTGATTCAATAGCTGGTTTCTTGTCACTTCCTGGAAACGGCCTGACATCGCACTATTAAGGTTCATTCACTTTATGTTAGACGGGTACTTTTTGCTTTAACCAATCAGTGTAGAGTGTAGAGTGTAAACGCGCGTGTCAGCAATTGTTGCCGTTTCTGTGCGTCAAAGTTATAAATTAAAGATACAATATCAAATTCTAAGTTGAAATTTGACACAAGGTCAAAGGAGGAGAACATACAGTCTGCTACCTTCAGCTCGGGTTGGTTTGACTTTAACGTCACTGCACATCTCTGTTCGCTGGTTGTACTTCCTGGTTTTCGTGAAACGTCTGCAGTTCCGCGATGCCAGGTCTAGAAGCTGTAGTGGAGCACTATGATGGCACCAGCTGGCAACTTTTCTACAAATACACTGTTTAATTTTCTGTATAGATTATTTTTTTCTTTTTCAGTACTATTTTAAAGTCGTGTCAACAAGGTTTTTCAGTTTGAATGAGCATGTGCCACAAGACTTTTTTCCCCAATTATGTTTATCTAAAAAAAGCAAAAAATGCAACTTTTCAACAACTTCCAGGTTGAAACACCTCAACCAATCATTCTGTTTTTTACTGACGGCTTTCAGTGACAGCCTAATCCAGACTGATAATGTGTAGAACTGAATTCAGAGTGATAAACAAAGCAGTCTGGCATGTTCAGGCCGTGAGCGAGAAAATCCAGAATCTTTGAAGACCCAGGTGTGTTAACTCATGTGAACTTTAAGTGTTAAGTATACAGGTAAAAAATACTGTGTGTGTGGGTAGATGTGTCGAAGCCCACAGCAGCTTTAGCGTAAGGAGACTTTGTGCAGCAATTTACTCAATAGTGAGTTAATCTCTCTGAGCCGTGGTTCCATATCTCTGGACAGTTGCTGCCGTGGGCCATTAGAGAAGCAACTGTGACCACCAGCCTCATCCTCCGCTGCTGTGGTCAGTCAGCAAATGTACACTGGAATAGTACTTGTCACAAACCAAATACAATACCAACACTGAAAGTATGTTACACTAAATAGTACTGTACTCCCTGATTTTCACACTGCAAAACAGGAAGTCAAAATTTATGTTAGTCTAACCTTTCCAAAGGGAGTTGAGTAAGTAAATGCCACTGCACTTGAAAAATGGGTCAAAATGCAGAGGACAAATTTCCTACGAGGACAATACATTGTATTTTAATCTAAACATGTAGGATCATTTTTTCTAGTTTAATATTCCTTCAATGATTTTTTCCCTTTCATTTTCTACAGCGTGGTCCTGTTATTGGTCGCAGGTGACTGGTATCTTCCAGTGATTTTGGACCTTAGACAGGGAAACACACTGGACTGTGACCAACTCATCACAGGGTTAACACATTTAGAGGTTATGCAGCTGACATCACAATATTCTAAATGTTAGTGGCAAGAAATACATAAGAGTCAATGGAGAGAAAGGACATTTTCTCCGGTTTAAGCTCAAAATTCAGCTAAAACAGCTAAAAGACACTGCAGTCTGAGAACAAATGTAACCCACCACAAGTCTACTGAGTTTGCAACTGACATAAAAAGAGGAAACCAGGTAAACATTGATAGAAAAGCAGACAAACAACAAGATTTTAGCTTCTCTCACATTTATTACAGACAGACACAGTTGAACTTAACACTCTTCTTCTTAAAAAACCTCAGACGAAAGACTACGACCAATGTTCTCTAACCTGAATGTTATTGGTTATTGCTCGGAGGAAACCACCCAGACACGGGGAGAAGCATGCAAACTCCACATAGAAAGGCGTCGAACCCACAACTGTATTGTTGTGAGGCAAGAGTGCTATCCTCTCTGCCACTGTGCCACCAATTGAAGTGCTTTTCCCAATTTTTTGACTTGGATGAAAAACTGCAAATTCATTTTCATCTGGTGCAAAACTGATTTCAAGTTTTTTTTTTTCTTTCAAAAGTGGTATTTAATCTCAGAAATGTCATCATGTTTATCCTTCAACTAGAATGTCCAAACTTTTTTCATCAAGGGCAACAGCTTGAAACTCAGACTGGGCCATTTAAAAGAGGCCATCTAGTAAAAAAGTTAAAATGGTTGTATTGAGAACAAGTAAGTGGATCACAAGACACTTTTTCAGGTATAAAACCCTAATAGTTCACACTGAAATGCTTGGTAACTGCATTTAAAACAGTAGATTTTCAAAGATATTGCTGTTTGTGCCAATTCTTGACGCAATCTAAGGGCCACATTTTGAAACACATACTAAATGGAGGGCCTATATGGGTCATAAAAAGTGGACATACAGTGAAAAATCCAATTGTGTTAATTTAGAACAAGTTAATTAAATCAGAAGACATTAATTTAGCCTTAAATCACAATTGTACCTATCAAAATCCTTGGTTATAGATAAAAAAAAGCTTGTTTTTAAAGCTCAGTGTAAAATGCATTGCTTATGGCCACTTAAGCCATTTGTTCAAAAGATCTGAGGGCCAGTTTATACTGTTTTAAACTATAACTCAAAGGATTGATTTGCACGCTACAGGGGTAAATTATGTAAGTATCTGGTCATAATCATCTGATTTTTTTTTTCAAGGCACACTGGTGGAAAAACAAAGTTCTATCTAGTGTAACATATTGAACTAAACAATATACTGTGTCGCGATGTCATAAGTCCAGATGGTGGAAGAGCCAGCTGTTGATAACACTGTACTTTGCCATAAAATATAAAAGGTTTCAACATGAATTTTAATTCTGAAAAAATTGTGGCTAGACCCATTAACCATCTGTACACAACTAGCATGTCCAAACTGAGGCCCAAGGGCAAAACGTGGCCCTTTAGACCATTTTTGTTGGCCCTGAGATCTCTTGAACAAATGGTCTAAATGGCAATAAACAATGCATTTTACGCTGAGCTTTAAAAACCAAACTTTTATAAGCTATAATCAAGCATTTTAATGTGTACAATTGTGGTTAAAGTCCAAATCAATGTCTTATAGTTTAATTAACTTTTTTTCACTGTATGTCCACTTTTGTATGACCAATTTAGGCCCGACATTTAGTATGAAACACAATGGTATGTTTAAAAATGTGGCCCTATAGAAGAAAAAACTATGGACACCCAGGTATACAACTAAAAACTGCATTTAAACTATAAATATTTTTAGCTGCTCTTCATCTGCATTAAAGCTTGTGATTTCACATAAAAATACCTTATTTTATTCAAACATTTAATAGCCTTTTGGCATAGTTTTTTACAGAGATTGTGTTTGGCTTTTTCTCTATTCTATTCAGTTTACAAGTCACGTTTTCCATAACTTACTGGAATAAATACTGTCTTCCTCTTAATCAAGAAAGAGTCTAGGGCAACAAAACGAAGCAAATATTTCTTTTAAACAAGCACTTTGTTGGAAACTGTTTCGATGTGCAGCTTTTACTCCACTGCTCCTGCCAGGAAAACAGTATAGGCTAATGAAATTTGCAAACCGTTGTATCATGTTTAATTATTTACTTTGACAATGAAAAATGCAGCCTTTGTAGTGTCCATACGTCACGCAGCAGCAGCAATAGATGGTGGCACTCTCATTAAACGAGATCACGTTAATTAACCTTTTGTCTGCGGGATCAGGGAGGAGATGGACACCGCTATTGTGAGGGGATTTTACAGCCTGGACGGTTCATGTGCTGCGCCTCAGAGCTCTCCTCGTTCAATCATGTAAATCAAGGTGTATTTAGATCTGCTGCTTTGAAAGAAGAAAATGACAATACTATTAGTTTTGCTCGACCTGTAAATACAGAATAATGTAATAAGAAAGAATGTATGCTTACAATAATATATGAACGCAAAAAAAAGTTATTTATTATAAACTGTGTTGAATAAGAACATTAGATAAGTTAATTGTGCTGCAGCTGTAGCTCAACAGTCAAAATATCCATCACGAGCCATCACATTGTGTTATAAAGGAAAGGTCTGCCCTCTACTGGTGACTACTTTAATCACAACCTGACCAGCTAAAACATAGACTGATGTTTTAAAGTCTGTGGTTAAACAGATCTGGGCAAACTACTGACCCGGGGCTAGATGCAGCTCTCAGGTGTTTTAAGGTGCACTGTGTAACTTTCTGGAGGTGAAAAGTCATCTAACAATTCAGTAGAGTTAGAAAGTTAAAACATACTTTGGACTTTCTGAATGGAGATGAATACATTTGTTGCCATCTTGTGAACAAAATCAGCCAAAAGAACCACTTTTCTGCGGAAACAGATGTGTTCGAGCCCTCCTCCAAGCCAATAGACTATTTTGTGGCCATGCAAGACTCAAAGTAAAACCACTGATTTTTATTTATCATGTATTGTAACTAAGGCAGCTAAATGACAAAAATATCATTATTAGTTTGGCCAAAAAGTTGCGCATGACCTTTAAGAAGCCACGTTTTGTGAAAAATGTATACACTTAATATTTATTTTATTTGATCAGTTGGCTTTGATTAGTTGCACTTGTGTTCTTAATCAGTATCACAATAAACGGCACAAAATAATAGATCAAATTAAGCAAATTTTTTCAGTTCTTGTAGATTGTTTCTTTCTTATGGCCTTTTAGGTAAACTAAATTTCTGCTACAGTATTTCAGAAAGTTCTTACTCACTCAGAGCAGGAACAATTGATTATTTACATTGTTTTTAGTAATGGAAATATGCTAAACATCTTAAACAATATGCCAAACAATTTCTCTCATAAATGAAAATATTTTTGTAAATCAAACATGAAAATTGCTGAATTCACCTCTTTTATGACTGAAAGTGCAGCAAAAAAACAAATCACAATAAACACTACGTCATACAGTCCATTTTAAACTTATTAGAATATTTAAGGTTGTTGTTTTTCCAGTGTAACTAATTTGAACACAGATTTGAACAAATTTACGTTGAACTGACAAATCGTCCAAATACTTATCGAGATTTGCCCCAAAAGTACCGAGATATTCATTTTTTTCCAATATCGCCCAGCCCTAGACGTCAGCGTTATCACACAAAAGCAGCCTTGTTTTAAGAAGGTCCTCGCCACGTTTTTGTGATAATATTTCTTTTATTTTATTGACTTGGCTATGCATACGTTTGCACTTGTGTTCTTCATAATATCACAATGAATAGACACAAAAATATATCAAAATAATACATTTTTTTCATGATTCTTGTAGACTGTATGGTCGTTGAGGTAAATAGAATTATTATTTTTTTTTTTTTTAGAAAGAAACCAACCAAGGCTTTGAAGTACAGTAACCCCAAAACAAACAACCTCAATCCTTCATATACAAGTTATTAATTTGAGACATTAATTGATTAAAAGAATGGGCTTCCTAGACATTTTGAAAATATGATTACTTGTGTTGTATCAAATGTGAACCATCTTTGTATGACTTATCGCGGCCTGAACAAAAGTCCCACCTCTTTCATGACTTTAAAAGAGCATGCAAGTTCTCGACAGGCTAAGAAATAAAAATACGCCGCTTCGAACTGAGAAAAAAAGAACACTAAGAGCTCAGGCCCGCAAGCTGCACCGCCACACAGGAACAACAAGATCAAAAAGACACTTAAGTATGGGCTGTTTTTTATTTTACTTAACCAATGGAGCAGGAGCGGTGTTGTCTTAATTTATCACAATAAATTGTAAAAATAGTAGTTTAAAAAGTCTTTCATTACAAAAATGGGCCATACCATTATTATAATTTGCTACATCAATTACCACACTTCAACCCTCCACCACTTGTCCAGGTGAAATATGTCCCGCTGGGAAAAAAAAACTGCCCAGGCCTGAAAGAGAATCAGGAAATTATGCTAATTAATCAAAAAGCAGATTGTACAATGGAAATGAGCACACATATTGCGCAGCTCGCCCCAACTCTTAGGATACTGACATTATCTGGGAAGAGGCGCATAACATGAGGACTCTAAATAGCCTCATTTACATAGGATTAAAAAACTACTCTATTACCGGAACATGATTAGCCTTTACAGACATAGTCATTAGTTATTAAAAAAACACACAATTCTATAATGTCAGTTGTCTAGGATTGTAGTCATCTAAAGATTATTAGAGGTTTTTAAAGCGAACCCTGATATAATCACATGTTTATCCTAAAACACTATATAATATCATCACTTATATAAATACAGGACAAATACCTTGGAAAGTATTTGTAGTTTTATTAAAATAGTGTTTTGAAAAAAAATGACATGGAGGCTGCCATTTTGTTGCAGGCTGTGACATACCATAAACATCTCACAATCTCTTTGGGTGTTGTGTTCACCGTGGAGGTAACCTCAAAACATGTATGTTTAGGTTAATTGAGCATCACTGTAAATTTCCCTTAGCAGGTAACTACTGTCCAGCAAGCCCAAAGTTCTGATAAGAGTCACTAACGGGATTAGAACCATGGAGGCTGCCATCATACAAGGTAACAGCAGTAGAGCTAAGTGAATTCCTGGGTAAACCTTGTTCAGTTTGAGCCGGAGCAAAGCCAAAACTGAATGATTATGTGGAATCTAGTAAAACTGAAGATAATCAAGAGGAAGAGGCCAGAACTGAACACTGTCAGTGGTGTTTTTGTGGCAACTGTTCACAGATGAAATTGTGGGAGTAACCATGGAAACGCTATTTTATGTCATCAACCAAAATGGCGGCTCCCAGTGGCTTGAAAACAACATAAACAATGAGAATTTTATAAAAAATAGTAAGCAGTTATATATTGTTTGTAATTTATTTTAACAAGCATGACCAGTAGTGTTTTAGCCAGATTTGTCTTCATATCCAGGGTTCCCTTTAAGATCTGATGCAAAATACAGTCAAGAAATTACATTTACATCAGAGTTTATGCCAAAACACAGCTAATTGTATAAAGAAAACATTATTAAAATCAACTACAAACTTTTCTGCTGTTGCTCTAAATCTGTACAATATATTTTTGAACACAATTTTTATTGACTAAGATCCCATCAACCTATTACTTGACTAAGCAACTAAAGAAGCACAGCCCTACACCTGTCCAACAATTATATCAGTATTTCTATTGACTTCCTATACTTAATCCTCCCCTTGATACTGAAGCAAAAAATGTAGGAAATGTTGAAAACTTGTAGAAAAAGACAACTACCTCGCCTCTGTCTCCTCCATTGTAGTAAAACATTTGCACACATGCTGTTTTAATTTGCATAATCATTTTCTGGAACAAATCATCTGCTTTTATCTTCCACAAACAAAAAGATTTTGTGGCAGCGTGTCACAAATGGAAGTTTTAGCATAGTTCTTTTCTGGTCCACGTGTGCATTCAGCTTTTAACGGTAAATGCTTTTTCCAGTCTCCGAACTTCTTGGGGCAGTGCGTTTACTGTGTAGGTTCGTGTTTTAAAGCCCTAAATGGAAGCAGATGTCTGAGAGTAAAAGTTTACATAGGTCTGTAATCAAGTGAAAGATTTTTTTTGTACTTTCTCTGTGTAATTTGAGTCTATTTTCCTGTTTGAGTGAGCCCGGTCCGTTGCATTGTGTGCAGGGAGAAGAGAAAGTGCACTGGTTTGTTCTGAGCTATGCAGCCACATATGGGAGTTATTACAGTCCAGTGTTTATCAGTTCATAGAGAGACTGACTTTATGGCAGCAGACCAGAGCAGCTTAGTGCACGCTTACATGTAGTGTTGTCACGTGCTGCAATTTCAAACTTCGACAGGAATCTACTTGATTCTCGGTGTTGATTTTTCCACTGTGATTGCAAAATGTTACTTTGAATCAAGATTTTAGATAATAGACTGACATATGCTGCACAAAATAAATAAGTATATAATATTTTTAGGGCAGTAGTCGACCAAAGTGATTCTTGGCAGACTGAAAACAAGCTCTGTCGTTTGATTAGTCCAGTGTTTAACAACCAGGGGAACGTGGACCCTTGGGGGTACGCAAGCCCTCCGCCCTCTCGAAATGATTTAAGACTTTAATGTATTTTTTAATTAATTTAAAAATGTTACTAGTGATGATTTTTTTATATTTTAGGTGCATTTTAAGCCAGCATTTCATGAATACAAGAAAATACAAAGCATTATTTGGCATTATTCTTTAAAAAAAAACAACATCTGTTGACCTAAAAGCATAAGTTAGGGGGTACTTGGTGTGTGGGACAAAATATAGTGGGTACTTGTTGGAACAAAAAAGGTTGAGAACCACTGGATTAGTCGACTAAAGCGTGGCAAAAACTATACTAGTAATAGTTCTTAATTGTTGTAAAGGTGCACTTTGTGGTGGAGGGTTGCAATTCAGCTTTTCCAGGGCAATGTCTGGATTTAAATTGTTTTGTAGGATTTTGAGGTAAAATTGTTATCCCGTATATTCAATACAACGATCTATCTTTTTCAGTTCTGATACAAACTTAAAATTTGGTTTTATCTGTTGATACTCGATATTCACGGTTACTGAAATACAGTGTTTCTGCAGAGATGAAAGGCAAACTTTGTAAGACATTTTTAAAACTGCAAAACTTATAGATATGTGTTGTTTTTTCCTATGAACCGACCTCTGTTGTATTCATACCTTGACAGTTTCGGGTGCACACTGTAGATTTCTTCACAAATGTCACTTGGTGTTTCTGTGACGTTTATACAGGACAGTCTACAGTCTCAGACCATTGTAAGAGAGAGAACCACCTAATGGTTTGGGACAACGCCAGAGTCATAGGCACTGAAAACAACAAATACCATCGCTGGATCAGGGAGGCCATCGAAATCAGAAAACACGCCCATCAGACTGTAAATCGAGATGAAGGGGTGTACTAGCTTTGTCACACCTGGGACACAGTTCTGAAGAGGTCAGACTGCAGATGACGACATCATCCTGCTGTCCCAAGAAGGAAAACAAAACAAAAACAAAACCTGTATAAACCAGCTGACCAGACACAAATCACAGAAACACCAAGTGAAACTGCTAATGTATGAATCCAACAGAGGTCGGTTCATAAGAAAAACCAACACAAAACTATAACAGAAGAGCTAATGAATTTAATTGGATTACACAAAACATATAAATTAAGACCTATTCACGAGCCGTGACCTGTAGCTTTTTACAAAGCTCCATAGTGATATAATCAAATGTTTTGCTACAGTTATGAAAAATCTCATGAATTAACCAAGGATTCCATCTATTCAATCAACCAAAGAAATAGTAAAAGAAACACATCAATTGTGTTATATTATTGAGAATAATATTCAGAATTTTCTGACAAAGCTGCAGAAGTATGAAATGAATCAAGAAATCTGATAAAAATTGCCTCTCTGTAAACATTTTTAAGACGTAAAACAGCTAGGCCTTAAATTCAAACTTTTCTATTTAGACTTTTTAAACCCTGCAGAAACCCTGTAAATAACCTTTATTATTTTCAACTTCTCAACTCTCAATTGGGTCAACAATATCTGTTGAAAAGGCCAAGACGGTGTCCTCAGATTATTTCTGCCCGGAGACTGACCCAGTACATGCTGCAGCAAATCAGAAACTCTGGCTCCACCCTATGACCCTGTCTTGCGGGTGAGGCCAGGTATCGGGGGGCAGAGTGCGCTGNAAAAATTGTTGCTAATTGAACTAGGCTGTACTCAATGTATCGATACGGGGATATATCGTGACAAGCTCTTTGGCAATACGCGTATCGTCACAAAAGGTTATCGGGATACGTATTGGCATACTTAAATTCATATAATTTACACTTTTGAACCTGGACTGCAGCTTTGAAAGCTGAATCTATTGAGCTGAACAATGACTTATTTGTAAGATACTTGTGTCTATGACATAAAGAGTAGTTTGATAATACAATTCCTCTGCATTTGACACTTGATACATGACATATTAAGGTAATTTTATCTGCATATACGTGTATCAGATACGTATCGTATCGTGACCTCTGTATCGGGATACGTATTGTATCGGAAAGCTCTTGGCAATACCCAGCCCTACTAATTAATATTTTCATGTAAAAAAAATTCAAATAAATTAGCAAAATGTTTATATAACTAATAAAAATATGTCAAGACACCAACAAGTGATTAATTGACAAAAATATCATTTTCTACATATTTGAACTGTTACAATAATGTAACTTTTTCATAGGGCTGGGCGATATGGCAAAAAAATAATATCACGATATTCCTGGAGACAGATCACAATGTTCGATTGTTTTTATATTAGTCTGTTTCCTTGGGGTAAATAAAATCATCTGTTTTTTCTGAAAGTTCCTTTTGTGATTGGTTAAATCCAGCGGTCACTCACTCAGAGCAGAACAAAAACCGACAAGTGTTGCCAGATTTTCAGAAAAAATGCGATCAAGCTTTGAAAAAGCGACCTCAGCCCATAAATAAAGTTATTCAAATAATCGATTTAATTAGAAATTGGTGTGATACAATTTTGGCATTTCTGACACTAATAACAGCTTTTGAAATTGTGCTAAAATCCATGTTTAATTCATAAATAGATATATTTTTGTAAATCAAACCTGAAAAATTTGCAAATTCACCTGGAACTGACTGAAGCTGCAACACAAAAACTCAACACATGACCTTCAAAATTCATAAAAACTATTAAAAACAGACGCCCAAATTTGTTATAAAGAAAAAAAACTTGGCAACTCTGAGGCTAAGAGAAGTAGGCCGGAAATAACTGTCTGTATTTTAACAAACAGATGAATTAACTAGAGAAATGGTAAACCACAATTTGACGATTCGATCTTCTCACGATATGCCCCAGCCCTATTTGTATCTTTAAAGAACTATTTCTGAAGCATTTAAACAATATACTCGATATTCCATTTTTGCATATCTTCAAGACAACTGTCATGATATGATCTAAAATCTACTATTGCCCATCTTAGTGTACTAATCAATCAGTCTGGTGCTCTCCGGGGTCCAACAATAACGCCGCCTTTGCAGCAGCTTTACGTCTAGATGAGGTCATTCCTTTCACTGAGCCTTTCTTATTGCCGGCTCTTAGACTTTACTACCGGCTCTGCCCCCATTTCTGCTCGTGGTGTTTTCCGCTATTCTCAAAGGTCTTAAATTTGATCTTTTCTGTCAAGGTATTTCTTTTCTTTCTCGAAGCCACAACTAAAGTAACAACAGCAGCAGCGCCTTTTCCGAGACTAAAGATCTGTAAACAAGCAGCGCAGACTGAGCGTGAGAATTGTTTTTTCCAGAGATGTCAAGATCATTTTGAGGCCCTCCATAAGAACCCGAGACAGGCAGATGAAAGGTGAGCTTAGGTAAATCTGATACCTTGACAATAGCCTCACGCACAAACACACAAAACACACACACACAACATGAAAGAGTGCAGGAATGCCAGGCTTAACTCCACAGCACTCAACCGCTCATCAATTTTTCATCAGCGCCTGCCCTGCACCCCCACACCAGCGTGTCACCATACTACCGCACTATAAATTCAATATATATACTTTTATTTATAGCAAAAACACTCTTTTACAGCGCAGTTGGGGCAACAAAGTCTGGGGTAAACACTATATCACGAACAGGAGTGATAGCTTCTTTCAGCAACATTTGGATTAAATTGCAATAACAAAAAAAGATACAAGAGAAGCTCCATAATTAGCACTTGAGGCTAGTTTATGTGCACAGTTCTACAATTTGACCTACACACCCAGCCTGGCTTTGTTACATAAAGCAGATTCTAACAGGAAGTCCAATGGGGAAGGCCTCCTGTTCGCTAAAAAGGGTGATGAGGCCCATTATAGTAAATGACAGAAGTGAGAAAAGATGTGAATGCACTTTGTGGTTTTACTTACTTTCACTCTAAACGTCTAGTATAAGCAGAAAAGGAAAAAAAGTGTGAGAATTCTAAAGAAACATATTTTCAAAGGTGCAAGTTACATGTGCTACGGTAAAATTTTAGACTAACTAACTTATTTTAGCATGAAGTTCTTGATTATATTCAAATATTATGTCCCAACTGCCCCAAAGCAGTTGTCTCCACTTTAATTGGTCAAAGCACAAAGAATATGAGCTGTGTCATGAAAATGTGAGTTCAGCTTTAAGCTCTAAAGGCAACACGGTGGCACAGTGGTTAGCGCTCTGACCTCAGAGCACAGCCCATTCTCTGGAAAAAATATAGACATACAACAAAAGGTCAAAAACGTATAAGAACGTTTTCATGCCTTTTTATGTCAGTATGTTACAAAAAGGAAAATTGCAAAATATCACTAATTTTGGTTTAATCTACATTGTGACATTTTCTTTCAACAATTCTACTCCAAGCTCCAGTCCTAAACTTACCCATTTTAGTAACTTGAAACCTAAACTTACCCGCTAAACCCAAAGAAAATGTGGCCACGTGGCATCAACTAAAATGTGTGGTTTTCTTTTACGTTTTGGCTTTTGTATATTGATGTAAAAAGGGCACAAAAACGTGCTTTTCGTACATTTTTGACATTTTGTTGTAAAATTTCTCCAGTGACTGTAACAGACCCATAGCAAGAAGCTCCTGGTTTGGCTCCAATGGGACCTGGGCCTTTTTTTGTGGAGTTTGCATGTTCTCTTCATGTCTGTGTAGCTTTTCTCCGGGTACTCCAGTTTCCCCTGCCACTAAAAACATGTCCAGTCCAGTGTGCCTCTCCTCCCCAGGACAACGTATAGAAATGAGCTGTAAAGCTAAAGTCTGGTATATCTGTCAATGTGTTTAATGTAAATGTACATTGTCCTAATTTACAAAACCTTTAATAATCAAGTGCATGTCAGACTGATGTAAAATTAAACTGACAACCTAAATAAAAATGTACAAATATGTACATTTAATTTTTGGCAAAAAATATTTCTTCATGGAAATCTGTATTTTTGTCATGTAACTGTACTGTTCTTATACAGTTACTTATTGTTCCTCATTAGTGTATCAGCTATCAGCTTTAATACTCGAGGTAAGGCAATATTTAGTTTTGGCCAACTTGACTTTATATACATAATCATCATATGTTTTTATGTGATGATCAATATCAACTGTGTAAAATGTTTTGTTAGCCTGATTCAATAGCTGGTTTCTTGTCACTTCCTGGAAACGGCCTGACATCGCACTATTAAGGTTCATTCACTTTATGTTAGACGGATACTTTTTTGCTTTAACCAATCACTGCAATCACATCAGTGACATCCAGAGTGTAGAATGTAAACATGTGTGTCAGCAATCGTTCCCGTTTCTGTGCGTCAAAGTTATAAATTAAAGATACAATATCAAATTCTAAGTTGAAATTTGACACAAGGTCAAAGAGGAGAACATACAGTCTGCTACCTCAGCTCGGGTTGGTTTGACTTTAACGTCACTGCACATCTCTGTTCGCTGGTTGTACTTCCTGGTTTTCGTGAAACGTCTGCAGTTCTGCGATGCCAGGTCTAGAAGCTGTAGTGGAGACACTATGATGGCACCAGCCTGGCAACTTTTCTACAAATACACTGTTTAATTTTTCTGTATAGATTATTATTTTCTTTTTCAGTACTATTTTAAAGTCGTATCAACAAGGTTTTTCAGTTTGAATGAGCATGTACCACAAGCCTTTTTTCCCCCAATTATGTTTATCTAAAAAAAGCAAAAAATGCAACTTTTCAACAACTTCCAGGTTGAAACACCTCAACCAATCATTCTGTTTTTTACTGACAGCTTTCAGTGAAGGCCTATCCAGACTGATAATGTGTAGAACTGAATTCAGAGTGATAAACAAAGCAGTCTGGCATGTTCAGGCCGTGAGCGAGAAAATCCAGAATCTTTGAAGACCCAGCAGGTGTGTTAACTCATGTGAACTTTAAGTGTTAAGTATACAGGTGAAAAATACTGTGTGTGTGGGTAGATGTGTCGAAACCCACAGCAGCTTTAGCGTAAGGAGACTTTGTGCAGCGATTAACTCAATAGTGAGTTAATCTCTCTGAGCCGTGGTTCCATATCTCTGGACAGTTGCTGCCGTGGGCCATTAGAGAAGCAACTGTGACCACCAGCCTCATCCTCTGCTGCTGTGGTCAGTCAGCAAATGTACACTGGAATAGTACTTGTCACAGACCAAATACAATACCAACACTGAAAGTATTGTTACACTAAATAGTACTGTACTCCCTGATTTTCACACTGCAAAACAGGAAGTCACAATTTATGTTAGTCTAACCTTTCCAAAGGGAGTTGAGTAAGTAAATGCCACTGCACTTGAAAAATGGGTCAAAATGCAGAAGACAAATTTCCCTACGAGGACAATACATTGTATTTTAATCTAAACATATAGGATCATTTTTTCTAGTTTAATATTCCTTCAATGATTTTTTCCCTTTCATTTTCTACAGCGTGGTCCTGTTATTGGTCGCAGGTGACTGGTATCTTCCAGTGATTTTGGACCTTAGACATGGAAACACACTGGACTGTGACCAACTCATCACAGGGTTAACACATTTAGAGGTTATGCAGCTGACATCACAATATTGTAAATGTTAGTGGCAAGAAATACATAAGAGTCAATGGAGAGAAAGGACATTTTCTCCGGTTTAAGCTCAAAATTCAGCTAAAACAGCTAAAAGACACTGCAGTCTGAGAACAAATTTAACACACCACAAGTCTACTGAGTCTACTGACATAAAAAGAGGAAACCAGGTAAACAGTGATAGAGAAGCAGACAAACAACAAGATTTTAGCTTCTCTCACATTTATTACAGACAGACACAGTTGAACTTAACACTCTTCTTCTTAAAAAACCTCAGACCAAAGACTACGACCAAATGTTCTCTAACCTGAATGTTATTGGTTAGTGCTCGGAGGAAACCACCCAGACACGGGGAGAAGCATGCAAACTCCACACAGAAAGGCCCGGGCCAAGCGGCGTCGAACCCACAACTGTATTGTTGTGAGGCAAGAGTGCTATCCGCTCTGCCACTGTGCCACCAATTGAAGTGCTTTTCCCAATTTTTTGACTTGGATAAAAAACTGCAAATTCATTTTCATCTGGTGCAAAACTGATTTCAAGTTTTTTTTCTTTCAAAAGTGGTATTTAATCTCAGAAATGTTGTCCATGTCATCATGTTTATCCTTTCAACTAGAATGTCCAAACTTTTTTCATCAAGGGCAACATCTTGAAACTCAGACTGGGCCATTTAAAAGAGGCCATATAGTAAAAAAAGTTAAAATGGTTGTATTGAGAACAAGTAAGTGGATCACAAGACACTTTTTCAGTATAAAACCCTAAAAGTTCACACTGAAATGCTTGATAATGGCATTTAAAACAGTAGATTTTCAAAGATATTGCTGTTTGTGCCAATTCTTGACGCAATCTAAGGGCCACATTTTGAAACACATACTAAATGGAGGGCCTATATGGGTCATAAAAAAGTGGACATACAGTGAAAAATCCAATTGTGTTAATTTAGAACAAGTTAATTAAATCAGAAGACATTAATTTAGCCTTAAATCACAATTGTACCTATCAAAATCCTTGGTTATAGATAAAAAAAAAGCTTGTTTTTAAAGCTCAGTGTAAAATGCATTGCTTATGGCCACTTAAGCCATTTGTTCAAAAGATCTGAGGGCCAGTTTGTACTGTTTTAAACTATAACACAAATGATTGATTTGCACGCTACAGTGGTAAATTATGTAAGTATCTGGTCATAAGCCTATATGAATCTGATTTTTTTTTTTTTCAAGGCACACAAGTGTTCCCCGGCACACTGGTGGAAAAACAAAGGTATAGTGTAATATTTTGAACTACACAATATACTGTGTCGCGATGTCATAAGTCCAGATGGTGGAAGAGCCAGCTGTTGATAACACTGGACTTTGCCATAAAATATAAAAGGTTTCAACATGAATTTTAATTCTGAAAAAATTGTGGCTAGACCCATTAACCATCTGTACACAACAAGCATGTCCAAACTGAGGCCCAAGGGCAAAACCCTGGCCCTTTAGACCCATTTTTGTTGGCCCTGAGATCTCTTGAACAAATGGTCTAAATGGCAATAAACAATGCATTTTATGCTGAGCTTTAAAAAACTAAAATTTTTAAGCTATAATCAAGCATTTTAATGTGTACAATTGTGGTTAAAGTCCAAATCAATGTCTTATAGTTTAATTAACTTTTTTCACTGTATGTCCACTTTTGTATGACCAATTTAGCCCGACATTTAGTATGAAACACAAATGTATGTTTCAAAATGTGGCCCTATAGAAGAAAAAACTATGGACACCCCAGGTATACAACAAAAACTGCATTTAAATTATAAATATTTTTAGCTCTTCATCTGCATTAAAGCTTGTGATTTCACATAAAAATACCTTATTTTATTCAAACATTTAATAGCCTTTTGGCATAGTTTTTTTACAGAGATTGTGTTTGGCTTTTTCTCTATTCTATTCAGTTTACAAGTCACGTTTTACATAACTTATTGGAATAAATACTGTTTTCCTCTTAATCAAAGAAAGAGTCTAGGGCAACAAAACGAAGCAAATATTCTTTTAAACAAGCACTTTGTTGGAAACTGTTTCGACCTGCAGCTTTACTCCACTGCTCCTGCCAGGAAACAGTATAGGCTAATGAAATTTGCAAACCGTTGTATCATGTTTAATTTATTTACTTTGACAATGAAAATGCAGCCTTTTGTAGTGTCCATACGTCACGCAGCAGCAGCAATAGATGGTGGCACTCTCATTAAACGAGATCACGTTAATTAACCTTTTGTCTGCGGGATCAGGCAGGAGATGGACACCGCCATTGTGAGGGGATTTACAGCCCCGACGGTTCATGTGCTGCGCCTCAGAGCTCTCCTCGTTCAATCATGTAAATCAAGGTGTATTTAGATCTGCTGCTTTGAAAGAATAAAATGACAATACTGTTAGTTTTGCTCAACCTGTATATACAGAATAATGTAATAAGAAAGAATGTGTGCTTACAATAATATATGAACGCAAGAAAAAAGTTCTTTATTATAAACTGTGTTGAATAAGAACATGAGATAAGTTAATTGTGCTGCAGCTGTAGCTCAACAGTCAAAATATCCATCACGAGCCATCACATTGTGTTTATAAAGGAAAGGTCTGCTCTCTACTGGTGACTACTTCAATCACAACCTGACCAGCTAAAACCATAGACTGATGTTTTAAAGAGAAGCTAAATCCTTCTACTTCTTTTAGTTGTTACACTGTGTATATTGTGTTTAAATTGCATTAGCTACTGTTTTAAGTAAGTTTTTTGGCATTTTTAGTGCAAGCTGAGCAAATTTGCAAGTAAGCTGTGCAATACTGTATATCGAATTTTAGATAATATCGTGAATGTTGTTTGAAGATATCCAAAAATTGAATATCGAGTATATCGTGCAGTCAATAAAACTACATAAATGACGCTGTACTTTCTTAAAAACAAGGCAAGTTTATATCAGAAGTTGCACCTTAATCATTTCAAAGAACAGAAAAAAATGTTTTTTATGGGAGATTGCTGCACTTTTGTGATGAGTCTGACAAATATAGAATAGACAACAATGTATGTGTGCCTAAATTTTGTAGTATTGTACCTGTTTTGAGTACATTTTAGAGTTTGAATTGCCAACAGAACAAGTAAAACATACAAAATCTCATTTTACTTAAAGAAAAATACACACTAAAGTGAAAAAAAATCTTCTGTTCTTGAGATAACAAGTACATTGTACATTTACTTGTTCTTCTTTATTTAAGACAGTCAAACCTCAAATCACAATAAACACTACGTCATACAGTCCATTTTAAACTTATTAGAATATTTAAGGTTGTTGTTTTTTCCAGTGTAACTAATTTGAACACAGATTTGAACAAATTTACGTTGAACTGACAGAATATCGTCCAAATATCGTTATCGAGATTTGCCCCCAAAAGTACCGAGATATTCATTTTTTTCCAATATCGCCCAGCCCTAGACGTCAGCGTATATTTCCACACAAAAGCAGCTCTCGGGGTGTTTTAAGAAGGTCCTCGCCACGTTTTTGTGATAATATTTCTTTTATTTTATTGACTTGGCTATGCATACGTTTGCACTTGTGTTCTTCATAAATATCACAATGAATAGACACAAAAATATATCAAAATAATACATTTTTTTCATGATTCTTGTAGACTGTATGGTCGTTGAGGTAAATAGAATTATTATTTTTTTTTTTTTTAGAAAGAAACCAACCAAGGCTTTGAAGTACAGTAACCCCAAAACAAACAACCTCAATCCTTCATATACAAGTTATTAATTTGAGACATTAATTGATTATTTAAATAACTTTTAGACATGAAAATATGCTAAAAATCCATGTTTCTGTCATAAATGAATATCTTCTGATGAATCAAACATGAACAATGGCAAGCTTTCACCTCTTTTATGACTTAAAAGTGCAGCCCAAAGAAAAAAAAAATCACAACCTTCAAATTCATGAAATTTAAAAATAAAGCCCTAAATTTACTCTGAGGCTAAGAGAAGTAAGTTGCAAAAATATTCAGCATTTGAACAGACAAATGCATCAAAAAGAGCAGACCTGGGCAAACTGCGGCCTGGGGGTTCACATGGGCCAATTTATATTCTTTTATTTTATTTACTTGGCCTATGGAGCAGGTGTCTTTGTTGTCTTAATTTATCACAATAAATTGTAAAAATAGTAGTTTAAAAAGTCTTTCATTACAAAAATGGGCCATACCATTATTATAATTGCTACATCAATTACCACACTTCAACCCTCCACCACTTGTCCAGGTGAAATATGTCCCGCTGGGAAAAAAAAAAACTGCCCAGGCCTGAAAAAAGAGAGAATCAGGAAATTATGCTAATTAATCAAAAAGCAGATTGTCACTGTGATGAGCTCACAATTTGATTTTTAGCACGATATTGCCCAGCTCTAGACCAAACAGATTTTCTTAAAGATGTGCTTGCAATAATGAGGATTTCTTTTATCAATCATCACAATCCGACCCTCCACAACTAAACTGGATTCTAACATAGCCCTTGGAGAAAATGATTGTCTACCTCTGAGCTACAGTAACAGAAGTAGCCTATACATACATAGTCTTATTATTAAAAAAAACACACATGGATTCTATAATGTCAGTTGTCTAGGATTGTAGTCATCTAAAGATTATTAGAGGTTTTTAAAGCGAACCCTGGATATAATCACATGTTTATCCTAAAACACTTATAATATCATCACTTATATAAATACAGGACAAATACCTTGGAAGTATTTGTAGTTTTATTAAAATAGTGTTTTGAAAAAAATGACATGGAGGCTGCCATTTTGTTGCGGCTGTGACATAAAATAGTGTTGTCAAGGTAACAGGCATAGCAGGTAACTAAAGCAACATGAATTCCTGGGTTAAACCTTGTCAGTTTGAGCCGGAGCAAAGCCAAATACAGAACGATTATGTGGAATCTAGTAAAAACTGAAGTAAATCAAGAGGAAGAGGCAAGAACTGGACACTGTCAGTGGTGTTTTTGTGGCAACTGTTCACAGATGAAATTGTGGGAGTAACCATGGAAACGCTATTTTATGTCATCAACCAAAATGGCGGCTCCCAGTGGCTTGAAAACAACATAAACAATGAGAATTTATAAAAAATAGTAAGCAGTTATATATTTGTTTGTAATTTATTTTAACAAGCATGACCAGTAGTGTTTTAGCCAGATTTGTCTTCATATCCAGGGTTCCCTTTAAGATCTGATGCAAAATACAGTCAAGAAATTACATTTACATCAGAGTTTATGCCAAAACACAGCTAATTGTATAAAGAAAACATTATTAAAATCAACTACAAACTATTCTGCTGTTGCTCTAAATCTGTACAATATATTTTGAGTTAACACAATTTTTATTGACTAAGATCCCATCAACCTATTAATTGATTAAGCAACTAAAGAAACACCGCCCTACACTGTCCAACAATTATATCAATTATATATTTCTATTGACTTCCTATACTTAATCCTCCCCTTGATACTGAAGCAAAAAATGTAGGAAATGTTGAAAACTTGTAGAAAAAGACAACTACCTCGCCTCTGTCTCCTCCATTGTAGTAAAACATTTGCACACATGCTGTTTTAATTTGCATAATCATTTTCTGGAACAAATCATCTGCTTTTATCTTCCACAAACAAAAAGATTTTGTGGCAGTCGTGTCACAAAATGGAAAGTTTTAGCATAGTTCTTTTCTGGTCCACGTGTCCATTCAGCTTTTAACGGTAAATGCTTTTTCCAGTCTCCGAACTTCTTGGGGCAGTGCGTTTACTGTGTAGGTTCGTGTTTTAAAGCCCTAAATGGAAGCAGATGTCCGAGAGTAAAAGTTTACATAGGTCTGTAATCAAGTGAAAGATTTTTTTTGTACTTTCTCTGTGTAATTTGAGTCTATTTTCCTGTTTGAGCGAGCCCGGTCCGTTGCATTGTGCGCAGGGAGAAGAGAAAGTGCACTGGTTTGTTCTGAGCTATGCAGCCACATATGGGAGTTATTACAGTCCAGTGGTTTATCAGTTCATAGAGTGACTGACTTTTATGGCAGCAGACCAGAGCAGCTTAGTGCACGCTTACATGTAGTGTTGTCACGGTGCTGCAATTTCAAACTTCGACAGGAATCTACTTGATTCTCGGTGTTGATTTTTCCACTGTGATTGCAAAATGTTACTTCTGAATCAAGATTTTAGATAATAGACTGACATATGCTGCCACAAAATAAATAAGTATATAATATTTTTAGGGCAGTAGTCGACCAAAGTGATTCTTGGCAGACTGAAAACAAGCTCTGTCGTTTGATTAGTCCAGTGTTTAACAACCAGGGGAACGTGGACCCTTGGGGGTACGCAAGCCCTCCGCCCTCTCGAAATGATTTAAGACTTTAATGTATTTTTTAATTAATTTAAAAATGTTACTAGTGATGATTTTTTTTATATTTTAGGTGCATTTTAAGCCAGCATTTCATGAATACAAGAAAATACAAAGCATTATTTGGCATTATTCTTTAAAAAAAAAACAACATCTGTTGACCTAAAAGCATAAGTTAGGGGGTACTTGGTGTGTGGGACAAAATATAGTGGGTACTTGTTGGAACAAAAAAGGTTGAGAACCACTGGATTAGTCGACTAAAGCGTGGCAAAAACTATACTAGTAATAGTTCTTAATTGTTGTAAAGGTGCACTTTGTGGTGGAGGGTTGCAATTCAGCTTTTCCAGGGCAATGTCTGGATTTAAATTGTTTTGTAGGATTTTTGAGGTAAAATTGTTATCCCGTATATTCAATACAACGATCTATCTTTTTCAGTTCTGATACAAACTTAAAATTTGGTTTTATCTGTTGATACTCGATATTCACGGTTACTGAAATACAGTGTTTCTGCAGAGATGAAAAGGCAAACTTTGTAAGACATTTTTAAAACTGCAAAACTTATAGATATGTGTTGTTTTTTCCTATGAACCGACCTCTGTTGTATTCATACCTTGACAGTTTCGGGTGCACACTGTAGATTTCTTCACAAATGTCACTTGGTGTTTCTGTGACGTTTATACAGGACAGTCTACAGTCTCAGACCATTGTAAGAGAGAGAACCACCTAATGGTTTGGGACAACGCCAGAGTCATAGGCACTGAAAACAACAAATACCATCGCTGGATCAGGGAGGCCATCGAAATCAGAAAACACGCCCATCAGACTGTAAATCGAGATGAAGGGGTGTACTAGCTTTGTCACACCTGGGACACAGTTCTGAAGAGGTCAGACTGCAGATGACGACATCATCCTGCTGTCCCAAGAAGGAAAACAAAACAAAAACAAAACCTGTATAAACCAGCTGACCAGACACAAATCACAGAAACACCAAGTGAAACTGCTAATGTATGAATCCAACAGAGGTCGGTTCATAAGAAAAACCAACACAAAACTATAACAGAAGAGCTAATGAATTTAATTGGATTACACAAAACATATAAATTAAGACCTATTCACGAGCCGTGACCTGTAGCTTTTTACAAAGCTCCATAGTGATATAATCAAATGTTTTGCTACAGTTATGAAAAATCTCATGAATTAACCAAGGATTCCATCTATTCAATCAACCAAAGAAATAGTAAAAGAAACACATCAATTGTGTTATATTATTGAGAATAATATTCAGAATTTTCTGACAAAGCTGCAGAAGTATGAAATGAATCAAGAAATCTGATAAAAATTGCCTCTCTGTAAACATTTTTAAGACGTAAAACAGCTAGGCCTTAAATTCAAACTTTTCTATTTAGACTTTTTAAAACCCTGCAGAAACCCTGTAAATAACCTTTATTATTTTCAACTTCTCAACTCTCAATTGGGTCAACAATATCTAGAATTAAAGGCACATATAGGTTGAATCGATATGAGGCCGACACCTGATACAGCAACATTTTATAGATCACACCGATGGAGCGCGCTGATATCCAATCCTAGTATTTGATATCACTGATGAACTACTATCATTACAGATATTTGCATTTTAAAATCCATAGCAGGGCAAACAAAAACAAAAACTTTCACTTATATAATAAACAATAAAAAGCATTATCTGGGATATTAAATTTACTGTGGCACTCTTAGCCTGTATAAAAATGTAGCAATATTACTCTTTACTCTGTTCAAATGTGATGTCTTGAGGACAAATTGGGACTGACACATGCACAAAGAGACAAGAGAACCTCCTAAATATCTTCAAAACTTGCCAAAAAACAACAAAATGATTGCATCAGTTGTGTTTCCAGAAGACTACAGTTCACTCACAAAGTTGAGAGACTAAAAAACAAGTTCGACAAGAGCACCATATGCTTTAATTTAAACTGTAATTAGATCCTGCAGGGAAAACCTCACCAGGAAACCACAAAGACAAAACTAAATACTGTACATGTATGCTTTGTTCTGATCATTTACATACGAGTGTCTTTTATAGTCGCTGCTGCACTGACGCTGTGGCAACACATTTCAAAACCAATAACTCCAGAAGCGGACGTGTGCCAATCTGACAAGGAGCAAGCTGCAACACAACCTCTGGCAATTGTAGTCGCTAAACATTGTGGGAAGTTAATGAAGACATTGATAGCGTTTCAAACTAGTGAGTGTGCACTGGAGTGACCTCTTCAAGTGAAAAACTCTGGGGAAAACGCAGGATGAAAGACCAAAACGTTGACATAATTATGGTGTGGAGGCTCCATGCCAGGTTCTGCTCATTATATTATACACGAGCTGGTTAAATCTTATGGAGAGACATGATTTCTGTGTGCTGTCCATGTCAGACTGTAATAATCTAAGATGTGTCTATTTTACTGAACATTCAATATTTCTTCTGTCTTTCCTTGAATAAACAAAGCTCTAACTAAAATGCAAAATGGCTGAGCTTCCTCCTGAGGTGAACAGTGAACTGTAATTGACCAATCATTTTTCAGTCACCACATTTACAGACTGCAGTGATCAGCTGGAGGTTTTTAGACAACATGGTTCAACAAATCAGTCTAAAGCAGGGCTGTTCAATTATATTTACCAATGGGACAGATTTTAAAACTACAAGAACTAAACACGGTAGCAGAGTGGTTAGAGCTCTGGCTTCCCAATAAGGAGATTGTGGGTTCGACTCCCGGGTCGGACCATATCAACATCTCACGATCTCTCTGGGTGGAGTTTGCATGTTCACCCCGTGTCATCGTTGGTTTTCTCCGGGTACTCCGGTTTCCTCCCACCTCCAAAAACATGCATGTTTAGGTTAATTGGGCATCACTGTAAATTTCCCTTAGTGAGTGAATGAGAGAGTGAATGTTTGTCTGTCTGTCTAACCCTGCGGCAAGTTGGCCACTGTCCAGGGTGTTCCCCGCCTAAGGCCCAAAGTCACTGGGATAGGCTCCAGTCACCCGCGACCCCTAACAGGATCAAGCGGTAGAAAATTAACGAATGAATGAATGAATGAAAGAACTAAACTGCAAATGCAGAGGTATCACTATCTCGAAATTGACTTTTTTCATTGCAATAAATACAAAATAAAAGAATAATGCACCGTCACATAAGAACAATATTAAAACAAGAACCAGCCAAAACAAACCCAGCGTAAATCAAACAACCACACTTGAACTAAAACAGACCAGAACAGCAGTGGGACTAGACAGAGACTAAACCTAGTCTATATTTGGATTACATCAGATATAAACTACATCTGGAACAAGACTAGAGCCACAAAATCTGAGCCGAGACTAAACCAGGATTGTAACATCGTAACCATTTAAATTGCGGATCAGAATCTAGATTAAATGATGCATAGGCTACTGAGAACAACAAATACAGCCTATCAAAAAGTATGATCCAGTTCATGGCCTATATTATACTGCTGGGCCAAAACAAAGTGCTTAGGGCCGACATTTGAATAGCCCTGGTCTAGAGGCTGTAAAATCTTGGCTGCGTTACTAATCTTTGACATACTATAAATAATAGTTATATTTGTTATTGTATTTTTATTGAAGTGACAAACATATATATATTAAGATATTACTCACGGCACTGATATAAAATTATAGCAAAACCCCTATAAGTCCTTGGGGCTGCGTGAAATGAGGCGGCCTTGAGTTTGACACATGTGTATTAGCCTAGTTATCTGTAAAACACTAAAACAATTCAAAATTTAGATAGAGAAACACCTAATATATGATTTAAGATGTATTTTTGTAGGTGCAGCAGTCTCACCGTTTTTCTTCTTTAGGCACTTTGAATTTCTTATTGTATGAAATCTGCTAAACCTATAAAGTTGTCTTGTCATTGTGAAAGTTTACAACATCACTTATTTAAATTTAGTTGTAAATTATCAATTTTTTAGCATTCATTTTTACTACACAATATACCCAAAATTAAATTTTTACATATCTTGAAACTAACATTCACAATATAATCAAAAATTCTACATACTGTATTCCCAAGCCTAAATAACACAAATAAAAGTATATTCATTTGCATACATACATTCATTTAGCCGACATACATGCATACATACATACATACATACATACATACATACATACATGCATACATACATACATACATACATACATACATACATACATACATACATACATACATACATACATACATACAAACATACAAACATACAAACATACATACATACATAATTCAAAATCAAAAGGCATAAGAGGTAATAATAGCAACTTTAGTTTCTTTGAAAACGTTTTATCTGAAAACTTAATTAACTGTCTTTGGCCAGCTAACATGTTCCATTCATAATTATCTCCTTCCACTCAGTTTGTTCTGCTTGTACCGTTTGTCACAGATAATCAAATCATTTCTATTCCCTTTTAGTCTTTAATAGAACATTTTTTTAGAAGACAAAAACCAATCATGTCCCTCAGCAGACACATTGTTATTTGGGTGAAAATGAGTTCGCTGGTGTCGAATAATTTGCCGTTTATCGACTTAAAATTGAGTTTATATAAATATTTATGTTGTTAGCTTTTAGCTCAGCAGAACTTTGTTGAACTGAATAATAGAGAAGACTCCCTTAGGTTGTTTTTAGACTATGGGGTCAAAAATTAGACAATAAAGTGACGACGAAACATATTTTATGATTGTAGCATTGTAATTAACATTTAGAAGTCATTATATTTAATCTATAATCAATTTTTTGATCTCGGGCTAAGCAATATCATATCTCATATATCACGATATTTATGTGGTAAAGATGAATTTTAGATATTGTGATGATTGCATTTGCATCACAAACCCTAACCCTAACCCTTTCAGACATTGATAAGCAACGAGCCTTCGAAAAAAGCCATAAACAAATAGTTTTATCATTGATAAAGACTTTAAGACACAATTTGTGCTCCATGTTTCAGTCATAATAGGAATATTTTCGAAAAAACAGCTAAATCAAACCCCTTGACTCTCAAAATCATAAGCGACTTTCCAAATAAAGAAGCCCAGAGTTCAATAAAGATGCAGCAACTCTGCATCTGATCTCTCTAAAACCGTGAACAAAATTAACCTATGTCCAGACAGTGGAGGCTCTGCAGAGGCTAAAACACAGTGTTTGAAAGAGGAACACTGTAACTAAGAAACACATAATTACAATAATAATAAACGCTATAAAGCATATATCGTCAACTATACCGTTACAGCAAATGTTCTCTTTTATACTGTAATAAAAGGCCACATTGCCCTGCCCTAATTTGATCAATAGAGGCAGTAAGGGACTTTCACACCAAATTGTATTACATAAATATATTCAGTTTTGGATCACTCATACCACCATAATAAATGCATAAACTTGTAAGAAACACACCATTGGGATGTAAAAAGGTTTAACACGTCTTTTAAGAGACAAATAGGAGACAAAGCTATGAACAAACCCAAAGACATTCGGGTTAACTTCATTCACATCTGCTCAAGTAAATATTGCACAGGAACAAGAACAGATCATGATTCATTGTGGCTAAATGTAAGTGTTCATGTGATTTATTCTCCGTCAGGCTCAGGTACAAGACGTGTGTTTAGTTTCATCAGTCCTCGGCACGTGAACTTTCTGTCATAAATATACAGATACTTGGTGATGTAATCAATCGCAGAGGTTAAACAAACCTTACATCAAAGGAATATGCCAGTATTTACAGCTGTAACAACCTGCATTTAAAATTACACACTGACAACATTTACATGTGTTTATCGGTCATTATTCTTCTACAGAAGCAATTTTTGTCAACAGTTCTTTGTTATAAAATACAATTAAAATCATTCACTTCTATACATATGTAGATCAATAATTCACAATTTGTTCATTGTAAAAAAAAAAAATTCTAAAATAACTTACTGCTGCTAATAAGATAAACAGGTTCATTGACTTCCTGTTTAAAACTTCAGAACTGATAAGCTCCACGTCTTTACTGTAAAACTTAAAGTAGACCTATTGTGTTTTTCCAACTATTTAGTAAGAAACTAGAACATCTTCAGATCAGTAATTTACCTTTTGTTCATTGTAAAACCAAAACTGATCTAAAACGGCTTGAAAATAGAAACAGCTCTGTGACTTTGTTCAAAACTTCAGAACTGACAGACAAGTGGGCGGGGACAGGTGGTAGGTGAAAACAAGGATTTTCTGATCAGTGGAGCATCAGCTGCAGGAGAACACAAGATTACTCAAACATACATGAATCAATCAAAGCTTTGAGTAAAACTAATGATGAGAGAACACTGTTTGAACATGGTTAAGCGGATTTTACATTAAAAGTCTACTCCTTTTATGAAAATATTAATACTACCACTACACCACAACTTCCATTAATTATTTGATTATTACAGATAATAAGAAGTTTCTAAGGAGCATGTTTAAAAGAGAAAAACTAAAAAAAAAAATAATATATGCCCTTTAATAGGGCCATTATTGGCACTATTATTCTGTTAATTATTAAAATCATACAAAGTCATAACTGTGCTAAACTATTATCAATAATAAAATATTTTCTTGGTTTTTAAAGCTTTAACAGCAGATAAAAAACAACAACAACAACAACAACAACAAAAACGTATAACATCAACAAAGGGCAGCAGGCTTCAAATGACAATGCTTATAAAACAAACCAAAAACAATAATAATCAAATTATGACTGATATAAAGTGAAGAGTAACATTAAAAATATCTAAGAAATTAATTTTATTTATTATATAAAAAAAATAAACACTAAGCTTTTTAAATAAATAAATAAATAAAAGCTACCAGGGCTGGGTGATATATCGATACTGGAGAAGATATGAATTTGGTCATATCTAAATGTCGAGATATTGTATCACTAGTGAAAAAGAGCTCCTTAAACTAATGAAAAGCAGTTATATTACAGAGAAAACTGACAAAGAGAAGAAGAAGATCAATTAATGTTCTTTTTGCAGTAATAGTCTAATGATAAACTTGTGCTATGCATAGAATTTAGTTTTACTCAGCAAAAGGCACAACTAAAATGAATGTTTACTTTCTTATTAGCAGGCTTAGAAAAAAAAATCATACCACTTTATATTAACTACCCTTAATTGGAGTAGTAAACTATGAATAAAGCATAAATAAAGCCTTAATTATTCATGAACTAATGGTGAATTAATGAATGAAAAAGTTTATTAATGCTTAGTAACTACTTAAATAAGGATCTAAGGTTAGGATTTAGGGTTAGGGGTCAGGATTCAGAGTAATTAAGTAGTTACTAAGCATTAAGAAGCTTTTTCATCTACTAATTAATCATTTGTTCATATTGAATTAAGTCTTTATTAAGGTGTTATTAATGATTTATTAAGCCTAATTGTGTTACAAAAAAATCTCTTAAAAAATGTCATTTCAAAGATATCAAGATATATATCGTTTATGGAGATATGAACAAAAATATCAAAAGATACATTTTTGTCCATATCGCCGAGCCCACTGCCAGGTTTTAGTTTTGATGGCTGAATGTGCTAAACCTAAAATCACCTGAATCAGAACCTGCTGCCATCGTAAAGAGAAAGTGCTCAATAATAATTACTTCCAGTTGTCTTCTCAGCTTTCTCTTCCACCTGCCACTCCGCCGCCGCCCGCTGTCAGATCAGTCAGTCCACTCTCAGATAAGCATTAAGTCACTGAAACAACCTGCTCACGGATTAGCCACACATCACATAGATTTTATGCTTTTCACTCCAACAATGAGAGCAATCATGAAGAGCTGAGATTAAACTTGTAGATAGTTTGAGTTGACCCTATCTCAGCGGGCCAGACGAGAGGCAGGTGCAACAGGCGGGAACAACAGCAGATCTGCGAGAAGATAAGAATTACCGGTCTCCAAGGAAACCGTACGAAAATGTGAACCTAAACTTGTAATTACAGCCGCAGCAAATTAATTCAGATTTTTATTTTATTTTAAACTGTAAAAAGTAAAAGGGTGGTTTAACTTAAAAATGCAAGTACAAGTTTATGTCAGTATTCACTCTTTTCTCCCCCATTTACCATCCCCCCATTCTTTCTCCCCTCTCTCTTTTTTCTCCTCACTTGCTCTTTCTTCTCTAGCTTTCTCCCCTTTCTTACTCTCTCTCCGCTCTCTCTCCATCTTACACTTTCTTCTCTCTTTATTTCTCTCTCCTCTCTTCTCAATCTCTTTCTGCATCTTTTTCTTTCTCTCTCTCCCTCCTCTCTCTCTTTCTGTCTCCTCTCTCTCCATCTTTCTTTTTCTTCTCCCTTTCTGTCTTTCTATTTCTTCTCTCTCCCTCTCTCTCTTACTCATTCTCTGTCTAATCTCTCTTTTCATTTTTCTTTCTTCTGCCTTTCTCTTCTCTCTGTATCTGTCTTCCTCCTATCTTTTTCTGCCTCTTCTTTCCATCTTTCGCTTTCTTCTCTCTCTCTCCTCTCTTACTGTCTCCATATTTTTCTTTCTTTTCTCTTTCTACTCTGTCTTTCTTCTGTTTCTCTCTCTCTTACTCTGTCTCCTCTCTCTCCATCTTTCTCTTTCTTCTCTCTTTATTTCTCTCTCCACTCTCTTACTCTTTCTCTGTCTCTTTCTGCATCGTTCTCTATCTTCTCTCTATCCCCTTACGTTTTCTGTCTCCTCTCTCTCCATCTTTCTCTTTCTTCTCTCCTCTCTCTTTTACTCATTCTCTGTCTAATCTCTCTTTCCATTTTTCTTTCTTCTCTGTCTTCCTCCTATCTTTTTCTGCCTTTTCTTTCCATCTTTCTCTTTCTTCTCTGTCTCTCTCTTTCTCCTCTCTCACTGTCTCCATCTTTCTCTTTCTTTTCTATTTCTCCTGTCTTCTCTTTCTCTTTTACTGTCTCCCCTCTCCATCTTTCTCTTTCTTCTCTCTTTATTTCTCTCTCCTCTCTCTTACTCATTCTCTGTCTAATCTCTCTCTATTTTTCTTTCTTCTGTCTTTCTCTTCTCTCTGTATCTGTCGTCCTCCTCTCTGTCTCTGCCTCTTCTTTCCATCTTTCTCTTTCTTCTCTATCTCTTCCTCTCTCTTACTGTCTCCATCTTTCACTTTCTTTCTCTATCTCTTTCTGCTCTGTCTTTCTTCTGCCTCTCTCTCTCTTACTCTGTCTCCTCTCTCCATATTTCTCTTTCTTCTCTCTGTCTCATCTCCCTCTCTTCACCTTTCTCTTTCTCTCTCTTCTCTCTCTTACTCATTCTCTGTCTAATCTCTCTCTCTAGTTTTCTTTCTTCTGTCTTTCTCTTCTCTCTATCTGTCTTCCTCCTCCCTTTCTCTGCCTCTTCTTTCCATCTTTCTCTTGCTTCTCTGTCTCCCTCCTCTCTTTACGGTCTCCATCTTTCTCTCTTCTCTAATCTCTTTCTGCTCTGTCTTTCTTCTGCCTCTCTCTCTCTTACTCTGTCTCCTCTCTCCATATTTCTCTTTCTTCTCTCTGCCTCTCTCTCTCCTCTCGTTCTCTCTCTCTTCATCTTTCTCTTTCTTCTCTCTCTCTCTTCCTGCTTTTCCTCTCTTGCTCTCTCTTTCTCTGAACTCTTAATCTCCACCGTTTCAAACGGAAATCAGTCAAATGTCTTCTAGGGCTGCACAATTAATAACATCAAAATTCGCAATTTCAAAGGAGAAATTATCAAATCACAGAGGCTACAATTTTTGAAACCATCATTTCCTTCAAAAACTACAAAATATCCTGTTGTATTTCTGTGCTGTATACAGAAATGTAACCTGTATACAAACATGTCTTACAACTGCTTACATGTGATTATTTAATTAATTTGTCTGTTCACTGACATAGTTTGCTTTGTCAATCTCCCACACATGCATAAAATACAAATTCTACATCTCAAACTAAAATTGCAAATCAATCAGCTGCATGTACATATTTTTTTCCAAGATAATCAGTTAATCTACACTAATCAATTATTGAAATGCTTGCCAACCAACTTGGTAATGGTATAGTTGTGGTCAGTATGTACTCATTCATTAATTTTCCACCGCTTGAGCCTATTCTAGTGACTTTGGGCCTTATGTATATACTGTACTGTACTGTATTTCCCAAAACTTGTTGAGCTGAAAAAATGTTTTATCACTCAATGTCAACAGTAATGACATGGGAAGTCTGTACAATTTGTGCGTTTTGATGGGAACAATATTTTATTTAGATAACTCCATGTTGCCCTTAAAGGAGACCGTTTTTTTTCCTTTTCCTTTTATTTTTGGAAAACACAAAATTGATGTAAAGCAGCTTAGAAATAGAAAGACAACCGTTTACTTCCTGTTTAAAACTGCAGAACTGATAAGCTACGCCTCCACTAACAAGCAGCTCATTTTAAATTTGTATTTGTTTTGTGTAAAGTTTTACTATGAATCTGAATATTTTGACCAATCACTAATAAATACAGACAAGTGGGAGGGGATAGGTGGTAGGTGAGGACAGGCTTTTTTGAGCACTCAATAATCAGCTGTAGGACAATACAAGATTATCAAACATGGATGAATAATTTTTAGTAAACTAATGATGAGAGAAGTCAGTTATGAGGTTAAAAACTGAGAAAAATAGATTTTACTAATAGGTCTCCTTCAACCAACTTGCTTGATCTTTTGCGTTCTAATCCCCTAATCAATTAATCAAAAGACTTGTCGCTCAACTAATTACCAAAATGATCGTTAGTTGCAGCCTTAATTCTTCTGGACAGAGGATTAGCAGTGGAGCTCTCAAATCAAAAAGCACACCTACATAATTGACAACATGACTGGATTGCTTTCTCTCAGTCTTTGGATTAATTGCCCAGCCTTACGTCTAATATATTTCACCAATCTGAAGTTATGCTTTTATCTTCATAAAACGTGCAGAAGTTAGTGTCTGGACAGTGTGACACCCATTTCATTACACAGTGGCACTCCGAGTCGTGCACTGATTGATTGCCCCTAAAACTGCCAGTGTCTGAGCCAAGATGCCCACAAGTGAAGTCTGCGACGTCGTGGACCCTGCCGCTGCTGCTGCAACCACAAAACACACAGAGTCCACTCCACAATCAAGCTAATTATGAGAGGCGCTTCATTAGAATGTCAATTGTTACTTAGCACAAACAGTCACCTCAGGTCGCACTGCACAACTCCACAAACATCACTGCACAGAATAATATATTAGTCAGGTACAGCACTGGTTTATATGTAAATGTGCACTTGAACACACCGCCAAACTTACAGATAATTATGCTGAAGGTGGGAGTAAAGTGATAATACAAGAGGAGCCATCAGGAAACAATGCAACAATCAGAGAAAAACACACCTGCTCTTGTAGGTAAATGTATGTACCTTCTGAAACACACAGTCCTGAGGCGCACAGGCTGCTCTTAAGTCTGTATCTTCAGCCCACGCTCCTTTGATTAGTCACATGAGTCTGAACTCCAGGCTCATAATGAGTTCTCATCATTAATGGAGAAGTTACTTAAAAAAGCAGTTGGTTTTGTTTATTTTATGAACATTCAGTTTCTCATCTCTGTGTTTTATGTTTTCTTACAAAGTCAGCTTTACTCTGTTGTTCTGGTTATAAGAGTATTTAGTCTATAGACACAGGCTTGAAAAGAACTGCTCATCTTGTATCTCACAAAGAGAACACACAGGCAGCACAGTGACATTATTTTTCTAGTGGATTTGTTCTAGTGATTTGCTTTCTCCTACCTGAGGACCACCTTTCAAAAGAAAAACTAATATTATTTAACATAATAATAGTACTATTTATTATTTATTTTCTTGATATGCATGTTTTATGATAAACAACAGTGTTATAAAACTGTTAAAAGTACTATTCATCATAAAGAGCCTATGTAATAGAAATTACAATATTACAATATTAAAAAACCAAGCCTTTATTAAATTTCACTCAGACGACTCTGAAACGCTTTTCTGCAAACCTCTGTTGACCTAAATGGGGGTCCTGACCCCGAGATTGGGACATGGACTACGGCATTTCACAGTCTCTAATATACCTACTTTCACACAGTAAATAAATAAAAGTGCAACTATTCTAAGAATCCAAGTGTTGTTGCAGCCTGAGATGATGTGCAAACATGTCAAATAAAGTCTAAATGTCAGTGTGCTGCCTCCTTCAGGAGCCTGTGTCCAGGGCATCCCCCTGCTCACAGAATCATCCAGGACTATAAGAGCCTGTAGAGACTGTAGACTTGCCCTCCTCACCCTGAACACATTCACATCGTGGCTAAACTGTCTGGTTCATCACGACGCTGAGGTGCAGTGTGTGCGGGACAGCCATTCTCCTGTCCCGGTCTAAACCGGCTTCCCTTGTGGTCAGAGCTTTTACCTGTAATCTCGAAGCTGCAGCCTTTCCGAAGGAGCAGAGCTCTCTTCCGCATGATGCCTTTGTCTCTGCCGATGTACACATTTTTGTCTGAATTCATGAGTGCTACAGCAGCAAGTAGGCTAAATCCTCCAGGGAACGGTGTTTCTTCCAGAGAGAAAAGCCCCTTTTGGAAAGTCGAGCGAATAAAAAGACGGAGCAAAATAGGGAAGAAAAATCTTCCTCCGCTCAGTGGAGCATAGAAAGTTAACTTGTTCTTGCCTCACAAAGCCCAGGCTCGCGGTCGAGGTCTAAAAGTGCATGTTGCCAGCTTTCCAAAGGTCTCCATACGGGCAGTACGCGGGATGTTGCTGCTGCAGTTGTCAGGCTGGTCGGACTGAGGAGGAGGAGGAGGAGGAGGCTCCTGTCCGGCGCGGAGCTCACACGGACGACACGACAGCCTGTTCACGGGGCCAATGAGAGACACGCACCGAGCAACACATGGCCCCGGGAGGACACGCAGGCTGTTCACTCAGAACAACGGACTATAATGAACCCACAAAAGAGTTTAAATGAACCATTACAGCAGCTCATATTCAGCACTGACTCCACTGTGATGGTCTCACTGCGCACCGCTAGATGGAGTTGTGAGCTGCCTCACCTGACGGGAGAGGGTCCACGTGCAGGTCAGAATTATACCGGATTAAAAACACTAGGTTCATATTTACACAATGGGGGGAAACATGTGACATTACTTCATACATTTTTGCATTATAGGACTAATACTTGAGCATAAAGCAATTCTTCATTTTATGTTAAATGATCTATTGCTGAGTTTTAATTACAGCACCAAAGGTTGATCCATAAACTCCCACATTATTGTCACAGCAGCAGGCCTGTTGACTTTGTACCAAACAATACGAGATGAGTAAGGTGAAGCCTATAAGAAAGTGAATGTGCTATAAATAAAGAAGAGTGGGCTGAGTGAACGCATTGTGCTTCATTAGTGAAGTGATTAGACTGTGAAAACTCTCAGAGAGTGTAAGCGTTGCTCCATTTCACTTCAGGTATTTGTAACTCCAGATCCAGCTGAACTGTGCATCTCCAGAGCGGTGTCCACGTCCTCAGGCTGAGGTCATCCAGAAGGCCAACACAGGAACTGATCAGGAAAGTGAAGTAGAGGCAAGCAACATGTGAATGTGTTGAAGGTTTTGAAGGCAACATTTGTAAACATTAAATTAGGCTACAGGGGGAAATGCATTTAAACAATATTAATTACAGCTGGTAGCAGAGTGGTTAGAGATCTGGCTTCCCAAAAGGAGGTTGTGGGTTTGACTTCCGGGTCGGACTATATCAACTTCTCTGAGTGGAGTTTGCATGTTCTGCCTGTGTGTTTACTTCAGTTTCCTCCCACCTTCAAAACATGCATGTTTAGGTTAATTGGGCATCACTGTAAATTTCCTCTGTGAATGAATGAGAGAGAGAATGGTTGTCTGTCTAGTCGAGTTGGCCACTGTCCAGGGTGTTCCCCGCCTAAGGCCCAAAGATAGTGGAATAGGCTCCAGTCACCGTGACCCCTAATGGGATTAAGATAAAAAATAAAGAATCATTTTAGCTGTCCTCCATCTGCAAAAAATATTATTAATCAATAGATTTATTTATTTATTTTTTTAATAGTATGCATATTTTAAGTGTGTTACCTGGGTTGTGGTTGTGATGTCAGACCACAGTGAAGTCCCCACGGGAAATAATTTTTGAATGTTGTGAAATCCCATGAATGACACTTATTAAATGAAGCAACCTAAAAATCTAATGGACAACATAAAACTAGAGTTTCAGAGACTAATTTTTTCCCAAAGATTTGGCACAATTAAAAAATATATAGCATTTTTCTTCAGGCACATGTGGAGGCATTAAAAATAATAATTGTAACATGAAAAGGAAAGGGAAAATACAAACGATCTGGGAAAAAGAATTATACTCGATTAAACTCAGAAGGCAGCATAAATGTATAAATAATAGAATATATGGTTGCTTGGTAACTTCCTAGTGGGATGTCATAATTTACAAACAGGAAGTAAAACGATAAAATAGCTTAACTTGGATGTTATTTAAAAGAGTGAAAATATAATCATAAGCATTCGAACTAAGTAAAGTTAAACCGTTATTCACCTTATTCTGCCCTGCCCACTTTTCTTGGCATCACATTCCTGTTTAGATCTGTTAAGGTACATTTCTGCTTATCTGTCTTGTGGGGCAATCTCGAGATATAACAACAGTTAAAATACACCCAGCGACTAAACTCTACAGGCTCAACAGGAAGTGTGCTTCCAAGGAAAGTGGGCGGGGCAGAATAAGATGAATAGGCACTTCAAGAACAAATCAGTCTCTTGTAGCTTAAAAGATTAGGACAGCTCTCTAACTTTCACACCAAGTAACATTTATTGTAATATTTGGCTCACTAAGTACCACCAGATCAAAACTCAGACTATATAAAAGCAGTTTTAGACTTAAAGCAAATGTAAAACTATGGTAACCAACATGTAGGGCAATTCTAAAATATCTTAGTGCAAAAAAAAAAGGCCAAAACATGACTAGATTTGTCTCTTTATTATTCAAACTGCAGATGGCTTTAAAGGTGAGGCCATTTACCTTTTTTAATTGTAATTTATTAAACTTTATCTTTTCTACCAAAAGTGTTTTGCATAAGCAGCAGATTGTGACAAAATCAGTCAAAATAAACTTTATTTCTCTTTAAAGCCAAATGCAGCGCTCTGATTGGCTGAGCTTGAGTCCCATTTTGATGTCTGTAAAAATATGTTTTTAAGGTTTAAATGCAGACCAAAGAAGGATTAGGAAATAGTTAGACCTTGTTTCAGGTTTCGTGGTGTGAAAATCAGCTGCCCCTCCTTTACTACATGTACCACAGTTTGAGAAACACTGGATTAAGAGACAATCTTCGCTCTGCACTTCACAGACCGGATTATCGGCGCGCTCACTTTCCATGTTAAAGCTTACTGGATTCCACTGTAGCTGTGTGCATCTACTTTGATTATGACGTGCTTTGATTCCGGCAAAAGTCAGATTACTCTACTGGGCCGCGTGTCTAAATACCCACAGCAGGAATCAGTGCGACGTTTCTGTTCTGTTCACCCACTGTTTACACGTGGAATTCTCTCAAAGTGACTCAGACGTGCTTCCAAACAAAAGACGAGGCCGCGTTTGTGTGATTGGAAAGACTTCAGACTCCAGCCTCCTGATGATTCACTTCAGCTCAAAGACAAACTGAATATAGATGTCCCTTTTTATCAACACTTTTCTCATCCAGCAGAAAGAACAGGGATTTAGAATGTGACGATACACGGAAACCAAATTATTATGGCCAACGACGACGCATCAAAACCGAATCCGCGTTGACCCAAAATCAAACACATTTAGTTGATTAATGGGAAGCTGCAAGGTTGCGCAATCTGTGTGCTGTTCTTTTTGGTGAAGATAAACAAAGATGGAGGACAGACAGAGAAGAGTGCAACGCTCCAAGGACTGGAAACAAACCCATGTGACGACAAGTTGTGTGTTTAGGCATCGTAGTTTAGAGCAATAAAGAGGCTAGTTTGGAAGAAAAATTGACAAATGAAAGATTAAATACATTCTGTTCGCGTGATCACATTTTCTAGGTCAGTATTATTCAACATAGATTGGGGGAAGGCAAGCTCAAATTATTACTCTATAAATTAGGACTGCAAGAAATGAATAGAATAATTGCAACTAATCGATTATTGAATTAATTGTCAACTAATTTAGTAATTTAATAATTGCTGACTGGTTTCCAAACAGGCAGGAACTGAAAAAAAAAAAAAGTTGGGCAATTGGGCAGCAGTGACAGAGAAGAAGTGTAAATGTGCAACTTTTACTAGAAAAAAACAAAATCTTAAAAAAGACAGTGTTACAAATTTGGTTTTGATCTCAAGTCAAATAATTCTGAAAATTCTACAAATAAAATTTGCAAACAAAACAAAATATTTCTAATGATTATTTCAAGTGGAGTAGTAGTTTTTTGCTAATTTAAAATGACAAATTGCTTGTCCTTCTCTATGCTTGCCTTAAAAGATTTTTTATGATTGTTCCGTTGGCCGATCTTATTTTAAGGTAGGGCTGGGCCATTAATCGAAAAATGAGAGATCGAAATCGAATTGAATTGTTAATTATTTGGTTGTGGGTTTTTAATTGGAAAGATCAAAAAACCATTCATTTGTCAGTAAAAATGTGTGATTTGGAGCAAAAGTCCAACATTGAGGCAGAATATTGATTAGCATTTTTCATTTGTTTTTAAAAAGGTTAAACAAAACGAATCGAAAATCAAGATCGATCAAAATGAGGACAAGTCATTTAATATATTTTTCCCAGATCGCCCTTCCCTATTTTAAGGCAATAAAACAATGCTCAAATTAAAATAATTGCTATTTAAATCAGTCAGTTAAGAACTCATTATCTAATTTAAGACCATTTTAGATTTTTTTCCACCTTTGATGAAAAAACTATCTTGTCAGTAAATATACACCTCCAAAATGTACTCAACCAACAATACTTCAGCTTTGTCTGAATCGAAATTTGGAAAAAAAAAAAATCTGGTAGTCATGGGACTTTCGCGTTCTAAACAACGAATCGATTCATCAAAACAATAATCCCCCAACTAATCGATAACCAAAATGATCGTTAGCCCTACTTTGAATGCTGTTATTGTTGCAGTACAAAGAGTGAATGAGTCTAGTCACTAATTCATTCATCCATTCATACATTTATTTTCTGTTGCTTGTTCCAGTTAGAGGTCATGGGTGACTTTGGGCTTTAGGAGGGAGAACAACCTGGAGAACAATCGCAGGGTTAACACACTCAGACAATCATTCACTCTCTCATTCATTCACAAGGGAGACTTTATAGTGTTGCTATTTGACCAATACATGGATGTTTTTGGAGGTGGGAGGAGGCAGAGTACTCAGACTAGAACATGCAAACTCAACCCAGCGAGATCATGAGATGTTGATTGTCTGTGATCCTCCAAGTTAAGAAAAACACAAACAAATACTGATGATTTGACATGACTAGCTCTTTCAGTCCCACACTTCAGAGGACAGCCCGGGACAGAGCTGGACTTCTTGATGAGCTTGTGTCTTGCATAAAAAATGCATGTAAATAGTCTGTCTCAATGCCAATGAGGCCGTCCCTTCTTTTTAGTCAGCTAAAAGCGTTGAATGAGAATTATTTCAATGACGCGCTGAAGAATGTAATGAAGTATTTGCCAGCAACGTCCAGAACAGGATTGATAACTAAAACAGTGAAAGTCCTGTTCATATACTTCTCAATACAATTCACTCAATGATTTTCAATGAATGAATTGTTGAATAAATAGAATACACTGAGGGTAAAGCTGTATTTACAACAGTTGTTCACAGGAGGCGTGGGAAATATTGAAGACTGTTTGTGTGAGAGCAGCTGGTGTGGAACTGATGCCAAGTTATTGAAGCAAATTAGATTATTTAATAATACTGTCTTCAAAATGAAAAGTCTGATGTTAGCGTTGTGATTGTTGTGAGGAGCCACGCACTTTCTTCTAGCTTTGAGGTTCTACATTTGAGGTTATTTTATCAACAAAAACAACAACAACAACAATAATAATAACTTTCTCTACAGAGACGTGACCTATAATTTCAGAAGTTTTAAACAGAAAGTCAATTAACCTGTTTGTATTGCTGTTTTAGATACATTTTGTGTTTTATAATGACTAAAATGTATAATTGAACATACAGTACGTCATATATAGCTTATTAGTAAACACATGGATAAACACAATACATCTCCTTTAAAGGAACACTGTGTAACTTTGTGGCCAAATAATATACAGTACTTAAATAAAATAATGTTTTTGTAATTTAGATGTATTCTTTGCACTAAACAATAAAAATATGTACACTTAAATAAAAATACGAGTCTTTACTTTGAGTGAGCTTGTGTGGTCTCGCCTCACAATAGACATTTTTTTGGCCAAGTGGAGGGCCTCTTGGGTTCCATAAAAAAGCTGTTCTTTTTTTTTTCTTCACATTACGGAATAAAATGTATTGATCCCCAGAATATTCCAAAGTATGGATTTATTTTGTCGACTTGAATCTTGAAGTTGAGTTTTCACCTCCAGTAAGTTACACGTTGTCACTTTAATGTAGATGCTGTCTGTAGAGCTGCAGCAATTAATCGATTATTGAAATAGGCGCCAACTATTTTAGTAATTGAATAATCGTTAACTGGTCAATTTATAGGTTGCCTGGGATCCACAACCCACACTTCAGCAAACTGCGAAGAGTGGGTCTGGTCACCACGCCCTTCGCCTGCGTTTCAGATCAAATCCACATCGTATCGGTCAATCAGATGTAGGGCTGGGCGATCTGGGAAAAAATATAATCACAATTTTTTTTCTCATATCGATCGATCTCGATTTTCGATTCGATTTAGCTTAACCCTTTAAAAAACAAATGAAAAATGACATTCGTGAACATAAACCAAACTAAAACTTTTATTATGTCCCATTTGTTAGATTTTTTGAAGCTTTATATCATTATTTTGTCCGTAAGATTGACTTTTGCTCCAAACTACACATTTTTATTGACAAAAGTTCAGTTTTCAATCTTTCGATTCAAAACCCAGCACCAAATAATTGACGATTCGTTTCAATTCGATCTCACGATTTTTCATTAATGGCACAGCCCTAATCAGATGAGTTTATTTGTGTGACGCAGATGAAACAAAGAAGCTGATTGGTCGTCTGTCATTTAGACCAAAATCTAACTTCACTCACCTCACAATAAAATAGTTTCGTTCATTGATTCTGCAGAAATCCGCAAGGTTTTTCTGTTCCACGTGATATTTTTTTCGTCGGGAGCAGCCATGTTGGTTTTCAGGCGGCAGAAGATGCGTGTCTCTGATTGGCTATTAATCTGTCAATCACGGCTACAGAAATTCGAAAGAGGGACAAGGCGGCCAGACGATATATTTTCTATATATCGTCTGGATTTTCTCGGCAAATTTATAAGTTCCTCAGATGGAACAAAAATTGCATAAAAATTTGCAAATTTAGTGTTTTTGATGTAAAAACTAGTTTGTCTGAGCCTAGTGTTGTCAAATTTCAAACTCAGTTTTAATATTAAAGAATAAACTAGATTCTTGATACTAATTGTTATACCACAATGACAATTAAAAATGTGATGTTTTTTTACATCAAATTTCTAAGCAATAGACTGACACTTTCAGCACATGTTTAAATAAACATTTTGGTTTTAGACTAGCTTTGATTAAGCTCTGGATTCTTCCAAAAATATATATATTTTTCTCATTAATTGTTCATTTGTAGTTATAAGTATTGATACTTGTTGTTTTAGTGTTGATATCATCTGACTTTTGATACTTTTGACAAACCTAAATCTTAACCTCCTCAAACGATGTAACAAATGACCTTTGCTTTCTAAACAACTAATTGATTAATCGAAAGAATCGTTAGTCAGTAGTTTCCAGATTAGTTTTTGGTTTTGATATCGGATATTTATGATGAAACAATAATCCAATAAAACAATTTCATGTATTTTTTACAAACAAGGATCTTAAAAGAAGATTCTGAGACCAGCTCTTTGACAGAAGATGAAAACTATCTAGAGGATATCTTGATATGCGGCAGGACGCTCTGTACAGTCTGATTTAATGGAATAACATTGTTCTCGTGCACAGATACTGAAATGACTCATAAAATATAATCCATTTTGAACTATTCCAGTGACCGTCAGTAGATAGAAGAGGAAATATAACTAAATTAAAAGAGTCAAAAAAGTCCAACAACACAGTTATTAGTGCGGTTAATATGACAGCACTTGTTGCCATGACAATCACTCAGTCAGTCCTCATTTGTACATAGAACATTCAGTCTATATTACTTATATTGCATGTCATACATCTGTTATTCTTCATTCATAAATATTTGGACAAATTGCTTAAAGTTTCTCTATCAATCCTTCAGTTTTTTGACAGATTTGACAGATTCCAGTTTGGTTTACATAATTAAACAAATGTAAATATTGCCCTGCTTGTCCTGTGGAGGCTCTTTGTGCCTCTGCTTGTTCTCATTAAGAAAATTAACATTAAGTGCACATCCTGTTTGCGACTGCATGACACTGCAGCACAACTGTTACATGTCCTGTTGTATTCAGTAATTGTTCATTGAATACATAAAGCGTTCACAGTCAGTCAGGCAATTACAAGCAGTTTGATCAATTTCCAAAGCAGAGCAGAAGTCTAGACTTGGGCAGGTTTGACAGGTTTGAATGTTGGGCTGGGCCATATTGACAAAAATAAATATCTTAATAATTATTTTTTACATATTTCAATAATTAGACGATATTTCAAACCAAGCATCAAGCATGAAGAATACCAGAAGGGAGTGCTGCTGGGTCCAGTGTACAAAATATAAAAATCAGGTGCTCTTCAAGGATTGTAGAGGAGACTGAAACCAGAACAAGACCTAACAAGGGTAAAAATCCGAGGCACATCTGATATTAAAAAGTCCTTTATTACAGAGCAAGGGACCAACGCGTTTCGGCCAGTCAGGCCTTCATCAGGGCCATACAAATTTAGACTTCATCAGCTGTGTTAAATACGAATCACTGATCATGTGACTAAGTCACGTGTGGATGTACCAATGTATCAAGCATGTCTTTAAATGTATTGGTTGAAGTTTAATGATCACACAACAATAGACATTTTTGGTCGACTTAAGACATGTGCTACCAACCGATTAGTCAACTAAAAGCTAAACTAACGCCTCTGTGTCTCAATGATCTGACCAAATATCTGACTCAAACAATCAAAAAACAAAACAAAAAAAACAGCGAAATTAGATTTTCATCTAAAAGATTCTGAATAATTGGCAATCTGCTTTCTAACTAATTAAAATAGTGATCAATTGATCAAAATATCACTGTCTAACACTATTTGAACATTAACAATGTAATTTTCTTTTTGGTGCCTTTTTACTACAAACAACATACTTAATATTCAGTTTTTGCAAATCTTCAGACAACAATCATGATATTTTCTAAATTTGATATATGGCATATCTCTATTTGGACAATATTGATAAAAATAAATATAAATATTTTTTCATATCTAAATAATAATATTAAGATAATATGAGTGTCTTTAAACTTTTTAATCAAGATAAAATTTTCAACTTTCTCTAGATGAATGACAAAAGTGCTGAAATACACTATTAATTTTCATTTTAGATTAATAAATGGCCATTTAATTTTTTATTTATTTATTTTTTCCTCATGTCAGTGAGCTACTAATAAGGTCAAATGACAGCTTAAGGTGCAGACATAAAACTTTAGCAGTGTAAAGTTTCGTTTACATTAAGTAAGTTGCATAATTTGATATATTGCCTGCGCTCACTGACCAGACTATTACAGAGCATGAGCTTAGCATTCTACAAAAACACATTCAATGGTAATGCAGAAAAATATATTGTTATTGTAACCATCACTCGACATTCTACATCTGATTATTGCATTCAAAAGTGACAAGTGCTGTAAGTCATATTGTTATGCATCTGCTTCTTATAGAGACACTTAGATGAGCTGTAATGGTTGAATTGTCACATCACTAAACTGTCAAACATTGGTCACTGTGCTCTGGTCACACAGTCGGTCTCAGAAGACACTCCTCCTGTTATAACCTGTATTTACTGAAGCTCTGATGTTTGCGTCTGCTGCCAGATGAACACTCCTGTCGTTTCCACCTCTGTCATTTGAGTCTGAGTCCAGAACATCAAACATACATGTCAACACTCGACTCAGCCTCATTACAGCAAATCTAGACTATTTCTTTTGTATTGCTTGGTAAAATCTGCCTCATGCATTTGATCTGAAGAGCAAATAAGCAGAGCAGATGTAAAGCAATCAAGCAGTTTTAAATTATATACACTTCCATGTTGTAGCCTGTAATTTCCTCCAGCCTTTGGAGCGACCATTAGTGCCGGCGCGCCTGCAGAGTTGTTTTGAAACAGGATTTTTCAAGTGGACAACAAAATGATATGTTAATCATTTATGTCTTGCATTTATAAGAGAGAAACACAAAATAAATGTATATGTTGGGGGATGTAATGGTTGTGTTGACTCCAGTGATGATGCGCCTATAAAAGACCGTTCAAATATTCAGATTTAAAATATTGAGCTGGAAAAAAGTTACATGAAACAAAGGCCTTTTCTAAAAAACTAGGTATACTGTATTCCTTACTTCCTGAAAAAAGTCTAGTAAAAAAGGGCAAAATATGCATCTTGTTTGCAGGGTCATAAAAATTTACCATTTAGTCATACAGATTGACAGCTATGATTGACAAACCTGATCAGCTTCATGCTACTTCCAACATTATGCTGATAGCTCCACTTTTAACTGAAGAGACTAGCATTCTTTTAACTTCTTTTTATTTTTTAATGTTTGATCGGCCTTGCTGACCTGATCTGTCCTTGTACGCACACTCTCACAGTTTGAGGTCAGGAAATAAGCTGCGTACACCTCACCGTTCTAAAAACTAAGCATATAAGCTTTGTAGTGATCATGCTTTTTTCTGTGGCTGCTCCAGGTACCTTTAGAGATTAGACAGGCTGAGTTTCTTCTAGGGCTGAACGATATGGGCAAAAATGTATATCTCAATATATTTTTTCATATCTCGATGCACGATATATATCTCTATCTTGGACATTTCTAAAGTTAAATACTTTTTAAGCCAAAAATGCAAATTTTGATTGAAAAAAATAATTTTAGTGATTCCTTTTGCTGAGTAAAACAACACAATTTATATGTAGGCCTATAGACTTTCAACTGTTACAATAAATATAATATTTAGTTGCTCTTCTCATTCTCTTTGTCATTTTCTCTGAGACAGCTTTCATTGGTTTTATAAGCTCTTTTTGCACTGGATTCATTATCTCAGTATTTACGATATGGCAAAATTCTTTATCTGTCCAGTAAATATATCGATATACGATACATATTGATATATCATTCAGTCCAGTTTCTTCTCATTTTTAAATCACTTAGCTTTTTAAATTTATTCTGAACATTAATTTTCTTTCATTTTCTATTGTTTGTCATCGCTAGGGGTCACGAGTTACTTGAACCTATAACACTATAACAGTGACTTTGGGACTTTGGAGAGGAACACCCTGGACAGTGGCTAAGTCGTTGCAGGTAAACACAGAGATTACTCTCTCATTCACTCACTCACTTGGGTAGTTGACTTAAACATGCATGTTTTTGGAGCAGGAAGCCAGAGTATTCCAGAGAACCCACAGTAACACGGGGAGAACATGCAAACCCAGAGAGATCATGAGATGCCGATTTGGTCTGACTCTGACATTTATAGCTGGCTGTACAGTGCTTTATAAATGTAGGTGGTATGGTTTGGTTGTAACTT